>OY776290.1:19134940-19675190 GCA_963675345.1 Trididemnum clinides | reverse complement strand
CATCATCTGACCCATCAGTGGTGTCACTGCAACTCTCATTTGGCTCAAAAGTTGCGTCCATTAATCCGAGTCGTCTACATCTAATACTTCGAGTAACATTTCACAAATTTCTTCATTGTTTAGACTTCTCTTAGTCATTATTTGAGGCTTATAATTGACAAAATATCTGTAAAATAGAAAATATATAGCAATTTCAAATATATCTCTTTCGATCCCGCGTACATTGTGAGAAGCATTGTGAGAAAATGTCCGCGAGGTGGCAGAGCGAAAAACTGTCATAATCAATCATAATTAATGACAATTAATCATCATAAAATACCCAAGTTTGTTTGTAAATCATTACTCATCTGTTTACTTCTACATCAAGTGTGATATATCGTTGAAATCTCTATTTCTTGAGGATTTCAAATATAATAAAAACAAAAAAATTTTTTTTGAATATGCAAATTTTATGCAAATTAGTCCCCCCCCAACAGGTGCTAAGTTGTCTTCGAAGTTAGAGTACCCTTACCTCAAAGATTACTACAGATTTTATTTTTCTACCAATTTCTTTTGAAATGGTCGCTAGATGATGCTAAGGACATAAGCTTTCAAGGTAGATCAGTCAAAACTTACCAAAAAGCCTAGATTTTCTACAGTTTGCTACTTTCTGAGGCCAATGACCTTTTTGTTAACCGGTACTGACCGGTACCAAATTTTGTTAGTCAAATGAAGTATCTAAATAAGATCAGTTATTATCTGCTACAGGTTAGCCTAAACCATGCAGGGGACAGGAAATTTCTTGGTATTTTTGAACAGAAATTTCTTGAAGATTCAGAAAATATCAAGTTTAAATAGAATATGCTGTCACTAACAATAAAACAGCAACTTATTTACACCCCTCCCATGTGTTGAGAAACAAGGGGGATACAGCAAACTTTGATTTAGAGAAGCTAAACTTTTACTAGCTGTTAAACTTGTATTTCAGTTTTGTCTCCTTGGAACTTGATGCGAAATGACGACTTTAGTGGTGAAGTATTTTAAATTTTTTTATCTTTTTATAGGGTGTAGTTTTTTTCTAAAAATTACAATTTAGTAAAGGCAAGTGAAAAAATTTTGGGGGTTTTGAACTGACATGATGTACAGTACCCATTTTTGATCAGTAAATATCATATATTGCTAGCCTAAACTATTCAAAGTTATATATTGCTGAAAATCAAATTTCATAAGCTTTAAATGAGACCGTTAAGAGCTGTAAAGCGCCCAAAGTTGCCTTTCTTGAAATTCAGAGATAGTCTCATAGAGGAACTAACTTGTTACAAAGAGGATGCTCCAAAAACTACCAACTGCATCCAAAGCTGTTTCAGATAACTTAGTGGTTCCTGAATTTGATCGTATTGAAGAATTTCATTGCCTTGAAATTATAGGATCAAATTCTTCTAAGTCTGTTTTCCTGCGATGCAGAGTGTGTACTCTACTAAAAAAGAGAAAAGAGACGCGTGTAAGATGCCGGGACTGCCCTGAGAAACCTCCCCTCTGTCCTGCACCATGCTTTGCCATTTTTCATGGCCATTAGTACTTATATGTTATTTCATTTATTATACTGAAAGGAATATTATACTGAAAGGAATATGTTTTGTATGGTGTAATAAAATGGTGTAGAATCAATTGTGTTTTACTTAATTAGCCTTATTGTTGAATTTTGTACTGGACGTGTATAGCTGTCGTGTGCTTTTTGGGCCTTCATTGGGTCCAAATGGTACCAAACGTCTATAGCCGTCATGCATTTTTTTCCCACCATTTAACGCTCCATATAATGTTTATTAATGTCACAAAAATTTTCTTTGCGTCAGTTATAAGTGCATGAAATGAAGTGGCATACTTTGTGCAAAATGATGACGACGGCTATAGCCGTCGTGGACCGCGAAAGGGTTACAAAAATTCTGGATTTGTATTAGCTACTATCCAGTGGTGAGCAGTAACTAGTTACAACTGTTGCTAGTTACTTTCTTAGTAAGTGTAACTGTAACTATATTAGTTACTTTTTTGCCACAGCAAAAGAAATTTGCAACTGGCCACAATTTTAGACATTGCAAAAGCTACAAGTTGCAGCCATTTTTCTCTTTTCTGCTTTCTTAACTAAAAGAACGGATATTTTATTGATTTGTTATTACATAATGAAAAATAGTTTACGTTTGTGGTCAAAAATTTTTATTTTATTGGATCTCTTTGAGAAATATGAAATTTTTGACTCTTTGACCTTGACTGACTGATGTCTAATTGACAGAGATTAGGTAAAAATAAATTATACTCAACGTTAGGAAGTATGAAAGTGAAATTTTAACTTGTTTCAGAGCAATTCTATAAGGACCGACAGGGGTGGCGCACATTTGCTGCCCCACGACTAAGTTGGTCTCACTCATTTTGATCGAAAATCGATATGGCAGCTTAGACCCGGTCGAGTTGGGAGCAGATGTTTAAATGACCCGAGGGCGGTACGAACGCATTGTGTTATCAGTTTACATCCGCCCTGGCCCAACGTTTTTTTATCTACAGTTCAACATTGTGCTACGATAATATGGTAGTTTTACGCCTGTCTTACGGTAATGGTCCGCAAACTCGAAACCAGTGGACGTCACTCGTTGGTGGCAACATGGGTTCAAATCCCATTCGTAGTAATTTTTGCTATTATCCTTTGCGGTCAATTGTTAAAGCAACACATTTTTGCAATTAACATGAACCGGTGAAACTGTAGAGCTGGGGAAAATTGACACGTCTATTTGAAATTCTCTGAAATATCGCCAACAAGGTTAAAGGCTATCGTAGAAAAGTATCCATTAGAAGAGTTTCCATTCTTTGGCTTCCACTTTTTTTTGGCAAGGGTGAAGATAGCTTTTGAATACTGAAGACGAACGGTATTGAAATAGGAATTTAAGAGTTTGCTTTTTAAGCAAATTAAGAGACGTTTTCAACTGGCGATTCGGCTTTTTCGCCTTGCATCGAAAATAGGTCAATCTTGCATTTTATATCGAAAATTTAGGCCATTGAAAGTAACTGTAACTAGTCGTTTTTTTTAATTTTGTTACTGTAACTCAGTTACTTTAAAAAGTAACTTTCCCACCATTGTTACTATCTAATTTGAATAGCATGACATGACTGCTTAGTACTGAAGTGCGGAAGAGGGAGTAGTTACGTACGCCATTCTAATAGGGCTTTCCAATTTGGAGGGCAGTTGTACACCGGCACCTAAAGCTTGTAAGGTTCTTTTAGTTTTTTAAATAAAAAAAGTGCATTGAAATGCAATAGATCACAAAAAAAGCGATATAAGGACCTTAAGCCACCGCGGTTTATGGACCGGCGCAAAAACTTGGGGTCACGGATTGTGGACACTAATTTGTGGATAGCAAATCGCATTTATCCTCTAAATTTCATAAGTCTCGTTTAAGGGCATTGCGTTGAAGTCAAGTGTTGTTGTTAAAAATATATCCCTTCAAGGTGGACTCCATTCCGTGGTTCCACTTATCTTGATGATGCAGTACAGACCGGAAGCCAACCGCAAACGACTTTAAACATCATTGAAATCCACAACAAAAAGTTTTTTAATGCACTAGTCAAGCCAAAGTTAGTAGAGCATTGGCCTTTTGCTTCATGTGTTTTCTCCTGTTGCTACTTTGCTGTTTGGAAAATCACTCCGCAAAAATTTTCTCTGCTTGGTTGTACTGGTTTTGTTAGAAACGCACTGTGTCAGCAATACTAAAAATTCCAAAGCGGGTTACAGCATGTTTCAGTATAACTGACAAAAGCTTTTTTATTTACCAGAGGATAAATACATTGAACTAGACTTATCAAAGACCCCCAAGAAAGTAGCTCGACTGCTGTAAAATTCGACAACATTTTCGCCAATGCCATTGTGGTAAATATCTCTCTATAAATTTGAAACATTTTTTCCATTAGTCATCCAACTTTGTTACCTACTTCAAGCTACTTCAGCTGGTGATAGAAACAACATTTTGAAAAGTTATATTAAAAACCTCTTGTTGACTAAATCAAAGAAAAACAATTGTCAGTGTTTCAGTAAGCTTAGTTAAGTAGCTTCAACCAGGGAGTGAATCGACATTATAATCCTAAATAAGATTTGCTACTATTTGACACCAAGCTGACTCGGTGCACGGTAAGGCTGCCAGCATGCAGTACGGCAGGGCGTGTTACATTCGCCGGTTCGTTAAGTCGGCATGACAGAGCCGCAACTACCCTACAGTATCGCAGGTGAAAGCCATGGATTAAATGCAAATTGAATTTAAGTCTGATAAGAAAGGATTAGAGAGCGATAAACACAATAACCGGCGCGATGGTGTAGTAGTTAGAGCGTCCGCATCGCGGTCGGTAGACCTGGTGTTCATTCCCTAAGTCGAGTCATACAAAAAGACTTTAAAAATGGTATTCACAGCTTCCCTGCTCGGTGCTCAGCATAAAAAAGAATAGTGTGGAGAACAAGCCGGCAAGATTGCTTGTTGTGTCCTTGGGCAAGGTACTTAATGGGACGCGTCCAACTTTATGTGGCAGACAGATGGCCTACCTGTACTTTACCGGGTTGTAATTATGAAGTTGCTAACCCAGCATGTCGTAAAAGATGACTCTTGGGTATCCACCAGTGGCAGTCCGCCTTGTTGGTGGTGTGGCTACCAGTCATTCAAGACTGGTTCGAAGTGGGCTTCCATCTTTCCCTAGCCTAGTATCAACTAGATTGACAGCATGAACCTGAATTGCCGTTCATGCTGTACTTCCATCCCGAGGAAGAGGAGGGGTAACCACAAACAATAAACATATTTGTATAGTAATGCAAGAGGCTAGCGATGCACATAGCAAAACTGCAGACAGTGACACTGTTTCGACCTATCAGGTCTCTTCAGTGCAGTTGGTGACCGACAAGAAGCTAGAGGCTTTTAATAAAGCATAGCTTAGACCGCCACACTTATTGATTCAGACATATTGATTCAGACACTGGTGCCATCTTTCATTATCTACTGGTATGATTGTTTACTATCGCAGCTATAGTAAAGTTGTGCACAAAAGTGTCTTTCTTCGTAAACAACATGAAACTGCATAAGATGGCTGGCAGCAGGTGAGAAATAATGCTATTTCAAGTGACGTATTAGATGCTATGCTTTAGTCTTTTGCCATTATTTCTACTCCAAGACCGTAATATCGCGAGATTTGATGAGTATAACAGGTTGCCATACGTAAAGTAAAACTTCCTGCAGTTATAAACTAAATTTGATATTATCGCTGTAGTTTGTATCTGCGACCAAGCACCTGATTCGCATCAGGATTTAAAAGACAAGCGGTTCTTCTTCACCTTAGTTTTGAGTCACTAGCAGAATGCCGAGGCCAGAACGATTTAGTAATATCCAAGCTTTAGGTTGGCTGAACGCGACTGCAGAAGATAATTTGGGGGATGAAAGCGAAGGTGAAAATATTTGTGAAGGTTTAGATCAGGGTTCGAAAAATTAAGACCAAGTTCGACCTACATTGAAGTGATTTCCTTGAATGGATCGGATTCAGAGAATGATATTAATAGCCTGAAGCAAATTGATTCTGCATCATGTCAACCTATCAGCTCTGGCAGTGGCAACAATGATAAAAGTATTGCAGCAAACGCACAGCACAGGGTGATGGGCTTACTCCAAACATTTTGGAAATTAGATTGGTTGCAAAAGATGGAACAAAATTGGACTACATCGAATTTTCTTCAGAATCTAGAGGTAAGCTACAACCTCAGAACGTGCTAACAGAAAGCAGAGGTTTAACGCGATATGCTAATCGCATGTTAGATAGTCCGCTTAGTGCGTTTGAGCTACTCGTCGACAATGCAATGTTGACCCATGTTCAACAATGCACAGAAGCTGAAGTCCATAGAGTGAAAAACAGTGATGAGTGGAAACTCCCATTAAGTGAACTAAAAGCTTTTGTTTCCTTGCTGTATGTACAAGAAGCATTATGTAGAAAGAATCGACCGATCCTTGAGTTTTGAGATAAAAATTGGAGAGTACCCTCTTTCCAGAAACGATGGGTAGAAATCGCTTTTGCGAAATCATGAGATTTCTTCGATTTGATTCGCGGAGTACAAGACTATTTCGATTTCAAACAAATAAATTTGCTTTGATTTCTGCCGTCTGGGATAAGCTTTTTGAAAACTCTATTGTTTGCTACAAACCAAGAGAAAATATTACAGGAAATAAACAATCATTTCCAACCAAAGCCCGCTGCAGATTTACACAATTTATGGCCAACAAACCGGACAATTTCGGTATCAAATTTTGAATAGCTGTTGATTTGGAACCTAAATATACAGTTTATTATTTTTTCCTAGTTATTAAAACTTCCTATGTTCTTTATAGATTGTGTTTTTTCCTTTCCCCTATGATGCCTCAGATCCGCCGCCATAAATCACTTCTTAGTTACATTATTGAACCTTGCGTTTTCTTTGTGCTGTAAGTTAAAATTCAAATTGGAAACACCACTGCTTTGAGCCTAACCTAATTTATTATATAAGAAAATTTACCGATAGTTCGCCATTATTTTGAATTCGTTTAACTGCATCAAAGTATCGCATTTATTGAATTAACCGTTTTTGTGATTTGGATTATTGTAAAGAATAATGGGTCAACAAATTGGTATGCAATAAACTTATTATTGTTCATAGAAATAAATGTTAGTAAGGTAAGCGCGGTGCAATAATGTTTCTAAGTGAAATGTATAAATAGCCCTTTAATTTGTTTAATTTTTTGTGACGTTTCTTTTTAATTTATATTAGTGCTATTGTTTTGTACTTCTGTATAGAAAAAACTGCTGCTGCTGCTTTTATTGCTGACTGTACTGCTGCAATTAAAGAATAAACAAGCAGCACGTCATTCAACTACGGCGTCTTACAAGACTTTGAAGGCAGTTACGGAAACAAACAACCTGTACATACCATATCTTGACAAAGATGAAACCAGACCAGGTACACAAAGGTTGTCTGAGAGTGTGCTAATAAAGTTAGTGGAGCGATGCTTGGGCAAAGGAAGGAACGTCACAACTGACAGCTTTTTTACTTCGACTCATCTTGCCAGACTGCTCCGGAAAAAAAGAAGTCGCTTGTCGGGACCCTGAACAAAATACGAAAGGAAGTTCCGCCAATAATAAAAACTTTACAGCATAGCAGATATTCCAGCAAACTCTTGCAAACAAAAAACGAAAACAACCAAGCGACAACCTTGACAGTTTACCAGTGCAACCAAAAGAAGAACGTTTGTATTCTTAGCACACTCCGCCAATCAGTTATGGTCAACACAACAACAAAAAAGAAACCGAAAACAGCTACATTCTACAACAAAACTAAATGTGAGGTGGATATTGCTGACCAGATAGCACGACAATACACGGTAAAGACAGGTACACGGCGGTAGTTGGTAGCTGTTTTTTACAATATTTTGGACCTTGCTTGTATCAACGCCTATGTGTTGTACAAGAAGAAAACTGGAGATGATACTTTGAGAAAAAATTTTATGTTTCATCTCGCCACTGGACTGACAGAAGCTCGTGTTCAAGGAAAGACAGCTCCGCCAGCCGCAGTTTTGCCTCCACTTTTTATCAATACTTATCAAAATTTGATGGTTGACGGAAGCAGAAAGCGAAAGCAATGCCAAGTTAATGTGAACAAAACAAATCTGCAAAATTATGTTGTGGATGCCGTAGATCACAAAAGCGTACATGTTGTGTAAAAATTGAATGTTTGCTTTTTGCTGAGCGCAGCTAATTTTTTTGTTTTTGTGTGCTTTTGAATAGGAATTTGTGGCCTCTATGTAACCAGCAGTATGATGAAAAATAACCATTTGATATTTTGAGCTCACTTTATTGTGAATTGTTTTTCATTTAATTTCAATATTTATGTTTGTTGTAAATACAATGAGCACTTTGAAAAAATTTCAGCTACGCAGCTGAAAAGCAGGTTCAAGACCTACAGTGTAATTCGGAAATCAGGACCTATGCAGTCTATTCTAGAACATGATATTAAAAGAAGCCTACAAGACAATAAAAAGAAGCACCAAACTCACTCCTACAAACATTCAAGTCATTACTAGGTATACTACAAAAGTTAAAAAATACTTATAAGACAAAATAAAGCTGAAATTATTGCTCATTTTTTTCTTTATTAGACAAACGGTCATTTTGACCGCTCGCGGTAATTCTACGTAGCTAGAAAACGCGGTACTTCTAGTGTTAATCAACTTTCTGTCGAGTATGAATGACGTTATGTTGTGCCACCGTCCGATCGATATTGTGTGTTTTCAGCCCTTGTTACTCGTGAGCGAATACCGTACGACCTCAGACTCTAGCTTCTGTGAGCAAAACAAGGGCGTGTGTGACTTGTTCACCCATTAATAAACAATAATGGGCTAGCGTTTTTGGTCGATTGAGCAAACTTTACATCGCCGCACAAATACCGGAGTAAAGCTATAATTTATTTGACACCCTTGATCAAAAGCTGTTCCCAAGTCTCTCACAAATAGTGATTGTTTAGATTACCCAGCGAAATGTTAAATCGCGTCAAAATATGATTTTAGATGTTAGCAAAAATTATTGCTTTTTTCTTGTTTCAGCAATAATCTTTGGGTTAGAAATTGTCAGGGAAGAGCAATGTAAATAAGTGAAGGAATTTATTTTGTTGTTTTATCAGTAAGTTAACTTTTTATACTTCTACCTGCTTGCTTGTTACGCGAGCAATCCCTATCAATGTACAATTTATTACTTTGTTGTTCTAAGTACGATAGTTGAGTGTTTTGGATATACAGTGATTCTGAATTGAATGGTTTTGACTTGGCTAGGTCACTACGAAAAAAGATAAAACGGAGTAATCCGCGGAAGGTGTTCCATAGAATGGATTTTACTAAAGCCAGGAAATACCTAGCATATATCGGCGTTTAGAACTGGAGTTAAGGTTGGAGTTGGGGTTAGAGATAAAGTTTGTAAGGTTTAGATTTATTCTGACAATTAGAATGGCAATTAGAGTTATGCGTAGTCCGTGGGATTCAGAAAAATTTCTGTAATTAAGTTGCATCGGTTTACTACTATGAGAGTAAAGTCAAAAGTATAAACTGGTTATTGCGACAAACGCTGGAAAATCAGATATTTGGAAAAATATGCGTAGCTGTGAGACAAGAAGGAACTGAAAAAACGTTGCCTGGCGTGTTAAAGAAGTGCTGCGAATGTTTCTAAATATGAGTCGCACAACATGAAAACTTGTCATATATTTTGACACAGTTATTTGCTTAGAAATATGGGTACTCTATTCAATATACAGCAACAGTATTGGCTCTAATACAAAAAGCTTTATGCAAAAGGTTTAATCGATCATGCCACGAACTCACAAGCTATGTAGTGATTATTTGAGCATCTTGATCTAGTGGCCTGGTGGTAGCAAATGTTTTGATGATTTTAGTTGAAACCACCACCTTTAGAAAGCTTCAGTTCCGAGAGAGTTTTTATGTTTACAGTAGATTGCCCGTGGTAAAAAAAGCAATAGGACAACAAAATTGATAAATATAAAGTTGGCTAAGTTGGGCTCATGTCTCGGACAAATACAATACAGTAATTCAGATATGGAAATTTACATTAAAACAATTAATTACTGAATCAAGAAAATCCATACTAAAACATGGAATTACAGAAATACAAAAATTTATTATACAATAAAAATTACCGAATTATAAATTTACGGAAAAATTTTTAATTGAATAAATAAGTCGATGGAAATTGCAGAAATATTGAAATTTACAGAAGGAATCAAAAATTAAAAATGTAACGTTCCAATTGTGAAAAATTAAGTAATTGATTTGAATGAAGCTGCGCGTTTCCATAAACTTTTACTTTTCTACGATTTTTGAAATTCAGTTGATGTTGTGTTTCCTTTTTGCAAAGACTTTTCCTAATCCTGTATTTTAGGGTTGCCCCGTTTATCTTTCAATGCAAAGTAATGAATCTTGTTTAAATAGGTTCGCCAAATAGCTGTTGTTTAGTGAATATCAAATATCATCATGAAATGAAAGTATACGACACGTGCTGAAAAATCTCAGTGCAGAGCGATGCCGACAACACAAAAAGTATAGTGAAAATTTACAGTGCCGTGCAGCTGGTCGGCTTGTTTTTGCGGTGCAGTGCTGGCAATGCAGTTTTTTCGGCCTGCACCATTTCTACTTTATAGTTCAGTCATGTGGCGCGCCTGTCTATTTTGAAATCACAAGCCATTTTTATTACTTGCAGCAAAGCGCAACAAAACGCTGAGATTTAACGCAATTCTTGCTCAATTTAAAATACTGCAAATTATTTTCTTCTTTAGCATAAAAACCTGCTCAATGGGTTATAAGTTTAGCCCTCATCTAACTTATTGTAATAACTGGGCTCTAGATACTAAACTCTGAACTACCGTCAGGTGGGGTTATTATGAACTAGGGGGCTATTTTGAACACTTTTTTAGAAAAATATTGTTTTCAAAATTTTGCATACTATTTTACTGTTTCGATGTTTTTTGCAGATTTAGTTGATATATGTTAGACCTGTAGATACAAACTATAGTATAGAATTGTTTTCATAAGGTGCAGTTAATCTGGCAGATTACTTCAAAAACTTTTGCTGAAAACGGTAATCAAGATAAAGCTGTCAACTTTGGTTTCTGCACGAGGTAAGTTAGTCTTTTATTATAAAACATGATATTTTGCAGATTGCCCAATACGTTGTGATGACTTTTCAGACTAATTTAATTTGTTTCACGGTTCGATGCAAAAACCAAATTCATTTACATGTGAACACCTATTATTTTGATGTGTGTGGGGCTATTGTGAACGGTGTTTGAAATAGCTCCATATCTATTTCATGTGACAAGATGCTATATTAATTGTCCTTTTTGTAGGTTTCAAAATGGTTCGAGAATAGAAAAAGAAAAGGACCAAAGCTTATACCCCTGAAGACCTGCTAAATGCCGTGAAAGAAGTAAAAGAAGGTACTCTAACGCTAAGAAAGGCGCATCAGAAATACAAAATTCCTCTTGGCACCCTCTCCAACCAAGTAAAAGGCAAAGGGAAAGGATATTCAAATGCGGGCCATCCGACTGTTTTTTCTAAAAAAACAGAGCTTTTGATGGCACAGCACCTTGCTTGTCTCGGAGAATGGGGATATCCATTTGATATTCTTGACGTTAGAATGTTTGCCAAGCAAGTCCTCTGCGAAGCAGGCAGACATGTTCCACAGTTTAGCGACAATCTCCGAAGTAAGAAATGGGCAAGACTGTTTTTGAAGAGGAATAAGGACACAATTAAACTCAGAAAATGCCAAAACCTTACTCCTAGCAAAGCAGCACTTTCAGCAGAAGATGTCACTACATTTTTTAACAATTTACTGCAGTCTTTAGCTGAAGGCGATGAAAATGTAGTACCCCCACAAAACCTGTTCAATTACGACGAAACTAATTTGAGTGATGATCCTGGAACAAAAATGTGTGTTTTTAAAAGAAGCACCAAGTATCCAGAATGAATACGAAGTAGCTCCAAAGCTGCAGTTTCTTTGATGTTTTGTGGATCTGCAATTGGCCAAATTTTACCCCCATATGTGGTATACAAGTCGGAGCCCCTTTGGACAACTTGGACAGAAGGCGGTCCTCAAAATACTCGTTACAATCGCAGCAAGAGTGGTTGGTTTGATGCTAACACTTTTGCAGATTGGTTCGAATTCACTTTTATCCCGCATTGCCGGACTCTGAATGGACGCAAAGTCATACTAAGCGACAATTTAAGCAGTCATTTTTCCAAACGTGTCCTGGAGCTGAGTGAGCAAAACAACTTAACTTTCATTTGCCTACCACCTAATTCAACCCATTTACTCCAGCCTTTGGACGTGGCTTTTTTTGTCCCCTTGAAAAGAAAGTGGAGAAAAATATTGGATGCTTGGAAATCAAGCCAAAGAAAGCAATCCCAGCTGCTTTCCAAAGATGCCTTTCCACGACTTTCGAAACAATTGTGTGATGAAGTATGTCCGTTTCATGAAACTCACGACAACTTAAAGTCTGGATTTAAGAAATGTGGAATTTATCCTTTGAATGCGCAACCTGTTATTGCAAGACTTCCAGGAGGACTTACTGGTCCGCAAACTACGGAGGAATCAGCATCTGCTGTCAGCAGTGCAATTATTAACATGTTACACTCTATGAGAAGTCCTTCTGAAAGTAACCGACGCCGAAAGAAACGAATAGATGTTGCCCCAGGCAAGGGTATTTCATCATCTGACCTCCATGATGATGTGGGGTCGCATGTTGGGAATGGAAATGCTAAATCGCATGATCAAACAAACGTTTCTAAACAATCACCTGATTGTGAAAGTACTGCAAATTCCCTAACTGGACCTCAACCAGCATCGTTAGAACCGGAGGAAGTAGTACAGCAAGTGCATATAGAACAAGATATTCCTGGACCGAGTGGACTGTTTACCAGAAGAAAAAGAAATAATTCACGACAAAATGTTTCATCGAAACGTGTCAGAAAAAGTAGGCACACAGCTGTAGCTGCAGCTTTTTATGCCACCAGATCGTCAGATAGCGACTCTGATGATATTTGCATCACATATGATGACAGCAGAGATACTCCGCCTGATTTCTATGGGGAAGAATCTTCAAATGAAGAGCTGTAAAATGACTTTGTATTTCTTGCATTGGTAATGGTTTGTTTGTGTCTTTTCGTTATTTTTATTTCTTTCGTTGTTGATGTGCCATTCAATCTGTTATTTTTTTGATTACTTTTTGACCTGAGTTTGCTGGTTACTCTAATACAACTTGCCACAAAAATGAAGAAATGAGTAAGCAATTTATAAAAAATAATTAAAAGTTGTATAATGAGAACTGAACGGAGAGATAGCATTGAGTTTACAAAAAAACACCACTTCAAGATCAAAAAGTTTACTATCAATACGCGTTTATGAAAAGACAATTTCAAGCTAAATAAGATATATGAATTGTGTTTTCGTCGCGCTACATCGTTTATTTAATCATAATAACCCCAATCGCTTCGTTATTATGAACAGAAGCGAAAAATAAATTAAAATAAATTTGAACACTTTTTTTGCAAAATCTTTTATGCAAATGTGTGGTTATGTTTTTATTTTGTAATTTTATGTTCATAATATGAGCTGAGGTTCATTGAAGCTAGGGTGTAAATTTTGGTTTACTGCGCGTAGCTTTTCATGAGTTTGTGCCCGAATTTCTTAGTGTTCATAATAGCTCCATCCATGGGAATAGCCCCACTCGACGGTATAAGTCAATTCGCCCTACCCTGGTTGGTTTTTTGCTGGGAGCAAGAAATATACAGGCAGCCATACACTTAATGTTTTGTAACTTGGCCTACAATTGCAAAAATATGTAAGTAGTAAGTTTATCACTTCATTGCCCAGTTCCCATGACTTCGACGTCCTTCCACAACGTTGAATTTCTTCCTTAACACTTTTTGTCAAATGAACAGATGAAAGTTCGCAGAATAATTTGTTATTTGTAAGTAAGCATTGTCATAATCTATTAGTGGAAAGGTCGGTGATATAGGCAAAATTCTAAAGTTTGAGTGGAAATTATTGGGAGATACAGGTCATTAGCATTAGTAGATTCCGAAATGTTTGGGTTGAGGAGGTGAAAAGTTTATTTTCTAACCAAAGCAATGTCTAAGACCTTTCATGGAGGACCATTATTTTCGAAGTCCACTTTTCGAAAAAAATTCTTTCATTACTTTTATTGACTCGACAATATAAAAGTTGCTAGTTGCTAGGTAGCAATTTTCGAGGCAATTTTCTGTTAAGAGGAATCTGCCTCCAGCATCACACTTCGTTAAAATAGAAAGTTTGCTCACAAATGATCACCAACATCATACGGTACCATACAGCAATCTATTTGATCATGTCAATAACCCGCAACCGATTTCGACATTATTGGATCTCATCAAACAGGTGTAAAAAACACTCAATAATAAAAATGCTGAAAAAGAACAAACTTGCCCCTCACTAAGAGGCAGATCCCTGTTAATAGGAGATCGTCTTGAATATTGCTACCTAGCAACTAGCAACCAATACATTTTGTAAAATGATAAAATCATAACAATGATTCTACATTCTTATTAGAGCTTACCGATGTGACTTGTTGTCCAGTTTATGTGTGTCCTTAAATGAGACCTCCATGACATACAGTAGATATTGCTCTATCATATTGTTTTGTATTGCATTTTGTTTGCATTTGATTGCAAATTTGTTGTTTTTCAGCATTTTTATTACTGAGTGTTTTTTACACCTGTCTGATGAGATCCAATAAGGTCGAAACCGGTCGCAGGTTGTTGACATGATGTAATAGATTGCTGTATTGTACCGTATGATACCGGTGATCATTTTCGAGTAAAAGTTTCTATTTTATCTTGTTTTGACTCTAAATTGTTTCTTTTACGACACAGAAACATATTAACTACCATAAGTAAGCAAGACTAGTGTGGCATTTAACGTTTAGTAGTTATGTTCCTGTTTGAGCTGTGCGTGCCAGTAATAAAAATTGCAGTCAAAACCGTTTTATCAAACATTACATGGTTTATCAAAATAACTAAACAAGCCTGGATCAAAATAAAACAACTTTTATCAATTTTCCCTTAATCATCAAATAATTCAATATTTTGCAAAAATTTGGTCCCTACCAATTTTTGTGGCTACGTTTTTGTTGCGGCTGAATAACAAATCTAATTTACCAAACTTGGCGGAATCCAATTGTTGTGGTTACAGAAAGTATTGCTAAATGCTTTTTAGTACCTAAGCTTATACTTCGGTTGCAAAATTTTGCTAAAATTACTATTTTAGAAATTTTACTATGCTTTAAATAAAAGATTAAGAGCCACTGCTTTATGGCGTGATTTATTAGAAATAGCACGAATTTTATAAAAGTCACCAAAACATACAAATAAGTTCAATATAGAAGCACGTTCTTAACTCGACAATACATTGATTTAATAAGGAATTTCCCACACATATGGATTTAATAAGCTGATATTCAACCCTTCAATTTCCAAACTGTATAGAGAAAACACGTCCTTCAACAAGCGGCTTGGGTTTAAAAATGACATTTGGCAATAAAACAACCAATAAACTTACACTTTCAAAACGCCTATAAATGCGAAAACTGTTGTTAAAAAAAGACAGAAATACAAATCTTAAGTCTAAACATGCATAATTTAACTATTCTTTCTAAGAAATATTAAAAATGCGTTCTAGTGTAAAAGCAGTCATTAATAGCAATTATATTGTCTTGAACTTCTCCCTCTTTACCCTTCCTACTAAAATGTTGATAGCAAATCTGAAAACAACAAAATGGCAGCATGTGTGTGATAAAAATTTAAAACAAATTTTTAAGAACTAAAATAAACAGAATAAAAGCAGCACAGTAGTCTAATTTGAAAAACATGCAACACGTTTGAAATTTCGTGTAAAATGCTCATAATAATTAATTGATTAAAAATGTTTGATGAAGTAAATAGATAAATAAATGGTTCAAAGCAGAGAAGTTTGGAAGAAAAAGGCATACTACGTTGTGATGACACAAAAAACACTCGTTAAAAATATTTATTCAAAATTTTATGAAAAAAAAACGTAACTAATAGCAAAATAAGAAATGGAATGAAAAACAGGTAGCTGTCTTTTCATAATTTTGAATTTGAATCGTTGATAAATAATAACAATGTCTTAACAAGAGTGAAATCTGAACAAAATATTCACAACGTTAAAAAAAATTGTTGTATAAAATTTTGAAAAGTTAGACCAGAATTTAGTGAGAGACACAAAAATAAAAGATATATTGCTAGGTCCAAGTGGTTACGATCGATAGAGAGCGTCTTGTAAGCGAGAAACAAAACAACAAAGCGAGTGCTCTTAATGTTCACATATTTTTGTTGTAAATCGGTAGTTTCTAACTAAATCAACCTTGTTTTTTTCTAAAAGTATTTCGCGTTGGTCGCTGTCGGTGATAAACGAATCAGTTGCTTCATGACGTAATCCAGTTGTAAGGTGGTTGAAAGAATGATTGCGTAAGATTGACCCCTCTTCGTCCTCAGTTGAGGAAAGCACTTCAAAGAGTCTTGAATCAGTGTTTTGCAAATTGCTTGTGGGTTGGCTTTGAGGTTTAGATAGAATGAGTTTTGTATTTCCTTGATTTCGCACAAAATGAAATTTTCCTTCCTGCTCCATTGATTTTAAACCAAACATATAAAAAATTCTGTTTGAAATGCGCACTTGCCATACAAACCATGTCCTCGGGGAGCCAAAAATAATTTTAATCGAACTATATTTCGCCACATTTGAAACTCCCCAACTATGGCCAGCCCATCTTACTGAGTTTATACTTGCACAGAAACGAATAACGTTTGAATTAACTGCTGTTGTTCTGTTGTCATTTGTCGAACTATGCTGTGATAATCGCTCAGCGTTCAATTTAAAGTCCTTTTTATGCGAGGTTAAAGAAAAGATTTTTCCAAGGGGAGAGGATTCGACTGTTTTAAATTTTGTAATGCTATAAAACAAAACTAACAAAATTAAACAACTTCGACTTGCTTTAATTCCAACGACGTGTATTTGTATACCACCCATTGTTTCGATAGCTCTTGATATTGCAGCTTAAGCGTTGATTTTTGTTCTGATTGAGGCGCAAAGCGACCATGAATATATACCTATAGGAGCATTTTTTCTATCGCGTTTTGGTTGAGCCATCGTAATGCGATGACAGGACAAACAAGAAAAGAGAAAAAATTTGTGTTTGGTTATGGGTTTCAGATCGAAGTCCTGTTAGTTCTACATTATTAGCTAAAGGCTCAGGTCTATATCATTAGCTAAGGCCCTGTTCTAATCACAAGTGTCGTATTTATTTTTTGCTGAAACATACTGTTTAATAAATACTATTGTAGTGACGTAGCATATACCAGAGTTCTTTTAATTTCGTTTTTCAAATCACTGCAACCATCTTCTGGCAAATCTTTACATCCTCATCGTTATACCTATAGCGGATGATCTACTTCAATCTATGCATAAAACCTTATTTTAAGTTAAATTTTTCGATATCATAATGTTTTGATTTGACAGAGATTTCTTGCTGTATTAATGTTGTTGACTTATTGTCACTAAATTGATATATTAAGGTACCTGCAGGTAATATGGCCACTCTAACAAACTTTCTCAAATTTCTTAAAAACTACTTGAAAGTTTCTGGTCAAACTGTGCATGGAAGTAGAGTAAGTTGTTACACATCATATATCAAACGTTGAAGGTCGGATGAAGTTCAGGGTTTCCATGAGGCTATTTTAAAAAAAAGTTTTTTTGGGCCATATTAGATGCACATGCAGGTAATAAGGCCCAAGATTGTCAAGCTATTTAAGAAATTTTGTAGACAAACTAATGGATATTTTGTGATGTTTTTGCATTAAATGAAGCATGAAGATGCTCAGGAACATTAACAAGAGGTCCTGAATATCTTTTGTAGCTACTGGTTAAATCGTAGGGATCGAAAATCATGCGGGCAAACGTACCCTAAATTTAGATCATTACTATGCTGTACGCAACTAAATTTAAAATTAAGCAATCACATTTTCGTTAAAAGAAAGGTGTACTCCCTAAATTCTCACAATCAAATGGTGTACTCAAAATCACTATAGCGTACATGCAAAGACAGGTGTGTTCACACTTACAGTACTGTATGCACACTAACACAATCACAGGTACACATTCAATCAAATGGAGGGGGGCCTTTTTACCAGCAACGGCTCTCGAACAATTTCATATCAATTAAACTAATGCTTAAATCTTTTTAAGCACACAAAACTACTTAGTTTAACTGAAGCAATCCCTTCCTGCCCTGCTAAAAAGAAATTAAAGTTTCCCCAACCATACACCCCATTTTTGGAAGGGTGAAAAATCCTAGATTTTATAAAAACGTTCAATTTCAAGATTTCAAACTTTTGTTTCGCTGTAGCGAACTCATTACTGCACAGATCTAACCCTAACTGTGCGAATCAATACAAGTATGGATCCACTCCAAGTTCATAAAAATGGAAAAATATTTCTTCTCTTAGATACGGAGATCGGAGCAGTGGGCCATACTGCCAGCATGGCCATATTACCTGCAGGTGCCTTAAAAATCACATAAATTTTAATTTCAAATAAACAGTTTTTAATAAATACATTTTCAGTCAATAAAATGAAATTTATTCCAGTTAAAAACACCTCAACAGTCTGTTTCGCCTAAGGCGGCTCGTCAGGAGATAGTTTTTATTCAAATAGATAGATACTTTTCAGTAAATAGATAGATATAACATATGACTATTCTTGCAGGTTTATTTCTGTTTGGCAACAAAATGTGACATCACACATTCGTATTCAATTTCAAGTTGTTAGAATTTCAATAGCAATTTTCAACATGGTGCTAATTGTTAACTGTATAAGCTATCATTGCGAAATGGTGAAAATGTATTTTGTTGCCAGGCGATTCAGCCGGCAATTTCTATTGTGCACAAGTCAGTCATTGGTTCAGTGGCTAAATCCTAGGAACACTTGTAAAAGCAGCCACGGAAAGTTGTTATAAATTTTTGTTTTTTCAATTAGTAAAGTCCCATTCAAAACCATGTTCACTTTTAAACCGGAATCGGGCTAAAATCATTTATGGAAGAATGGCATAGATCTCCCAACCATAGATACGCTTATATGCCAAGGTACAGGTCTCTCTTTCTTTAATTTAAAATGAACGACAAAATTGAGGTAGTTCTACGGTTTAGTTGATTGACTTCACGACTGCAATCATACTATGAGGTGGTTGACCTATTTCGCAATTTGTTTGCTCTCTTATGAAATTATGTTAGTTCTTTAATGTCGTTGGCTACATTTAAGAGCCCCGGTACCGGCACAGGCATGAGGGCAATTTGATTTTCCCTACCCTCCAAAGTGTTTGTGCTGACTACGTGCTTGAACTTATTTTAAATTTATAGACCAAAAATGTTTTCAAATTTTTTACACAATGGGCGGAATTTGCAACCAAAATCCTGCTATTTCACAACATGAAGAAAAAATAAATCAAAAATTTATAAATTTGCATAATGTTGACTATAAACTTGGTGGTTTTATCCAGTAGCATCTGAAACATGCATCAACAATGAAAATGCAGTCACGCATAACTGTATTTTAAAATGTTTGGCTCGGTCCACCTCAGAAAAAATGACTTTTGAGAGGTAAAATTTGATTCTTTGGTTGCTATTATGACGTTATTAAATACCAATGCTGTTGCAAGTGCAATGTTTAGGAGAGAGATGTTTGCGATCGAACACTAACCCAGTTTCGGCCCAGGCAAATTAGCCAACGGTCATTGATCAGTTGCTTAATCTGACTCAAAGCATTTAAAATGCAAATTTTATGAAGCTGTTGTTAGGCTAATTTTGAAAGTGTCTATCGTCATACATTTAATCAATTTCCATCAAATATTTTGTACAGGGTATTACAGAAAATAAGCATATGGCTGATGTGGGTCAGTAACCCGAAACATCGTTGTCCCGTGTTGTTATTTCGTGTTATACTGACTGCAATAGGTTGACATTATACTCATATGCTATCTACGCATGTTGATTCTAGCACAATGCAGTTGAGACATGTGAAGTACCTACGATATAGGTCGAAACCGTTTTCCTTATTTGAGGTTTATGCATTAATGCAACAATGGATCGATGGTGTGATCGGAAATTGCCTAGAATGGCGTACTGTATTTGGATTTTATGCGAGAAACACTGTGGATGAACTA
Organism: Trididemnum clinides; assembly: GCA_963675345.1. Taxonomy (NCBI): domain Eukaryota; kingdom Metazoa; phylum Chordata; class Ascidiacea; order Aplousobranchia; family Didemnidae; genus Trididemnum; species Trididemnum clinides. The sequence goes on along the minus strand of OY776290.1, from coordinate 19,655,341 downwards.
GCCTACAATAGGATAGTACAGATTTAATTTAGTGTGAAAGATCTGTGAATGGCTGGCATACGAAATGCTGATGGGGCATCACCGTATTTAGAAATTTGCTGGTTTAATTTCAGGAATAAGTTGGGTGTTTGCATTCAAAAAGAGAGAGCCATGTCAAAAGCCAAAAACGTTCAGAATTTTATTAAAATCTGTGATCTACTGAGACTGTTATGCATATTGACCATCAGGACGACAAAAAGTATCTTTACCGAATTTGGTAAAGTTTACTTGAGATGTAATTTTTGTGACGTTATAGCTTCGCCAAGAAACTGAACCAGTGTTGAGCTAGTAATCCAAATAAATAATAAGAAACTAAAAATTGGAGATAGATTAAGTCTACCGAAAGGTCAACGCTAGTTCTGGACAATCAGCCCTACTCTGGCACCACCAAAAAAATGGCACTTTGGGATCGATACAGCACCATCACTAATGTACGCTTTCAAAAGCCCAATAAACGCTTGATATATGATAAATCAGCGTTAATTTGTAGAAAAAAGTATCACAGCATCCAATACACAAATACTTTATTCCTGACACTAATTACAGTCTCCGTGCTGTGTTCTTCGCAAATAGCCTAGTGACATTTATTGCAAGTGAATCTGTACTTGTTCTTCGGTCTTGGACAATAGAAGACACTTTTGCCCCATGATGGACAATTTTATGTGGTTTTTGTACAGTTGGAGAATATTCTGGAAAATCTCGCACTTTCAAATGGTATGCTTTACATTTTGAGACTTTTGAGGTGTCAACGAGCAGTTCTTAGTATGAAGTACCAATAACGATAACATGGGGTCATTATGAGCCCATACAAAACAAATGTAATATTATAATAGAAGCAAGCAATAACAGCAAAGTCGCTTGAAGAGTTACGGTTTGTAAGAACATATAAAGAAAACATAGAGGAGATTAAAGTGGATCACAAAATCTTATTGTCTGCAACATGTTGCATTGCAAAAAAATGGGATCATCTTGATTATATGGTACCATAGCAGGGTTAAGCAAGAAACGCTCATGAGATTTTGTTACTACCAGAAGATTTGATACTACCGGCGAAACTACCAGAGATTTTAATAGCACTTACAATTGCCAATCTTAAATTTACATGGTTGTGTCTTCTTTATCTTTACAATACTCTTTTCAAAAAAGTTTTATTCTTTTCATTAACTTATTTAAAGATAATTTTACAACAAAATATGTTAAACAAAAATACGTTTTGCTTTTAAATGTTTGTACCGAACCTCTCAGAACCACATTGTTTGTCCAGTTTGCAAGAATCCCGTATAACAATTCAGGTAATATTGAATGGCAATTAATTTGAAGTAAAATAATTCTTTGTTTTCTTGTGAAAGAACTTTTTGTTTTTAATTTCACCTTGTCAATAAGTGTTGTGAGCTTTTGTCAAACATTTCAAAAACATTTATAAATTGAAAATTCAAACTTTTAGGTTGATATTTTAATTCATTATTATAAACTTTTGTAACAGATTAAAAACTAAAGTAAAGTGATCGTATGTTATAAGCCCGTCTCAGATCTCGAAGTGATAGACCTAATTGCCAATTTCTAAATAAAAAGTGTTTAAGGTTCTAAAAAAATGTAGAGCGATTGATTCGATCTCTGTGTGTGAGAAATTCACAAAGGGTGAAGAATTTTCATAATTGTTTTTACAGCATTAGAATTGTAAAATAAGATCTTTTAATCGCAATGAACAAGAGAAGCCCTATGTCATTTCAATGGCGTTAGCGGTGTTCAAGTACGATTGGCAGTCTGTAGGCTTTTAATTCAAAAAAGGACGTTTTGCAGGCAAGCCAGACAAAAGACTTCGAGAAATTTCCCCGACTAGCTATTTTTTGGCACTCGATAGGAAAAAATATGTTGAATGTAAGAAAGACTTTTGTTTATAAGTTGCATGTTCATTTGCGATAACGTTTACAATGGCTGCAATATACAATGCGTCATGACTCCATATAAAAGTAATAAAACAACTACCTCTTTTATTCATTAATGAATGTAAATAGTGCACGTAGGTTTCAGAAAGTATATTTCTATCATACCTTCAACTGTACTATTCCATTAAAATACTGAAATCCGAAACTTTCTAATAGTTGATTACATTTTGGGTGCCTGGCGTTTTATGATTAGAGCTATTACAGCGACATTCACTCAATTGTTTGCCAATTCATCAATGAATATCAATCCACGTGTAAATGTCTAACGTTTCCTTTCTAGTAATAAATCGAAAGTTACAAACAGCAATGTTGTATTTAGTGAGGCGGGATTGAAATGTTGAATCTTCAACTCTAAAATGAGTGAACGTTTCAATGTGTTATTCAAATATTTTCTCCCTTTGACGACTGATAGCATGACCTACTACAACACGGCCATATAAGTTGCATTTTTCGCTTCGATTCTTAGCGGCCTATCTTTTTCTTTAGACAACTGTGTCACACAGACAAGCGTGTGTGCGCTTTGAGCGATGTCAAAGCGTGATCGCTCACACGCTATGTTTAAATAAGCAAAATGCACTTTTACGCGTGCGCGACTTGGACTAAACTAGCTGAATCAACTAACAACAATTTCGCGAATAATAATTAATACATTTTGTGTGTATAGTGGAACACTGAAAAGAACAAAAACTAAAACACTGAAAAGTGAAAAGTATAAAAAAAAACTAAAACACTGAAAAGTGAAAAGTATAAAAAAACTAAAATACTGAAAAGTGAAAAGTATAAAAACGAAAGTATATAAATAGTTGACATGTTGCTCAGTGCTCACATTCTCAAGTTTTTAATCGTTTTTAGAGCGTTGACGTTTTTTAAAGCCTACAACGGCATTTTTTCTGATGGAATCATTGGTATGTTTCTGTTTATTGTTAAAAAATATATTAACAAGTATGCTTCTGCACATCTTTGTAGCCCACTCGTTGTGCTGATCGCAAGCAATTGGAGAGTTGCAGTTATACTGCAAAATTTCTTCTGCAGCAGTACGAGCTGGAATGGTAGGATAGCTTTGTATTAAATTGTCTGCAACATCCAAAATCGCAAATGTATTTATTACGTGCTCAGTTAGAGACCGTGATGGAACAGTTAAACCACCTCGGGATAGTAGTTCAAAATAACGTTCTCTTCTGCCTTCAAAACCTCCTGTATTAATAGCTGGATCTTTGCAGTTTTCACATCCATTTTTTTTATCAATTTTTTGGCAACAAAACCAGCAAGAACAAAAGCGACCTTTTCGCTATCAGGAGAAAGCGTCGCCTCTTGCATTACTACTGACATTTCCGAAGCAGCCACTCTAAACTTCTGCAGCTCTTCGAAATCAGGTGTTCGTTGAATGTTTGATTCTCCATTCCAAAAAATCACATTTTGCTTAATCAATGATTTGCACAACAATATTTTCTCAGAGTTAGAAACTTCCTTTAAGCTGACCAAAAAGTTACCTCCGTTCATTTGTCGGTATTGAGAAAAACGACGTTTTATCGGTCACTTTGAAAGCGGCCAGTCAACACATAAGCATATCCTTCTTGCAGTAGTTCTTTTGTCAATAAAGCTTGAGAACGAAGGGTTTGATTAGGGCATCACACGTTTGTTTTGATAAACAGAAAACCCTACTTCCAGTCAGAAGAGACCAATTTTCTAGCCATTCAGCGAATTCCAATAAAAATTCGACTTTTCCATCATCATTCACTATTGCATTTCCAAGTGCATTGGAGTGGTATTGCTGCTTGCTGTTAGCAATAGTCCACCAAGTGTTGATAAGCGACAAAAAACCAGCCATATCTGTTCTGTCCGGAAAATATGCTTTGGAGGCAGCAATTGTTGTTTCGTGAAATATTGCCAGCGCTAGATTCACATTTTGCTTATTGTGTCCAGGGTGCAATGCTTCAAAGGATAGCTTCGAAGCTTTTCGCAAATTTGCCTCTAACTTGACATCTCTGTTCAACAAAGATTGCATGTCACTCCACGATATGAAGCCAGCATCAGAAGATGCAACAATTTTATTTTTAATTTGAAATGAAAATGATGGAAAAACAAATTTGTGGCAGTTCAACAGGTTGTTTCTAACATTTTTTATAAGATGCACATTGTCAAAAAATAAGTATATTTTTGTAGAGTTCTTGGGATGCTGAAAGAAAAACCCTCCACCTGGAAACTTTTTTGTAACATGCTAAATGCCGCCACATTTTCCGAATGGTTGTCGGTAACAATAGCTCGTACCTTAAAACCCGCTTCAGCTAATGTACAAACGCATTCCTCCAGTTGTTCCGACATCCATGTCCCATTCAGTTTGTTTTCTGGGGAAGCTTTGACAAAAATGGGCAAAGTTTTTTCAAACCGCAAACCATAAAAACTACAATGCCTTTGTATAAATTTCCATCTTTATCGGCACCAACATATTCACCTCCAGAGTACTGCACTTTCTTCCGTAAATACATTTCATCAGCCATTAAAATTAGGTCTTCTGAAATTGCTTTATTTTCACGCAGTACTTGTGCAGCTTTAATTGAATCCACAGAACTAGATTTGAGTTTGTCCAATAAACTCAATGAAGGTAATGGAAAATATTCCAGTAAAATTTTGTATGATTGCAGAGAGGTGTAGCGAAGAAGCAATGACAGTCTAATCAGCTCAGAACTATATGGTGGGCGACATTGCAATTTGTAATTTTGTCAATTTTGCAGCTCATTTAAGATGGGATATTTAGTGGTAGAAGTTCGCAAATAACTTAGCAAATTTTGTAACATTGAAAATCTAGTTAAGGTTGCTGTTCTTCCTTCTCGAAACCATGGGGGAAGTGGTACAGGATTGCCGCGATATTGCAATTGTACATGCAATTCACTGTCGATCTTTATTGCTTTTTGTATAGCAGGAAAACCAGTCAAATTGTCAAAGCATAAGTTGTACATTAAAATATGATTTTCTGCTTTATGATATAGGTATCCTGGCGGGCAATGCTTTTCGGTAACTTCGTTTAGACTTCTAATCTTATCTTTTTCGTTAAAATGCAGCAGCTCATCTGGTTGATATATTCTTGAAGTAGGGGGCTTTCTAGAAGTAGTCGGTGTTTGCAAACTCGATTCTTGTTGTAGACCTTTTGCAGCGTGAACTGTAGGGATCGGATTCAGTTTCCAGTGAAATTTGGTTCTTTTTCCTTCGTTTAAAAATTTTGATTCAAAATGTTTGCAACAAATAACGGAATTTTTTGTAGGTATCCAATCAGCTCGGTTTACGAATTTAATCCACTTTTGCAATAACTCCGGATTTGCAGCTGGAAATCGAAATGATGAAACATTTTCTTTACACGTTGAATAACCTGAATTACATCCGAAAACGACACATTTATTGACCATTGCCATATGCAGTATGACATTGATATCAAATAAATAGTTCGAATATATCTGCAAAGTACAATTCTTATTAAAAACAAATCACATACTACAAGTTTTGATCTACGCTACTTGGTTTTAAATACAGTAATTTGCTGCTGTGTTGTATTCGATATTGTTTAATTACTTACTAGTATTCTGGCATTTTTAGTCATTATATCAATTTGCAAACGCTCCTTGCAATGACACTATCTGAAGACGATGGTTTTAATGCAAAACCAAATCGGTTTCTGAAATCTTGCACTCCACTGCAATAATATGGTTTGTTCGTTTACAAATTAACAAAACTTTATTACGCTATTCTCAAAGTTATTGTATCTCATAACTATTCTGACTACTGTATGCGAAAGTTCTTCAATCCTCCCAAAGCAATCACTGATGAAAATCTGCTTTCAGAAAGTTGCTGCTCTTGCAAAAACAGTCGCGCACGTTAATTAGTTAAACAATGTGTGTGAGCGAAACTTTTTTTCACACCCGCACGGCGCACACACATTCGTCGGCGACACAGTGTTCTAAAGAAAAAGATAGGCCGCTAAGAATCGAAGCGAAAAATGCAACTTATATGGCCGTGTTGTAGTAGGTCATGCTGATAGTTGATTTTTGTTTAGGGAAATTTTTCATGTATTAGTCACTTTCCACCCACCAGCAGCATTTTCTAAAAAGAGCTCTGATTATAAAAAGAAAATTGTTTTGAGGCACTGAAGCGAATAAATTTTTTCTTACGTTGCGTTGCTATCCAATACAATTAGTATATTTTTAACTTGTTAAGTATGCGCAAACTCAAAGTATAAAAACGTACATTTTTAAATATAGATGCAGATACATTTCAACCGACGTAAATTAGACGTTTCTAGATAACACTGGTCAACAAAAAAATAGTTTTTTTTGAACGAGAACAAGAACACTCATTTCTGGGTAACATCGAGGCGCTGATTCCGAATCTGGCATTAGTTTTCTTCTAGCACATCAGGATTTTGAGATATGAGGGGCATGGTGTGTGAGATTGTGTGTATTTTGTATCCCTTAAATGACAATATCTCTGCCATTATCATGGCTGTTGTTCAGGTTTTAACATTGGCTTCTAACCACATTAGCATGCTGTTATACCTAATTCAACAAATTTGAAAAAAAGATTAAACAAGTTTAATGTACTGGTGTGGTTGTTTACCAACAGAATGAAGATGATCGGACAATGGGCAAACTCTTTTTTGTTCATTGTAGTCTTGAAAAAGACTGTTTATTGGCAGCCTTTAAACAGCTGTATTTGGGTGATTTTCAAATAGTCTTTTTGGGGTAGCTTCTACAAAACTGTTTTTCAGAATAACATATGTGGAAAATGTTGATCGCAATCTGGGTGCCACTTAATACTGCAATCAAATACTAGTTCAAATGAGGAAAACTTAAAAATGTTTGACATATGATTTCCGTTTGTATGGATGGTTTGCATCATCACGATACAACATCCAGCAATAATCACCCATCTTACCCTCATTCCAAACTCCTTTATACCTCTCTTCCATAGCTTGAATATCTTGGTAAAATCTTTCACCTTGCTCATCACTAACTGCTCCAAGATTTTCAGGAAACAATTTGAGGTGTAAATGAAGAAAATGCATCTTTAAAGACATGCGACACCCCATCTCTTTGTATGCCGCAAGCAACTCTGCAACGCCTTCTTGATACGAATTCGATTTGACATTTTCCAAAAAATCAGAGCAAATCCATTTAAATGCATGCCAAGCTCGTAGTTCCAATGTATTTACAAACTCTGGGTCTTCAAAAACTTTACCAATCTGTGGACCAACAAAAATTCCTTCTTTCAACTTGGCTAGGCTTAACTTGGGAAACTTTTTACAGAGAAATTCAAAACCATTCGAATTCTGTTTTGCTATAGCTTTCACAAAGCTCTTCATTAATTCTAGCTTGATATGCAACGGTGGCATCAAAATTTTATCGGGATTTACTAAAGGAATGTGTTGGATATTTTTCACTCCAGGTGCATATGAATTCCTTTTGGGCCATTCTTTTGTTTCATAGAGCTGTGCAGTGGCGCGACTATCCCACAAACATAAAAAGCAACACTGTTTCGTAAAACCTCCTTGCAATCCCATCAAAATTTCAATTACTTTAAGGTCCCCACATAGGCTTCACTGGTAGTCAGAATAGTGAATCGCATTCAACAAAATTTAAATGCTGTCTAAGATTCTTTTAACTGGGCAGAGTGTGCTATAGGGATGGAGGGTTTTTTATTTCCAATGTGTAGAAGAACTGCCTTCAAGCTTCTCTTTGAGAAATCAATAAAAAGCCTCCATTCGTTCACAATGTCAACTATACCCCGAGTTTGAAACAGCTCTTCAATATCATGGCAGTAACAAAGAGGTCCCTCAACTTTGAAGGCTGAAGATAAGTCCCAATTGCGCTTCCTGTAGTAACTTACCTTGACATCTTTTTCAACCATATTTCGTTTTTTTAACTTTGATGCAAGGAGCTCCGCCCTTTTCCTTAGAAAGACATAAATCTCTAATTAACCCTAATCAGCTCAATGTTGGTCTGCAGCAACCCAACAAATTTTCAAACGTTAAATTTTACACGATATTGTTTTCAAAATAATTTGAAATTTCCTGACTTTTCCTAATTTTTATTATACTTTAAAATGAACCCAAAATTATTATTGTACCTTCAGCATATTTTGAATAAAGAAGCATTTTTTGTCATATACTAATAAATTTTTGCCAAGAAGCAGCAATGATGCAAGTTAATCCGATTACGTGTGACGTCGCGTTGTTTATTTTACTACGAGTTTATTTTTTAGAAGGTGTGCGTCTCTTCCTTAGGTAGTGGCGAGAACGAATTCAGATCGTAGTTGGTAAACTAACTCTAATTACTAACTTCTTGATTCTTTGGTTGCGTTCACTATGGTGTGCAAACAAAATAATGTTTACATCATACACAATGTTTTGTACAAATGCAATCTTCCAACAACGGTTTCTCACTTTTCAAACATTTTTTCAAAATTTCCATTTTTTCGGCAGAGTTAGCTAAATGAAACTGGTTCTGTAACATTGATTTCAGAATAAAAATCTTTTAATAAGAAGGAACAAAAATGCTTTGGGATATAAACTGGAAGTGTTATGAAGTTTTGTGCAGTAGGCCCTACTACCAACTACCAAGATAAAGCAGACAGAAACAATTTGGCCAAAAAAATAACTACAGCAGATAATAAACAAACTGAAACATTTTCCAATTATATTCTGTGCCTAATGAAAGGTTGTGTTGTACAATATATTAATAAACGAATTGAAATGTCCTGCAGGGAATTCAAAAAGTATAAGCTTCTTTTTTGTCATTTACAAGAAACACTGAAATCAAAATTTGTGCATTTATAAGGCTGATGTACATATGTGGTTTGCTGGCGTGAACAATCATACTGTTGCTCTTTATATAATCCGATAATGGGACCGCCACCTTTTGAATCTATAATGAGTAAAAACAGATTGCAGTTTTTTTACACCTGCATATCATTTGATGATTATGATACAAGGGAACAGCGATAGAAGCATGATCGTTTTGCAGCTATTCGAGAATTTTTCAAATGCTTCAATAAAAATTGCTCAACTTGAGTTGTTCCTGAAAAGTACATGTGAATTGATGAAACCTTGTATCCCACATGAAATGAAATTAGTTTCGGACAGTAAAATCCGAACAAACCTGTTAAGTATGATTTACTTTTTAAGTCTGCCAATGCAGTCGCTTACGCTTTAATGCATTTTATAATTTCATATTGTGGAAAACCTAACGAAGGAGCAACAGCATACTACGTCAAAGGAGTGGAAAAGACAGTAAGGTATTTTCAAAATCTTCAGAATTACGGTGATTTGCAAGAGCGCAATATTTTCTTTGACCGATTGTATACTAGTGTATCTCCGGCACAGTGGCTTCTATTTCTCACAACATAACATTTTTGGGTACTCTTCAATCAAATAGAAGGGATATACCTATTGAAGTCAAAAACGTTGCAGAGAGAAAACGGTTTTCTTGTCAATGCTTTTGGGAGTCGTCAGAAAACAAGCTAGTGCTTCATTTTTATGTGTTTCCTACAAGAGTTCTGGCCAGTGCAAAGTTTTTCACCTCTCAACTGTAGATTTTATCCTTGGAGTAACAATAGATAATGGTAAAAAAAACCGCTATATGCAAACCATATGATTTTACTAAAGCTGACACGTACGTGATGGAACATCGAATTGGTGCCTATATATACTTGTAAAGCCAAATCAAATCCCTGGACTTTAACAGCATTGCGTTACATATTGAATGTGCACCGTATCAATGCAGGCACTGCATTTGCATTTAACAAAAAGATTAATCTATGCAAGCAAGATTTATATAATTTTATATGAGCTTTGCTTTTTCATTTATTCGTCCACCAATCCAACCACGACCTTAACTGGTTTTTGATAAACGTATAAAAATGTAGTCTTTGCTCCCAGAGAAAGAAGTCGAAGCAAATCCATTCCAACAAACCAGGGTTTCTAAAAGAGAAAGATCACAAGAAGAAATGCACCCAAATATGTGCTAAATTATCCAGATGCAAGCATGTGTAAATCAAATTGATAAGCCGGAAAAGAGTAAAAGAGTGCAAAATATGTCCAAAAGTAGAAATCAATGCCAAATTTGTTCATTAGCTACGTGTGAACATCACACTGTTCAGTTAGGTACGCAATGCTGTAAGCCGTCACAGCTAAGAAGTTCACAACAGTAATTTTATCTTTTATTTCTCTGCTCATTCTATCGTTTTTTATTGCATAAAGTTTAATGGCTACGGTTTTGCAAACAAAATTCCTTTGTAGCCACTCATCAACAAGCACCAGAGATTGCTAACTGCACTAAAAGTTATAGGTGACAGCAAATACGGGAAACTGTAACAATATCGAAACCACTTCGAAGCCAACTCTTAAGTTTTTTCTTTAATTCGACTCCGACGCCACAAAGTCAACGTAAAATTTTAGCCTTTGACTTTTTTTAACTGCAAAGTCATTAAAAATATTTTTCATCAACTGGGCACTTGTCTGTTTCTGATAAAAGATACAACAATATTTTTGCATTTTAGTGTTACTTATTTCTGTTTTATTGCGCGTTGAAACTGTAATCTTTTCAAGCGCCAATTTCCAGCCAACATAAAACAAGTGAATCAAAGTATCCTTGAAATGTTAAGTGCATCAAGTAGCCTCGAACTCAAACTTATAGGTTCATCTTGTAAAGAGTGTCGTCTGATAAAATTGATTGCTCACAAATATTTGGAGCTCATTGTTGCGAAAATTTCTTCAGGACTAGCCACGCCTCTTCAATCTTGAAATAAAATGCCATCTTTTATCGAATGATGCAGCTATGCCAACACTTCACCATTTATATCTAAAACTCCAACCCGGCGTTCGCTGTGGCAGATCTGGTGGCAGTTTCTTTGGTCAGGCAGTGCCACAGGGCCAAATACTGTATAAATTACTCACCCCAAAGCTAACAAGAAACTAACAAACCAGGAAAATGGGCTCTGCCTTTTTCAGGTCTAACTCGACTATCGTAAAGGGAGCCAGAAAACTCTCAGTTAATCAAGCAACACTCTAACCTACTGAGCTGGAACTACAGCTGCAATAAAACAGAACTGGGAAAAAATGCTACTTTTTATGCAAATTATTGCTTGATTCCACCAAATTTACATCGCATTTATTGTAAAATCACTGTTTGCATAATTATTTTTTGAGTACAATGAAGCGGTAAGAACACTATATTTAGATTTCGGGTGCGATTTTCTCAATCATGCAAAATTCTTTGTGATTCCAAGTTACGAACTGAATATTCCTTTATTTTCACTCAGCTCCTCTAAAAAAGAATTGCTACACTTTCAAATATCATGACTGTTCCCAGCCTTAAGTTTTATAGATTGCTCTAAATGAAAAATTTGGTCAAAAATCAGATAAATAAACCATACAATGCATTTTATTTTGATAAATTATTTAACGAAAAAACGATGCCACTCTTTCTAAAAAACTATTAAGAGGTAATCTAGCATTAGTAGAAACTAATGAAATTTTGTTACTAAGCAAACAATATATAACCATTTTGTGCAATTTTCTCAACCTATAGGCTGTATCTTGATTCTCGATAAACCACTTTGAGTAGGAATTATCGGTAATTCCTTCTGGATGAGTGGTCTGATTTGATTCTAAACGAATTACCAAACGTTTGACACCGCTGCAATATTTTTTCTTCATAAAGTGCTCTGTTGATTGGGTCACAGTTGCGGGGATGAGTATGGATGAAGCTATTCCTTAGATACTTCGGTGAAGTGCAAGCGAATTCAGCAGTGCCGGCGCCAAGATGAGCTGCAGAAAGGGGAAATCCCACTATTTTTCTGATTTTGCCTCACCAACTTTGTGATAATTCTGCCACAATTCATTAGAATTAAAATAGATTTTTAGTCACAATCGAAACGCGGATAGTTCATTTCAACCAGATAGTATAAATATGAGGTGCATTGGGTGTATCGTCTTACGCCAAAAAATAATTATGAACAGTTGGGTAAGCCTAGATGTGTAATCGCACTAATAAATGATTATTTTGATCTCTGAAATTGAAATACTTTCTAAGAGCGGTAGCTCTTACTGTAAACTTATATACAAAAGTTTGCTCGTGCTAAATTTTCTCAAAAAAATCTCTAAATATGCGCTGATTTTGCATATGTTTTGCCCTGCTGACAAATGTTGTCGACTCTTCCCGCTAAAGCATTTTTCTGGCAGCGACTCTGGAATGATAAAGTCGCTTTATTAATTATTATCAAAATTGTGCATTATCCTACTTTTTTGGTTTCGTAAATTGGCACGGTCCATTGCAATGTCATGATATATCATGGAAAAAAGCTTTATTAAAAATCAAGTAATTTCTAAACTCGGACTTCCGGTGTTCAAAAAAGCAATCAAGCATACAAGCAGGAACCTTAATGGTTTATGCTTACTAAGAAATGCACAATATTTTTTAAATACATTGTATAAATCTCTATTATTAACTATGCGTAAACCGTTTGCTTTAGAGTATTAGTTGTAGCTCCGGATAATTTGGAATACATCCTGTTTATAAGGTTGATAGATAATAAAAAAGCTTCTTTTTATAAGTTATACCATGCTCACTCACAAAAAAAATTTTCTTGTAAACATACAAAAATCAATCTGACAATATTGGTAAGCAAATTGCAACAAACCATTTTATGCAAACAATATTTAGCAAACCATATTTCTAATGAAGTTAGAATACAAAGCATGACAATGTCTAAAACAGGTGCCGACATGATGTTGTAAACTAGATTTATAAAAATAATTGAAAATTAATTATTAGTACACAAATTTTTGCTCTTGATGCAAGCGTTTTGCAATTTTCGAGTATGATAAGTTATAAATCATAAAAACAAGCTTTTTCTATAAAAAAACAAAGCATTTACATGTTATTTGACTTTGCAGCTGCGATAAACCAACATTGAGTGCTTGCTGTTTGCCGAAGTCCTTAGGCGGCAGTTTGCGTCATTTTTTCAGCAGTTGCGACGTGACCTATAATCTGATTACTAGGGATTAGCGTCGAAAGACAAATAAAAAACATAAAATTTCGTATACCTTCACAAAAAATCCAATTTTTTAAGTTTAAATAAATTCACATGGCACAACAAAAAAGTTTATCCTCCTTAGATATAAATTTGCTTTACAGTTGTGAACAAAAATTTATGAAATCTTTAGTGGTATGCAAGATAAAAGCGTTTAAAATTTGTTGTACCGCTGCAGTACAACGTTGAGTAGACTAACCAAAAAAATACCTTGAGCTTTTTAGGGTTAAGTCATTTAGATGTTTTTGTGAAAATAAGATGGGATCTTCTATGGTATCAGAATCTGTGTAGTTGGAAGAAATTAATCCGTCAGAGTTGTGTTCATCAGTACTGCTATCAGTAGTATCAAGTCCATGTAGCGGAGGTACTGGTAGTGGCATTGAATCATCATGAGGAACTGGGGTCCTTGCTGAATCCAAATTGGAATACGTTATTTTGTCTCTCTGTTTAAAGGAAAAACCCTTTGTTTTGGTAAGACAAAAATAGCAATCTTGACAGTGATCTTTTGGTTCACGCCAAATCATTGGGACGGAAAACGACATAGAAGGAGGTCGTTTATTTAGCCAGTTGTGCAAGCCGAAGCAGCATATCTTGCATATTTTATGGGGTGCCCAGGTCTTATCTTGGTCGCCTTATAGGCAACCAAAATATGCCGCATACATCTTCTTGATATCATGAGTGATATTTCTTTGCTGTCTTTTGCTTGTAAACTTTCCACAGACAAATCAAAATCGATCTAGATGGTTTAAGCAGTTTCTAGGCATTATGAATAGGCCTATATTTGGAAATTATTTGTAGAAATACTGTAATGTATATTACTATTTTACATCTGCAGAAATAACTAATTTATTTGATACAACATATTGCCATATACTGTTAATATAATTCCCTCAGTTCCGCCTGGTATGTTCCTACATTTTTCACTCTCTACACTTACTATAGACTACTTAAATAAACTTGCAAAAATATCCTTTCATTCTTTCCTTGTCATTCAGAGCTTGCACTTAGGTTGTTTTACCACTTAAGAATGTTACTCTGTGACGTCATAATGCAATGTTCTATTGTATTTGGACTGTAAAATGCTTAACAACAAAAGTTGATCAAAAATTATATAAACCAAAATATCTCAAAAACCAGATGTGCTAGAGAAAAAGTAAAATCATTTTTGGAATCTGCATCAAAAATACTTTAAGATAGGCTCATCAGAATCTTCGTTTAAAATTTGCTGTTGACCAGTGTAATTTAAAGAATTCCAAAACATGCTTAAAGCAAAATCAGAAACTTAAAATGTGCCCTAATTAACTAATCTGCGCAAACAAAGATATCAATCAAAAGCGCTGAAAAGATAAGGTGATACAAAGACAACTTGGATCAAAAACACTGTAAACATAACAATCGGGTTCGAAACCGCTACAATAGCTCAGAGACACTAAATAAAATATGTCCTAAAAAGTCGACTAAAAACCTTTTTTTAAGAGATCAAACTAAATTTTGAGCTGGCTTCCCCTACTTACAAAAGTGCTTGTTGCGTGATTGCGTAGCATTTAGTATTTAGTGATTCAGTTTCCAGCAACAGGTGTATAAACTAAAGAGATAGTTACAACAATAGAGGACATAAATTTTATTTGACGCTAAACTTTGCATGGGACCCTAAGCTTGGGGCGTAAAATGCAAACAACAATATGCTATAAATGTACTTTCAACACAAATGTTTATGTTTCGGCATAAATTGCCCGTACCATGAGCAAACTTATCAAATTTGAATATACCAAACAAGCAGTTTCACAGCTCTCTTACTCCACAAAGCGGACACTTCTTACTTGCATCACCGATCACAAAGTGGTCTGCATACTCAACACAACAAACAGCGGTGAGTGGAGACGAAACGCTTACATTGGGCGTAGTAGAACATAGAAATTCACCATCTAATGGCCAAAACCCGAGAAACAGCATAATGACTCTTCTGGCATTTTGACTTAAAAATCGTGCATACTTTGAAGCTTAAAAAAGGACCAATTGAAACCAAACCCTTGAGAGTTTTACCGAAGAGAGTTCTTGGTTGATATACGATAACTATTTTCAGAATAAAACATTTAAATATTAAAATGGAATGCAATGGCTTGGACATGTTCTAAGAATGGGCAATGATAAAGAGTTAAGAAAAGAGATCGATTTTCGAGTGGTTTGGACATGGAAGAGAGCAGTCACAGATGACAAGAATAAAGCAGGGAAAAAAGAAGTAAAAAAAGATTCAAGCAGAAAAGATGTCATCAACAGAGCAAAGACACAAAACGCTGTTTAAAAAATTGACAGAAACATGGAGTTAGGCCGGTTGCTTCCCTTAATGGGAATCACACCGAAGGCAAAACTTTAAATTTCTCTCCTTTTCTCTCAAAAAGTGGTTGGTATACTTATGGAAACGTGCTTGTTCAAACTAAACGCGTTAAAATTATTGGCGATCCTAAAGTTTATGAAAGTAGGAGGGCAGCATCCGATGTTTAGTTTTCTATAAAGACGATTGCCTATTTTTGGGAGATGAACTTTAGGTAGGAATTTTTTTGTAAGCTTTTTAAGATTGATATTCTTTTACGGGCTTTTAGGAAGGCTTGGCACGTTTTAGATGATACTGACCATATCATTTTTCTTATATATATCTTACTTTGGAGATGCTATTGGGTAGACTAAAACGCCGTTTTTATGATAACAACAATCGAACGACCATAGGTTGTTGTTGTTGTAATTACCCCTCCTCTTCCTCGGGATGGAGATACGACACGAACGGCAATCCAGGTTCATGCCATCAACCTAATTGATATTAGGCTAGAGAAAGATGGCAGCCCATTTCGAACCAGTCATGAGTGACTGGTAGCCACACCATCAACAAGGCAGACTGTCACTGGTGGGTACCCAAAAGTCGTTTTTACGACATGCTGGGTTAGCAACTTCACAATTATAACCCGGTGAAGTACGGGTAGGCCACCTGTCTGCCACATAAAAATGGAGGCGTCCCGTTAAGTGCCTTGCCCAAGGACACAACAAGCAATCTTGCCGGCTTGTTCTTCACACTCCCTTTTTTATGCTGAGCGCCAAGCAGGGATGCCGTAAATGTTATTTTTTAAGTCTTTTGGTATGACTCGACTTAGAATATGAACACTAGGTCTATCGACAGCCAAGCGGACGCTCTAACCCTGCCATGTCCAACCACTTTGGCTTTCAGGGCCACAGATAGAGTCTGGCATATGTTCAAGAGCCGCAGGTTGTCTGAGGACGAAATGGGTTACGATCGTGTGTTATCTCATCTAGTAAAACTTGCTTTCGACATGTCTTATAAACTTCTTCTCTTGAATCGTTTGTTTAATGTTGAAATACACAAAAACACAAAAATTGTTTATTTTGTAGATTTCTCGGTGTGACGTTTGCTTCTGAATATCATAGCTAAGTTTGTTAATGTCGACTGGCAAGTTGATAACTGCGCAACGTAATTCATTCATCATGTTAGTATCTGTCAGTCTACTTCGGCTTTTCGACTTTATAATTTTCAATCTTGAGAAAAATGATTTGCATGCATGCGTTGTGCCCATTGCCGCCGCAATTCGCAATGCCAGTCGTTTTAGATTCGGAAATTTACTTTCTCGAACATGGTCTCTATAAAACTGCAGTTTATCCAGAATATAAAATAGCGATTTTCGTTCTGTATTGACTTGAAGATCAATCAACTCTAGTTGCAAATACTCAGGTGCCTCTTTGGGCACAAAATCAAAAGGACAAGTAAATATGCAAAATGACTTCTCATATTTTTTTAGATATTCAAACCTTTCGCTAAATGCTCGTAATAATTTCTCAGTTTCAGCAGAGTATTTTGTAACATCTTTATCTTCGCAATTAAAGGTGTTCAGAAGTGGGAAATGATATGCATTTTTTGATGCAAGCTGCCTTTCATAGAACTTTAATTTGGTAATGAATGCTTGTACATCTTCATAGCAATCTGCAATTAGTTTGTACTTTTCTTGAAGCTTTTTATTAAGCTCGTTTAACTTCGTTGTTATGTCGACCAAACAATACAAATCCAGGAGCCATTTCCCATATTCTAGTTGCGGAACAGGACTACCGTTTTCAGTCATAAAGTTTCCAATTTCTTTCAAATTCCAAAGTCTTTTTAAGCACCTTCTCCTACTTAACCAACGAACCTTTGTATAATATAATAAATCACCATATTCGGATTCCAATTCTATCAAATATTGCTGGAACTGGCGGTGTTTCAGAGCATTATGTTATATCACATTAACAGTTGTCACAACAACCTTTATTACGTGGGACATATCATGCACTTGGGCGCAAAGGTTTTCTAAATGCAGGAAGTAATGGCAAATAATCATTTCACCTGTAGCACTTGAACCTTCCTTCAAGCTGTCAATGTGTGACAGAATCAAAGTAACAGCTCCTGCATTTCTTCCCACCATCGAAGGGGCGCCATCAGTTGCAATACCAATAAGATTTTTCAAATCAAGTCCGTGATCTTTAGCACATTTGACAACGGTATTCTTTACATTACTGCCAGTAGTTTTTTCTTTCAGGCCAATAACATCCAAAAAATCTTCAGTTACCTTCATTTCATCATTTACTCCTCTGACAAAGATCGAAAGTTGTGATGTATCCAAAATATCTGTCGTCTCATCGAACGCCAATGTAAAATAGGTGAATGAGTTTGATGCAGTTTTGAGGGTATTGGAAATTTGATTGGATATGAGATCAATTCTTCGGGTTACAGTTTGACGGGAAAGACTAAACTTTCAAAAATCTTTTACTTTAGTTGGGGCAAGTTCTTCTACAGCAGCCAGCAGGCAATCTTTTACAAATTCACCATCCAAAAATGGCTTCATTTTTTTTGCTATAACTTGGGATATTCGCAGACTTGCATTTACTATTGCCTTATCTTCAGAAGCTGCTTTTTGAAAGACATTTTGCTGGGCTTGTAGATTTGATTCAAGCAACTGCAGCTTGGTGTTTCGAGCGGAATCATTAAGTTTAGCAATCACATCATGCTTTTGCTCATGATGTCTTTTCAATTGTACGACTTAAGCGTGTTCAATGATTGACGACATATCAAACACACAGATTTGTCTTTCACCTGAGAAAAAAAATTTTTTCCCATTTAACTTGAAACGTACGATTTTCATCTTCAATTTTTCTTTTTCTTTGTGAAGCCATAAACAGGTTAACTTACTCTTCTTGCTAATAATGTATATACTAATAGCTTCTAACCAACTTACGTAACACTGCATCTGGCGATGCGCAACCTTGAACTAACACAAGTTTTATCCATTTTACATTACAGCTTACAATTACCTAACAAAAAATTGATGACGTAACAATAAATATCTAAATTACAAATGAAGCGAAACAACACATATTTCGTCAAAAACTGAAAATAACATAGATTCGCATAGCCATAATAAATCAAGGCTGTAAAAAGTAATAAAATGAAATACGCTATAGTACGGTTGTTCGGTTACACACGATCACTAAAAATTACAAGTAGTTTACCATAATTGAATGGTTTCAACTGGGCCGCACAGAAACCTTAAGAGGGCCGCATGCGGCCCGCGGCTCTAACCACTACACCATCGCGCCGGTAACAACCACAAGTTTGATGCTGACATTGAATGCACGAACAGAAAGACACTTCTTGTAATCTCCTTTGCTTGTAGAATCCTTACAAGCAGGTAAATATATGGAAGGCAGCGCAATACCAAGTTAATTGATGACATAAATTGACTGAAATATTTCTTATCAAATGAACATTGTGCTAATTTTTATGCAATGCCTTCAATTTTGAAGTAGTGAAGCAATGCTTAATGCACCAAATCATAACCAATATCATGCCATTTGATTCTTTGTTGTGATTGTGCTTGGTAATCTTGCGGTTTTCACGTTTTTTCTAATAAATATTTTTCTAATGATTTTTTTTAATTTTCTAATGATTCTATGTAGGTTCTCCGTTGAAAAGACCCTCTGCTTTCGATCGCTATGTAGACAACTATAACTTACTTACCCTACAATGTTAAAAGAAGAATTAGATAAAAAGCTAACAAGTCTACAAATAATTATGTTTTAGCTATTTCATAAAAAAAATAATAGTCTAACAATTAACATTTTGACAGCCGTTGTAATGTATAGGGCCTAGTGAACTAGTTTTCAAATTTCTGGACTGGACAAAAAGCACATCTGTTGTTGTCAGTGGCATCACTCATCCATGTTACCCAAGGGAACTAGAAAGTAAATGCAAAACACTCGAAACCTCAATTAGTAGCTATTTTTGGTATATGACCATCTAAAACATACGGTTCCTCTCCTTAGCAACGCCTCTCGTTGTCACTGCGGAAGAAAAAAGTAATAGGTTTTAGCGGAAAGCGTAATCAAAGCTCATCAATTTTAGTTAGCAGTCATCCGTAAGTCTATTTGTTTTTAGCGGTAGCGCATGCCATATTTTGAGTCAGAACGTAATCCTTAAAACCGACGACTGTGTTCAGACCTCCCGCATGCACATGCGTCGACAAAACCATGGAATAGATAGAATGTTTAAGAGACCTGGAGAAGGTGACACAGAAACTAAAAATTTTGCAATTAAATTCGTTTGCTCAATATATTATCGTAAACCAGTAGGCATATAAAATTTTGTTTGCTATCGGTGGGAAAAACGAAGACATTAACCAAGAAGTCTTTTCGTTTTTACCGCACGCTACACAGATTCGTACAGCAAAGCACTTAATTTTCTAATGTAAAAGCTACCGATATTCTGTGGAGTCTATAAAATTGATCGAAAAAGGTCATCACCAAAAATGTGGTTCAAGACATGAAAATTTTTGTCTCTTATCCAAAATTTTTAGGTGATTAAGTCATTTGACTCTTATTTTTATAGTTTTAATGTTAAATATCATAAAGATGCAAGTTATTTTGGTTTTAGAAGTAAAAGAACATTGGTCTCATCCAGTCACTCTACCTTAAACGACTTTTAGCCATTGGCAAACATTTTATTAAAACCGTAAATAAGACTACAACAAAAAAAATCACATCAAATTGACCAACAAGAAGTGGTAATTATTTAAATATTAAGCCAATGTGTCTGTTTTATGCTGTACTATTTGCTTCTAGATCAGCGCATATTTATTTGTTTGGTATCTTGCATTCTCTGCCAGAAAAAAATCATTTCACTTCTCGTCTTATCATAATTTGTGACACCCGGAAAGGACTCCAGAAAGGTCACCACAAAATCGAAAAATTGCTTCTATAAAATTTCTTTAACCTAAGTTTACAGAGTATTACTCAAGAAAAAAGTCAATAACCTAAATTGAAATCGACTCGTTTGAGAGTTTTCAAAGAAGAAAGACGCCTTCTAGAATAGCATTCTCCAATGCATTCTCTTTCATAGTAAGCCTACCGTTACTGCATGCACCATGCACAAAAACCTTTAACTTGTTCGGCTGTCAATAAAGCTACAAATAGGCACAGACATCTGTGCCTTTAGAATGCCTCTTCCACTAAATGTGGTGTGGTCAACCCATATTTAGGACCACTGGTCTAGACACATACGGGATACACCAGCTAAAAAGAACGAAACTACTTTTTACTTTTACTACTAAAGTGATGTAAGTCTGAACTATTTTTTTACTTTACCCGAATAAAAATGCATGTCATTATTTTCCACTTTTTCTGGAATATTTTTTAGGAAGAAACAATGCCCTTCATTAAGAAAATTGTTGGGATATTTTGACCACCTCTGGCTAAAAGTGATAGTGACAATTAACAACCAGCATCTAACTCAATTTCTTGGCGAGGTATGAAGAAATAAACTTGTATTGTGCTTATGAACAACAAGCAAATCATGCTGTAAGTACAAAAAAATTTCACTAAATCGTGGTATGTTAGCCTTTTTCTCTATAGCACTAGAGTACACACGAATGATGTAGGACCAGAAAAGTTTTTTCCTTCAGGATGAAAAGCAAAATGAAAGACCAGGAAATGAATAAATAAACTGCTCACAATCCAGTTTTGCCAGCACCAAGAGCTAAAAAAATGGGGTTTCATTTCCACTGGCACTAACGTTTTTTTGTTAATGCAACACTGCAGAAGGTAAAACCTAAAACCGTTTTGATTACCATAAATACCTGCGTATAGGAAGCACTTTTTTTTCTTAAGAAGTTGACCTAAAAACCCAGGTGCGTCTTATCCATGGATACTTTTTTTAAGGTTTTTTAAAAATTTTTTCCATCGTTTTTAGGGTCAAATATCCACTGCGTCCTATACATGGTATCATCCTATACGCGGGTATTTACGGTACAGTATGTCGACAACTTGATACAAAACACCGATCGATTTATATCTGCCAATAACTTTTGCGTAACATGCTAACAAAAATTTTGATGCAGTGGAGTCAGCTCTGACAGCTACTCTGGATGGTCTAGGAACGCAATGCGTCGAAATCTCTTCATAATCCAGTCCAGCGAATACTCACTCAGGTATGCTCTTTACATTTACACAACGTAAAGATAAATTGCCACTTTATATTACTTGGAATAGGGAAAAAAAATCAAAGAGTAGCAAACGCTCACAACACATTGGTGTGACACATAAATATATCCTGATCTCAAAGCAGCATATTTAATTGGCATGTTGTTACAATGAACATTTGCCACAATGTCAAACGTAAGTTGATACTTTTTGTTAGGGAATGAGCCCATATATCTATTAATAATATTAGTTGCTGCCTTGTGCTATATTCAGCACTTTACAGCTGAAAATGCTTGTTCAATATCGATATACCCACTCGACATAACCTGGGTCTAATAAAGATAATGATTCGATTTTTTTGATTGCATATTTGGTTTTCTCTTGAAAATCATAATTGATTTGCTTACAAGTATTTATCATTGGTTTGGGTAGGGTGCCTTTTTACGCAATTTTATAATTCAAGTCACAAGAAGAACAATTTTTCTAGCTATAATGCAGGCCTATCATGTTGGTTAATAGGTAAGATTCTGGTAGAATTATTGTACAGACTGCAAAGCTTATTTCACTTTTCTCATTTTCACAAAACAAACTGAATTTGAGGAAAAAATTATCTTAAGCCTAGCTAGCTTTACCATTTGTACGGTTTATTAAATTTCAGAAATGATGTATCGTTACATTAATGACAAACATTTTTGTCTATGTTGCCATAGAAAAGGAATATTGTCATATAACCCAACAAGACAATAATTAAACTTGCCAGTTCTTGGAGCTCTTTCTAAGCCTAATGGAGAAATATTTTATTGATTCAGATGTTAAATTCGATTTTATACATGCAGCAGCAATTTCGTTGTGGATGTTCCTGGTATACTACAGGATGGTCGCTAGAAAAGTAGAAAATTTGAAGGTCAGATGAGATCATGAATAAAATGCGTGCTTACTCATTTCTATTTCGATACGTTTTTATTTCTTTTAGGTTCTAGGTTGTTTTAGGTTGATACCTTTTAGGTTCTATTTGATTTCTATTTTGACAGCCACATCATGGAAGGAGGCAGGAAACAGCTTTCAGACTATGAGAGGCAAGTGATTATTCTTTTCAAAAGTGAAAATCCGACTTGGGGACTGACAAAATGTCTAGCTGTGCTACCGAATTTTTTTTCATCAATTATAAGGAATCAGTTTAATAATGTTGTTGCCACTCTGAAATGAGAAGGACCTGAAACAGCTAGTACACGCAAAAAAAGGAACGGGTCCAAACAAACGAATTTTAGATGAGGCACGTGCCACAGTAAAAGATTTAGCTGTTTCACCTGTGCTTGGAACGATATCCCACAAGTTACTCTTCAAAACGCTACACGAGCATGGATTTCTAGGTTAAGATACTGCTCTCAAGTGCACGGATGACATTTTGAGCATCTATGAGTGTAATATAACATGTGCCCTTAAAAACTTTGTAAAAATATATAGCTGTCTGAAAAATTTGTATTTCTTAATTTTCAACAATTACTCTTAGCAGTCAATCACACATAGTGTTCCAAATTTTGTGTGGTCTTGGTGCCAGTCCCAAGCCTGTATAAATGAGGAGGGTTGCGTCAGAAATGGCATCAGTCGTTCAACAAATGCCATTCTACATCGTGATTGAAAGGTCACTTCCTATTTTAAAAATCTTGTAATGTATATATGAATCAATATATCAACAAAAAATGAATAAAAGAAGTTCACGTGCAGCATGAGATTTGATTAAACAGCTCTCACTGACTCTGGGTCACTTGCATTAAAAAGGCGACCGCTTCTTTTTAGCATCAGTCGTACAACATTTTTAGCATCCATTACAGAACCTGTCGCCTTGAGTTTTGCGTAGCAATTTCAATAACAAAAATGTCAATAAGTTTAACTTTAAAAAGGGCTCGCCCAGCTAGCGTCACGCTACGAAATTTGGAAAACAATTACTCAAGTTCAAAGATGGTGGAAAATCATCACAGAAATATACGCTCAGATCGATGCAAAAGCTATCAGAAATTGCTCCGCATAGCTTAAGGCAACAGGTTTTGAAATGGCTGCTAAAAGAAGTGGTCGCCCTTCTAATGCAAATGATCCAGAGTTAGTGAGAACTGTTTGATAAAATCTCATGTTACGCGTGTTCTTCTCATATTCATATTTTGTAATTATATTCATTCATAAACAAATTACAAGATTTTGTAAAATAAGGATTGATTTTTCAATCACCCTGTACATAAATACAGACAGAAGAAATTTCGTATCGGATCGGACGAGTCCGGGTAACCAACGACCGCCAATAGTGCTGGAGCCCAGCAGAGCTCGGTTGAAAATTCGCTAATATTGGCCAGAAAAACCAAAAAGTGATGGAAAACATGAAAGACAGTGGAACTGACAAATTTTCAAACTAAGAATTGGAACTCTGAATATTAAATCATGACTGGCAGAGAAAGAGAACTGGCAGATACGATAGAAAGAAGAAACATGTATATTGCAGACATTGTGTGTGTGCAAGAAACTAAATGGAAGGGTAGCAAGGCTAGAAACATGGGAGGCGGCTTTAAACTTTTCTACCATAAAGTAAATGAGAGAAAGTGGATTTGATATTATTTTGAGGGAACATTAAGTAAAGATCATAATGAAAGTGAAGAGCATGTCAAAATGAAAATAGAAATTGAAGGAGAAATTGTAAATATGATTATTGCATTTGCTCTACAAGTGAGATCTGACTTGGAAGAAAAACAAAACTTTTGTAATAAACTAGATGAAATGATGCGAAGCACATTCGAAAAAGAAAAGATGATTATTGGAGCAGATCTAAATGGACATCTTGATCGAGGAAACTGAGGTGATGAACAAGTAATAAAGAGGTACGGAATCAAGAGCAGAAATGAAGAAAGGCGGGCAATTGCAGACTTAGTATAAAAAAGATGGATATTTTGAATACCTACTTCCTAAAGAAGGAAAAGCGTAGAGTGACCAGCAAAAGTGATAGAAGAAGCTCGCAAATACATTACGTCCTGTGCAGGAGAAAACATCCAAAAGAGATTAAAAATTGCAAAGTGGTAGTAGGAGAGTGTGTAGCCAAATAGCATCGGATGGCATTTGGACTGATGAAATCAAAGGTAAAAGAGAGAAAGAGATTTGAGATTCTACCTAAAATCAGAGAGTGGAAATTGAAGGAAGAAGACGGTAGGTTTTGGGCGTGTTCAAAGGTTAAGTAATCACATTGTGTTTATACTCACTTTATTAATAATTCACAAACTTACTCAAATAGAATTACACATAAACATAGAACACAAAAATTTGTTAGTAATTTAACACTTTCGCTCCCGCGAGCCGTACGCGAACATTGGCGTGCAAAATAAAAAAAAACATTCAACTACAAACCACAACCAGAAAGTTGCAAGGAACACTTGGGTTTATATGCGAAACACCAATGATGTACTGTAATCGAAGCGTTTAGTTGCTATATAAGAGGGGTTCTTAACCAGGGGTAAATTTAAAGGGTAAATTTGACCAGCCTTGGGGGTAAATTTTGTCAGCAAAAAATTCACATTTTTACCTATTACAATAGGTATTCGTAGAAGTAAAAATATATAAAAATATTTGGGGATAAATATTACTTTTGAATTTGCCAAGGGGTAAATGAGAGAATAAAGGTTGAGAATCCTTGCTATATAGCGTGCATCTAATTTGCACCCGGGTTACAATCTGATGCTTACCCTTACGCTGTAGCATCATGCTTTTATTAGGAATTTTCAATTGTTGTAGCCTACCCTTCAAATTCTTTAAACATTTTTTTGCGTCCATGTCCTAATCTATGGCAAAATTGAATATATGGAGCTGTGTTTTTCATTAGCCAATATTAAGTAAATTTTTTATCTTACTGCATTGTGCTAAATATCTTTGAAAAGAACATTTCTTGTTGATTTACATGATACGTAATTTCGAAAGAATATTTTATTGCGGAAGATCAAACAGAACCATCTTTTCCCTCCTCTTTTTTGTTGGAAAATAGCAAATTTTCAATTGTAGTAGCCTACCTTACAAATTCTTTAAAAAATTGTGATGTACATATGTCGCCTAAGAAACTTGATACATGTACAATCAATTAACCGTTTAGCAATATTCAAAGGGTTTTGAAGGTTTTAAAGGGTCTATTTTTTTGAAAAGTTCCTTTTTTTGAAGCTCACCATTCAAGTCTTTTGTTTTTGTTGCCGTTTTTGACTGCTACAAAATTCTTAGTTGAAAGGTTTTACTGTACATCTGTCGCCTAGAAAACTTGATACATTTACCGTCAATGAACATAATACAAGAAATTATTTTGTTGCTGAACATCAGACAGGGCCGTCTTTACTCACCTTATCTTTTTCCATCTATGTACTTAACCTTTTGGTAGATTAGGAAAATGACATAGGCTCACGTATTCCAACTTTACTTGTACTAGCATTTCTTGGAAAATCTTGCTACATGGTCACAAAAGCCCTACAGAACAGGCTTAGGTTAACTATGCCTCCTCGGCTCACGGAAGAATGTGACTTCATCACTAATAAAAGGAAGATAATCAGTTTGCTTGGTGAAAATGGATGTTGCTTTTTTAACTACTGTTGCGCAATTAAAATATGCTGTAAAACCTTATATGGAAAGCTCTACCTTTTTTTCTTTAAGACTTGTATTATGACGTCGTATGCGTAATTAATATAAATCTTGGTTGGTTGTTCGCTCTGCTTTCGTTCCCTGTTGCTCATTCGTAATACATTAACAGGCAGCGACGTGCAGGAAAAATGTAACACATTTGACAGGAGTGGAAAATGTTGTATTGATAGTAGTTTTGGGGGCCTATCGAAAGGAATTGTGCGGCGCCACTAGTCGATGAAGAAGGCCACGTTATTTTTACTGTGTACTACGTCGCAACAGCCTGTTCATTAACCAGTTGAGGAAATCACATCGTTGCACTGCATCATTTGTAAACACAAAAAGTATTGTGGCAATATTTATTGCGATCCTCAAAACTGTAACACACATCACTACTAAACGGGAAAACAACAAATAAAAGTGACGTAGATACAAATGTTTTTTGATACAGAGTCGGAACATCCGAGCTATCGTTATACTGTAAATCAAGTTAACCCTCATTCATTATACTGAATCAATCGACCACACCAATTCTGCTGAGTATAAGGAAACATGTGTTTATACCAGGAAATAATGAAAAAATATAATGAGAGATAAGGAAATATCTGTAGCCACAAAAACAAAACTGGTTTTTTTCCCTTGTGTCCCAATAGTAACATAAGGAAGCGAAAGTTGGACACTAATTTACTTCAACAAAATCTTGGACAAAATTGCTTTGGCATATTGCGATTACAATAGTATTCATCAAGTTAAAATCCATTTGTTAAAAAAGAAACAAAGAAACATCTTTAACTGCTTCTCTGGAATGATGAATATCTAGTAGGAAGAAGATCAAAATAGATAAAAACTATTTTTAAATACATTTTAATGACAAATATATAACAACACAACGTTTTTCAGCCAGCTACATCCTTGTCTTGTTAACAAAACTTCATGAACATGGTTGACAAAATTAGAGAGAACGAAATAGTGCTGGAAAATGAGGCCCCCAGGTCAGAAAGTACACAATCATATACTGGGGCAGAGCGAAAATCCATAATTTTGAAACCGATCTGTGATGACATGTTGAAACCAAATCCGAAAGAAAATTCCAAGACATTATGAAATTATAGATAGTATTTTTCTGGAAATGAAACCAAATGACAACATGGCGTAGCAACAACACTTGACAAATCAATGTATAAGACCATCTTGAGATATAATCCAATAAGTGACAGGTTAATAGCAATTTTACATAAGCAGACAATTTTACATATGGCACTTTATTTACATCCGCTGCTTTCAGTTGGCTATTGTGACTTTGCCCAAGCAAATACGATGCTTGTTGACGGAGGTGCCCTGAAGAGAGCTTTATATCACAATCATCATTAACCATGCAATATAGGAAAAAAAGTAATAAACAAGGCATCAAAAACTGCAAAAGATTTCAAAATATTGACTTCCACTGTAATAGATATATCTCACAATTTTAGCCGTTTTTTTGCTATGCATTATGGTCAACAATAATATAAAATCGACAATTAATAGAGCTCAACCGGTAAACAAAAACATGTTACTAACATTGGGACCAAAGGTCACTCAAACATCTTGCAGCAACAAAAAATCTTGGGCCAAAATAAGTTATCTGGAACCAAGCGACACTAAAAAGTTTGATTTATTTAAGACCATGATGCTTGAATGACCTTTAGTTTGCTATTTATAATGGGACTACATCAGTAGATAAGGTACGTTTTTGAGGGATAAGATGAAACCAAAAAAAGAAAATAAATTTGGAAGACTTAAAACATGTCACACGTAAGAGAAAGTACTGGTGCCAGCGTAGGTTACTAGAACACTACTCCCAGTAATTCTCTTTTGTATGATATGCTTTAAAGCAATCAAAAACGCACAAGGGAACTTTGCATTGATCGCACCTGGTCGTTGTCGTTTTCGAGCTAATTTTCCGCGGGGGGTCTTCTAGAAGAGCCAGCTTCCGTCTTTTTGAGCAAACTACACATTCCAGTTGAGCATGGCGCTTACTGGCAGTTGCCTCGGTGCGCTCAGGGAAGTGTTGGTTGCTGGCTTGAACGGGTGACGGGGAAACATCTTCCGCCAAAGCGCGAGGACTTCTACCAATAAGGTCATCAATCGCCGCCAACAAGAAATCGCTCAGGGGCATCGATCGATTGTTGCGTTCATTCTGCATTTTGTAGAGCTTATGGGCGTTGACAAGGGCCAGACTTATCAAATGGAAATACAGTTTCTTCCACCATTTTATCGATTTGCGGTTAAAGCTGTAGTACCCTAACATCTGATCGCTATTGTCAACGCCACCCATGTGCCTACTGTA
This sequence comes from Trididemnum clinides, assembly GCA_963675345.1. Lineage (NCBI taxonomy): Eukaryota > Metazoa > Chordata > Ascidiacea > Aplousobranchia > Didemnidae > Trididemnum > Trididemnum clinides. Next base: position 19,626,808 of record OY776290.1, on the reverse strand, counting down.
TCCGTCCACGGCAACAGGCTTATCGATCGATACGCGACCTCCCCGTGCTCTCACCGAAACTGTGGTCATTTCTGACGTATGCTTCGTAGAAAGCACGATAACATCGCGTTTATCGCGCCATCTTAGGGCAAGGATAGGCCCCTGCCTACATGCCACGATATTGCCTCGGGGAATTTTCTGCATCAAAAAAGTCTTTGGCATACCTCGCCTTGTAATCTGACAAGTTCCAACTGCTAGAGTATACTTTGCATACAATTCACGAAACAGCGGAATCGAAGTATAATACCGATCTACATACAGTTCATGACCCTTATAAAGGTAGTCCTGCATGAGATTGAGTACTATATCACCAAATACTGCTACTTACGGAACTCAAGGCCTCGTAGTGAATATTACACCAGAAAACAGTGGCCTCCTAGAATGGTATCACAGTCTGGTCGGCACAACATTGTCATTTATCTATTGGTTCCACAATAGAAAATTGTACTTCAAAGCTGTCTGCTGCAAAAATTAAAGGAAGGCGTTGTTGTACCAGGAATACAAAAGCTCATTTTAAACTATGAATTTGAACATATTTTACATGGGAATAAGTTGGATGCCTAGATGACCTTCAGAGAAATTTGCGAAAACTTCTTGGCTTACACTGTTCGGAAAATTTCAAAGAGATAGAAACCGGTTTGTTGAACACTTATAAAACTTTAAGGTGCAAAGTGTAACTCAAAGTTTATTTTTTGGATACGCCTTCATTTTTTTCACAAAATTTTGAAGATGCTTTTGATGAACATGGTAAACCGAGATATTTCTGTCATCGAAAACCGATAAAAAAAATTGATCTGCAAGCATGCTTGCAGACTATTGCAGGTCGGTACAGCGGGATGATTCGAAGGCTCAACACGAATGACACTGTTCTTGCAAATGAGGTGGCATATGTTTACTTCATCGTATCTTTAGAATTTACTGCTTTAGAAAGCCCTCATTTGTAGAATGTGCTGTGCCAATTTAAGTATTTCAGGATTTTATTGACTAATAGAGCCGTAGAAGTTCTACAGTTTAACAAACCTTGTTAAACTGTAGAAACGCTGATAGATGAGCTTAAGCCGAGTATAGCTGGGTGGGTGACGATTGGCATTGCTGCTAATCCAGGCACAAAACGTCTACACTTGACCAAATAACTATGAATATTATTGCATTATAGATAAAATCCAAGAAATTAAACTGCCCTTTTCGAAAAATTATGATTCGATTGATGAAAGCGGAGTTCATATTTGGAATTATGGAATTAGCAAATCAAAATTGACAAACAGCACGTAACCCTTTTTTTGAACTGTTTCATGACCAAAATTTTGTTGGACATTGAAACAGCATTTTATCTAAATTAAATCAACACGGTTTGTTCTCTTTTCCGATTATTAGCACGATATGTGACCGCTTGTACAACCCTGAAATCTTGAGTTTGATTCTTGTCTGGTATCTACTTGATTACTTGCGTGAAACGAGCACAATCGACCAATAATAGATAGGTAGACTTTTGTATATTGGTTTGTATTCATTCAAATTTCCCAAGTTATTTTAAAGCAAAAAATCTAAGGCTTAAAAGCTTACGTTTACAATTGACATGTCAAAACAAATGCATGATCATAGATATATTTCATTTAACCCATCAGTGGATAAAGTTTATTTTTGGATAGATTTGCTTTATATTTTTAAATTATGTTAAGGACATCTCACAAAAGCTTAAAAAAAAATTTTAACCACTTTTCTCTTTTTGTTTTAAAGATACGGGGTGTCCTAAAAATTGGACGCTATCCATTATGTCAACAAAAAATTGTTCACTTTTCGACAGTGAATAATTGAATGGAGCTACAGAATGCCTGCTTTAGATTCAGTTTTCAATGACGCTCTGCAACTAACTTAGTACATGTAAATGAATTAACTGTTCAACATAACTTTTACTTTTGAGTAAAAGTTAAAATAAAAGATCTTTTATTTTGCACAAACAAGTTACAACAGACCAAGCACACAAAACGGCACTCGCTGGTACACTAAAGAGCAGGTGAAATAGCATAGAAATGCATATCGACAAATGAAAAGCGACCTTATGGCATAAGCAAAAAGTCTCAAATTTTGTCTCATAATAGACAAATAAACAAACAATATGAGAAGTTGAGAATTATTTTTACTCAGATATATCACACATTTTGTGGCACTTTTGATGAAGTCCAACGTTACATTTTGAGCAAGTAAACGACGGTTTTCCTGTGCAATTCGCGCACCAGCGCAAATTTGAAGGCACTAGCCAATGGCCTATGTCGTCAAATCAAACGCCTTTGAGAGGTGGTTGCGCTCTTCTATCTTGGGTGAATGGAGTTCCATAGTTTTTCAGAATGGTAACAGCAAGGTTTCTTTTGAAATCAATTAGCTTGCTGTTTTTGCATTTGATTTTCCACCATAGTAGCCATGCATTTGCAATGGCAAAATCAAAGGAAAAAAAAATGGGCCACTACCACTTCCTTTGTGGCATTCGAGTACAATAATTGGCCACCTACTGGTCTAACTGATCCACTCCTCCCAATGAATGCATTATAAGTTTTCACAGCCACTGGTTGAGGATGCTGGATATTTGCTTTTTTCTCTTGAATACCTTTCAGTCCTCGGATACTTGGCATAACCAGAAAAAAGAAAAGCCCAAAATTACACACACAATTCATTTTTTGTGACGTTCAGTGATACGTTCCTTTGTTAAACGTAAAGATTAGTTTGATTTAAAATTTCATTCATAAAATCTTCTGTAATAAACATCTTCAGCAATTTAAGTTTGGTGGCAGCAGTTGAAACTTCATCGTATACTATTTTAACAATGGCTTTCGAGTAATTTTGGTCAAAAACAGAAACTTCTTTTTTATATAAAATTTCTTGAGATACTTTGGCTTTCTTTCAATTCTTTTGTGCTGTAGCAGTAGGTGATAAGCTGGAGGAGAAAGGTAATGCTTCATCCATTACAGCTGCTTCATCACGATAGTGAGGTACGACATCACACAGCGTGTTGAGCATTCCTTTTCCCAACGGATTTATGTTACCTAGTGTTTCATCCGTCCCATTCATCAGAATCTTCATCAGTCAGTCCATGTACTTCGGAATCAGAAATATGCAAAACTAAATCAGCTGCTGTCAATTCAGCACTCTCAACTTCTATTAATGCTAGAACTTCATGAGTTGTCAACCTAAAATAATTATTGACATAAGTTCTTTGAAATTCGACATAATTTCATAAGTCGCCAGCAATATTGATGAGACCTGATAAGTACACAGTGTATGTCTTTTATTCATTACATTACAAGTTGTTATGAACAAAACAACAATCATTGGTTTACAAAAAAAAACGTATAAAAAGTGACTATCTCAATGAAATCCATTGCAACAAAAGATTTAAAACTTTACTAAACTGTGCTATAATGATTAGCGTCCAAAATTGTGGACACCAATATATAAATTACAGTATTCTGTGGCACAATAAAGATTTAGATGCACTTTGAGATCTGCTGTGTTTTATATTGTCTCACATTTCAGCAAACAAAAAGTGAAAACAAAATTTCAAAAACCGCAGTATATATAGAAGACTAGCAGATTTACCCGTCCTTGATCGGGTAAAATGGCAGATTTACCCGTCGTTGATCGTGTAAAATGTAAAGACTGATTAAATTTTTACATTGAATAACTATATTTTAATGTGTTTTCATGATTTTTATTTCATCGTACAACAGTACAAAAAGGCCTCTAGTAGAGCCCCATAGGCTCGTAGCCCCCCCCATAGACGAATCTGATCGAAATGAAAATACCGTACTTGGCAGATTTACCCGTCGTTGATCGGGTAAAATGTAAAGACTGATTAAATTTTTACATTGAATAACCATATTATAATGTGTTTTCATGTTTTTTATTTCGTCGTACAACAGTACAAAAAGGCCTCTAGTAGAGCCCCATAGGCTCGTAGTCCCCCCATAGACGAATCTGATCGAAACGAAAACGCCGTACTTGGCTTCCCTGGAAAAAGTTATAGTTACCCGATCTACGACGGGTAAATCTGCTAGGGATTTTTAAAGTACAATCTTGCTCATAACCGTCAAATTTGAATTTTTATTTGTCACAAATTTTTTTCTGTTTGTGGTACCTAACAAAAACCTTAAATTTTCAAGGGGGCTTTCTGCCCCCTAATATAGTTAAAAAAGGCTGAAATTTTGGAAAGCTTTCTAATTTAGTGTGTTATACATATGGTTTAAATTTCATCTAAATTGAATATATTTGAATTTTCAAAGGGGGGTTCTGCCCCCCATAGCTCCCTTAGAGGGGCACTTAGAGGTTCGGAACTACTTCCGTTGTCTTCCTCGGAGAATTTTACATAAGAATACACTTTTAGTTTTTATGTAAACTTTTTAACCTTTCTACCTATAGGGAACACACACACACACACACATACACACAGACATTCATTTTTATATATATAGATTTACTCACCTGGACCGAGAACTGTTGTCTCTAAATGACGTCACCACTGGTGCAAAGTGGTGCAAAACAAAGAAAACTTGCAGTTAAAAAAAGATCACTTAGACAACACTTTAGTAAAAGCCTATTCTACCTAAAACCAAAATGTCATACTGATTACTCTTCCGTGCACTTTGCGACAGCGGTTTTAGCGAGTCTCCGAAATTCTGGACGTTATCCTTTAATGGGTTAAACTGGCCGCGAAATTTGCCAACATAGATAAATAGAATTCAATAAAAGTAAAATATGACCAATTTGTTGACTGTGAGAATTTGAAAAACGAGAATCTAAGGCTTTGATAGCAACATAGTGTTCGTTCGATGAATTTCGAGAAAAGAGGAATTCACGAGATGAATGCTCGTTTAAATAAGATATGCAGCAAATATGGCTCAGGAGCCGGATCTCCTAGATGAACAAAAGTTTAAACCCAAATCCGTTTGCTATAAAAACCTGTTGTCATTATTAAGGTGTTGATTTAATCACGTCGGTTAATGTGTCCATACAATAAAGATGAAAGCGGGTGAAGTTTATACCTCTTGTAAATTAAGCTTTTGATTAATTAAGAAATATTTTGTTAACCATAAATTATTAATAAATATTGTTCTTAGTTAGCACTCCTAACGTTGTGAGAAAGTGGAACCATTGTAGAATTAGACCACATTTTTCTTTGCAAAAAATTTTTTGTATATTGTCTATGATTTATAAAATGCTATTGGCTAGCGATGTCGCAAATAAGGCCCACGTTTTATTGCTTTAATTGGATTATGTATCAGCACTGCATCAGGGCCTTAAATTTACGAAAACGGTTTAAAAGCATCCACAAAGACGCAGCATTCATGTTGTTTTCCCTTTCCTCTATTAGTAAACTCGGTGTTGCGCAAGGAAAATTAAGCCCACTCACGCCTGAAATCAAAAAGAAATTTGTTCACGATGGAAGTTATGAGCAGTACAGAATCTGAACTCGTGACTTTGTTTTGTTTGATACAACACAGCAAATACGTTTCATGAAGTACAGGTAACTTAGTCAGACGCTCAGCAACATCTAAATTAATGCGAGGTAAACTCAACAAAGTTTCCTCGCAAGCTTGGGAAATAATATAGGGTTGGCCATTCCGATTTTTTAATACATTTCATGAAAGATCATGAGCTATGCTACACGCTTTGTCGGAAAGATAAGACAATTTTCTTTGTGGTTGCAATTAATCAGCCACGTAAGAAGTGAAACAGTTGTAAAAGACCCAATATATAATTGATAGGATTCCCTCCAAATTTTTTGTTTACGCACTTACGAAAAAGTTGATCAAGAGAATTTTGAGACTTTCAAGAGCATTGTAAATAATACTGGGTGTTTAGTGAAATGGAACAAACACTGCTTTTAAATTAGAAGGAAGATAAATTTTTTGGTCATTTTAGATGCACCAGTGGGGAATTTACAGCAAAGGCACATGTACCATACCTGTCATTGTGGGTCGTTTTAAAAATCACTGGCCGAGTTGTTAAATTTTTGAAATCGGACAACTTTGAAAACTATTGGACTCGAATGAAAAACTGTGGAAGGACCTGAATAAGAGATGTGGTTAAATGGAGTTTGCTCTGTGATCGCAGGTTGCTCTGTGATCGCAGGTTGCTCTGTGATCGCAGGTTGCTCTGTTGTATTACCATTTTGAAAAAAGTGAGAGCTAATGTCTGTGGTCGGGCTCGTGGTAAAACCTACATCTTTTTAGTCTACACTCACGGGACAAAGAGGGTCTTCCACTTCTGTCGCTTTGATCTTCTTTAGCTTTTATTTTGCGGCAACGTAGTTTAGCTTTTTCAAACTTCTTGCAATGACAAACTTCAGCTTTTTCCGTTTTTTTCACGCACGAGTTTGGAGTAAGTCCATTTGTTCTTTTAATTGTTCTTCACTCGGTAGAGAAGTCCTCACTCAGTGCGGAAAATACCACTTTTATTTGAAATAATTACTATGATTTTGAAAAACACAGTAATAACAATGAGCGACACGTAGCTCCTACCTCTGATAACAATAAGCAAGCCATGCGTACTAAATACATTGCAAGCACAAATCACGTTTCCCAGGCGCGGTTATACGAATTAAGATTATAAATATAAACTAAGCAATGCAGCATGCCAACGTCGATGCAATACAAACAAATAGAAGAATATCATATATGTAACTAGATAAATCATAAATCATACCGCCTAATCATTTTGTTTTTCTGCTAAATATTCGTAATCATCCCATTTAATATTTATTAATTTTTAGTCAAATATTTTTAGTCATCCCGCTGATTGATTCCAGCTAGATTGATGAGCAGCCATAACAAGTTCTTCATTTTGATGCATAGTCGATCAAGCTATCTCTAATTGAAGGTTAGCTTCTGCAAAATGGTTAGATGCACTGGGTATATGACTTGGATTGGATTTGGATCTATGGAAGATTTTGTAAGAAATTGGCCTATCAAAAAGCTTAGGAAAATTGAACTGATTGGATGTGGTGGAAGCAGCACCGAAACAGCTTTTCTTAATTACAACACTGCGGCTCGTAATTTTAAGGCAATTGAAGAATGCATTTAAGCGTAAACTCTGGAGATATTAAAGATGGAAGGTGATCCTACAACATCAGACTTGGAAGTGGCACACAGACTACCATTTTTACACACCCAGTTTGAAATCCCAAAACGCAGTTTCAAATTTAGTCATTGGCTTTCAAGTACGAAATAATCTCTACTCAAATTAGAGCGCAAATCAAACAAAGCATCACAAGTTAAGTTAACATGAACCATATTAGAATTAATAGCATCGCAACTCACTGGGTAAGGTGACGAACCGTACAACTTTGGTATAATTTCGTGTTTAATTGAACACAGTAGCAACGAAAAGTTTGCAGGGTTCATAGTGCCCCAAGTTTTCTAGCTTCTAAGTTTTAGGGACTAATTAAGCATTACGCAAGCTTATACAAACTATGCACACCCCGACGTGTAATTCAGGGAAAGGTCTGAGGGTTCCGACACTAACAACAAATCACAGCAATAAACGAAAGGCTCCCAAGTGCTTATACCTTCCAAAATTAATAAAGATCTTTTGAATTAGGAAACAAACTTTTTTAAATAGATTGGTAAAGTTGCTCAAGTGCTTCAAAACAGCTACTAAAGAAAGGTGCAATCGTTTGCCAGTAAGACAACAACTGTTATGCAAAACTAAGGCAAAAAAGGCTAGTTAACTTGCTTATAAGACAACTTAATAAAGTTGCACAGTTTCTGGCAAAGGACTCGTTTAAAAGCCAAGCTTATGCCAACCACGTTGCTCAAAAGTTTTGAGTCAAAACCATATGCAAACAATTAACAAAAGGTTATCGGCAAAAAAGGACTCGTTCAAATGCCAAGCTTATGCCAACCACGTTGCACAAAACAATATGCGAACGATTAACAAAAGGTTATCGGCAACATGCAGTTCCAGGTGATTTAATTGAAAAATTTGATCTCTTTCCCAATCGTTAGCACGATATGACCGCGTGCACAATTCTAACATCTCGAGTTTGATTCCGGTCTGGTTTCTGATTGATTAGTTGCGCGAAACGAGCACAACAGGCCACTGATAGATAGAGACTTTTGTTTATTGTTTTTCATCTATTTAAATTTCTATAGTTTTGCTAACTCACAGTTTTTTTAAAGCAAAGAAATATAATCACACACAATAACGTTAAAAACAACTTGTGTGTGCTGTTTGCAAGTCAAACAAATGCAAAACAGAGATCATAGATATATTTCATTCCAGCTGGCCGCGTAATTTGCCAATACAGATAAATAGAATTTAATAAAAGTAAACTAAAAATCGTACATAACCAATGTTTTGACTGTGGGAATTCGCAAAACCAGAATCGAAGTCTGTAATAACAACGTAGAGTTCGTAAAATTGATTTCGAGAAAGGAGGCATTCACGAGATGAATGCCCTTTTAAATGCTAAATGAGAAATATTTGCGACAATTGACAGTGTTTCCAATTCAATTTCACTGATATTGATTACAAAAGAAAACCGTCAACTGCCTAAATATAATTCAATAAATTCAAAAGTAATTTTGCGGTCAAAAATCGACGATATGAAATGACAACATAGTTTAACGGTTGAAACCTAAACTTTGTTGACATCGCCTTTCTGTACAACGTAAATAACGAGAAATTGCCTTTTACTCTAGTTTGTATTTTGCTTCATGCACTACAATAAAATATTTGTGAGTGATTTATATTTAAGTGAGAGAGATTCATTTGTAAAAAATAGTTTTGCTTCCATTACCGGAAACAGCATCTTAGCTCCATTTTCTTCTAGGATGGTTGTGGGGCAGTATCCTAAACAGTATTATTCTATAAATTTTACATTTTTCAGCTTCACCTACTAACTTATTGATTCATTTTTTTTCTTGATGCTGGAAATAATGCTTTTAAGCTTTAATCGAGCTAAAGAGCTTGCGTAACACATCCGCCTAGTTCTTGAGCTGCCAAATAGTCATTTTTCAGTTGGTGTCACAAAAATAATCTGCCTATCTTGTTCAGGGCATTCTACTGATATCTCAGACTCTTAATCCCAAAAAAGCTGAAACTCTTTTCACCAAAAAAATTCTGATTGATGTTACGAAATTTTTTGATTTATGTGCTATAAGTTTTATTCATAAGTGATACATATTCAAGTTTTCTTAATATCCCATTTTCGCAACTTGTACTTAAGGTTGCTCTCTTTCGGATTTTTGGTCAATACTCAAGTTTTATGATCACTAATCAAAAAAAATAAAAACTTAAACCAAATGCAATAAAAGCTTTGCATTTGAGGACAGCACTCGTTTCATGTCGACTGCATTTTGAATTTCACCAACTACTACACAAGCAGTATCGAATAAAATGTCAATTGATGAAGCTCACTACGATCCCACGTAAACGAGACCCATGTAGAGTACTTGAACTTCTTCAAGTAGATGGGGGGGACACTAATGCCACCTGATTGCAAGCTTGAATGAACGACTTGAAGTAGAAAAAATGCTTATGATACTCACTCAGGAGTAGCGGCAAATTTATATTTATTGCTCTCCGCTTCTATAAACCTAGATCATTATGCCTAGTAATCATACCTTTCCACGTAAGGTCATTGGCATTAAAACGTGCATTGAAGCCTGCCAAAAAAGTAGTGAACTGATTTGGCTTTACTTTCTAAGCAGCAACGCATGCCTCAAACACAAGCTTAACATGCAATTAAATTTGATGAATATACTTGAATAAAACAAAGATATTGTCTTTTACAGCATAAAAAACAAAGTCTTTTAAAATAGCAATGATTGACCCTTCTCATCAAGCTATATTTGCATTTGGCATCCCACCTAGTAGCGTTGAAACCTTTCAAGACAATGTCATCTCCTCAGACAAAATAAAAAGTTTGCTTGTTTTGTTACCAAATTTAAACTTCGAAATTAAGAACTCGCGTCGTTCCCATTTTCAGCAATTTATTGTAGAACCATTGGAGAGTTCATCAATTTTTTTCATCGATGCGTAAATTGCGTTTGAGCTCATAATTTGTTTGCTAGTCTTTAGTCAGGCTGAGCCCTTCGAACGAGTAAACTGCTTGACTCCTCCACTTTCACCCCTCGTGATGATGTATTTCAGTAATTTGCAAAAATCCTGTTAGGCGTCTTTCCCAAGAGTACAACAAGCAAACTTTTCGGTGTTTTCAATGCTTTTCTTTCACGCTCAAAACCAAGCATGGAAGTTGTGAGTGGTATTCATTATGAAATCTTTTGTATGGTTCAGTGGAGACTTCACTAAGTAATCTTCCGTCTTTGATGTGAAAGCTCTAATTGCTACGTCATAGAGGCAATCAACTAAGTAGCGAAAATATCGCTTGCGTGTGTGAAAGAAAGCGGAAATGGATCTACTCCAAATGCACGTCAATGTTCAAGTCTGATTAAGAGAACACATGTACTTTCATCTGCATTTTCTTGGCAAACCTTTTAACAGCATCATTACATGCACGTGAATTAAGCACCAAAGTAATTGCAGCCGCTGTAAAAATTCCCTCATGATGACGTATTTCAGTAATTATATAAAACATTTTTTAAAACTTTGTAAAGTGAGGCTTATGGAAAAAGTCATTCCAAATTCCAATCAAAGCTTTGAACAGCCCTGTTAAGCTTTTGCAACCAACAACAGAAACTTGTCAAACTTTGATGATGACATATGTGACAATGGGTGGCTGAATAATGGCATTTTAATCATAAAACTTGAGTTTTTAGAGTTTTCACTATTCGAGGTACGTCATTAATTGAAAAATCAGCTTCTTTGGATGTCTTCATAGGTCACATTTGAAATTTGCCCTTTGCAAACATGAAGCTGTTCGCATTACTACTTGTACACCTACCGCATACTAATGAAGATTGAGAAATACGTTTTTGTTTACAAACACCACCCTAAAATTATTCTTGTCCGCCTGCTGCACGGCAAATTTCTGCATTTTACTATCACTCAAGCAGTACCTTTTTCCGCAAAATTTCTTAGTCTATTCGTCAGTTTTAACCAATAACTTATGCAAATGGATAAAATTACTGCAGCATATATATTTATATAATATTTTATTAACACTAGTGTATTTACGGAGGGGCATATACCGTAACTGGACACTTCCCCCTCTACATTCCTCTGAGAGGCATTTTTTTCCGAATATTTACCTCTTTGTTATGGGTAAGATTAGATTAAGATTAATGTGCGGTATTTACACAGCTTAGTGATATCCTTTGTTTCATTGCCCAACATTGTTGATTATTGTTACGTTTTTGAAAGTTGATATATATTTACGCTAAGTGTCCGGAAATAAAATGTCCCGTGGGTAAATATCCGAGGTGAAAGTGTCCGGGAGAAATGTTATAAACCCTATTGTATGATGTTCCTTAGCGCGTGAAAAAAAAATGAAAAATGTTGTTATAAAAATTAAGATAGCTTTTTAAACTAAGGGCAGCATGGGGTGTTAAATTTGGCTTTGTTTTATGGATTGAGTATTTTTGGCTTGATGTTATGCCAATCAATCTTTTTTTATTGTAGTTTAAAATTAAACGCAATGCTGAAAATAAATCAAAGATTGCACAAACGTCAAATTTTTTTCAGCATACGCTATTGCTTACTTTGAAGCTAATGTAAGGCGCCATAGCATTTCTAGAAAGTGTAAAGTAGTTACGGTTTAACGTCAAAATGTCTGACGTCAGATTCTCATTAACATGCAATAGTTAACAACGTTTTCTATTAACTTTGGATTTTATTGGCTTTATTATAATTTGTTTGTATGTACAAATTTCATATGATCTGTAATATCAATTAGACGTTGAAGTAAAAATCCATTTAATGCAACTTATAGGATGCAAGATTAATCAAAAACATGACAAAAACAAAAATCAAATATTAAAATTTGGTCGAACATTTTAATTCAGAAATATTTGAAGCCCTCATGTTCTTTTTTTGGCATTGCCATTGATAGAGAAGAGTAGATCGCAAGGGACCCTTGGGCCAAGGCTATTCCCGGAATTACTTACTTACAAATGACCGCCAACCGGTTAGAACTTGCGACTCGGACAAAAAAAGGTGCGAGTTTGAAAAACAATTTGCCTTTTATTGAGGCCGGTCTATCTATGCTAGTGATGAGCTCTAGCTAATCCTTCATAGTCATGTCTGAATCTCTTTCTCTTAGAAGTACTGATTCAGAATTCCTAAATTGATAGATCCATCTTTTTTACCTTAAAAGCCCGCAATATCGCATGTGCCTAAAATCATGACTTTACGCGGTTGAAGGAAATTTCGGCAAAATAGATTTTCGCCGCTTTTCCAGCAGTCGTCACCAACCCCCGCTTTGATGAGCCTTATCACAGACCTGTAAACGCTCGACCTCGAGCTGCTTTCACGCCGCCCGTTCTTCTGGGATTAGCTAACTGCGCGAAGGCGTTGCGGTTAGAGCGTCCGCTTTGCAGGCGGTAGACATGAGGTTCATTTCCCAAGTCTAGCCATACCAAAAAACTTTTTAAAATGGTATTCACAGCTTCCCTGCTTGGCACTCAGCAAAATAGAGATAAAGTGGAAAACAAACCGGCAAGCTAGCTTGTTGTGTTCTTGGGCAACACACCAAACAGGATGCCTCCGTCTTTTTATGGCAGACAGGTGGTGGGGTCAAGCAGTCTACCGGTCGTGTGGCTCCAGTCAAACTGAAGACTTGCAAACCGAGCGTGAGCGCTAATGTGCATAAAGCTCACAGTAAATAGCTCAAACGACAAAGGGGACTGCAATTATAATCACGACGCCGTAATTCTCCCCCTTTTCCATCAAAACACTTATTGATATGCTCTCTCGATCATATATTCTAAATTGGTTGTGCTATTCATCTATTGTATATTAAAGCGTCTTTACGAAACTCAATCTAGATCTTTGAAAAGAATGGAAAAAATGGAAGAAAATATTTTTATGCGATCAGCATCTATGACGCTGCTGTCTTGCCGCTGGTCGTAGCGTAGCGACAAAAAGTGGCCGCGTATACGGTGCGGCGAGGTAGACGTCCCAACCGCATAGACCAATGGAGGTCAAATTGGAGTTGCGAGAACTTTTCAAGGGGTCCGCGAAACATCTTTTAGTTTTTGAGCTAAAGAACGAGTTTGTTCTTTTATCTTCTCGTCGTTGTCTTTTCTTTGTTTCACTCATCAACTTTATTTTTATGAGACCTAATTTTGCCTTGCATGCAAGTTACTACGATAAAACTACTAGTCGTTGTACGTACACTGTTTTTAGCTAATTGATCAAACATTAAATGGAGATTAGACTAAATCAGTTGATAAATCAGTTGACGATATGTATGGAATGCATGACGACTTAGTTCAATGTTGTAGTAATTATGGTACCATAATTTTTTTGCTCTAGTTTGTTTTAAAATTGATGGTAAACTTTACTTTTGTTGTTTGTTTTAAAATTTCCTTCACTTGAAGGAACTAAAAGGGATCCTCAGCAAAAAATTTAAAAACCACTGGCATAGATCAATACCGTAAATATTGTGTGGTGGTTTTGGGATAAGCGCATAAGCTTGTATTAGAGTGTATTAAACATGGATTGAAAGTGAATTTGAACATGGATCTACTTGAAGCTAAATTCAATCATTTCAAAATTTCTTGCCAACCACCATGCTTATTAGCATATTTTAGGAGTTATATAAAAGCTTTACCCAACAGTTCAGTAAATCTTGAAGTTTCGATGACAATTTCAGCTGGAAAGGCTCATGCTTGGTTACGAGCCCTATCCTTCTTATTTGGAATTCAATTTTTTGATTAAGTTTTAATGGGGTATTTTAAGTGTTCCGTGCGCAAAATTTTGCTGATAGATTTTGAAACAGAACCTTATTCTATGAACTTGAGGCCATGTAATATGGTTACGTGTGTTTTTCAGTATCAATTGAGAATATGTAACGTACCTACAGGATAATTCAATCCTAAAATCCTAAATTTCAAAAACAATAAAGGACTAAATGTTACAATAAAGCAGTTCAACCTGTACCTCTCAAACTCGAGCAGTTTTACGTGGGCTTGAGATCCACTGCAAAAACAATCAGGGGCAAACGCAGAAATTTTTTATGAAAAGTTTGGTTTCTCTAATTTAAAATGCCGAACTCACGGTTATTCTTGGGGTCCGGAAGCATGCCTCTTCGGAATAATCTTAGAACATTACACCAAAAAATAAGCATTTTCTTTTATTCTAAAACAAGAATTAGGCTTATGTTTGCATGGATTTTTATGCAATTAAAATTATATGTATTAACTTAAAAAGTTGTGCACCATCAATTTTCAATAAAGTTTTTGATCCTAACTCCCCTTCGCCGTGTTCACGCCACTGGAAACACCACAAATTCTGAAAACATGCTAACTCTTAAACCACGTAGCCACAAAAATCCAACCGATTCAGTAGGAAACAAAATAAACTGCTTTTTTTGCAAGTTGCGCACAGCCACTTACACCCTGGATAAGTAGCTTAATCAATATCAAAAAAATTGTTGTACTGCGCACTGTTTTGTTGACCAATATGTTATTTTTGATGAAAAACTTTTGCTGCTATTAAAAAAATTATGTGAGTGTAGGTGTATCCGTGTACTCTTAGAATAGCTTAGTAGAGTGCCTTCTGCTAATTGCCAGGCATTGCTTTTGAAACACCGAAAAAGTTTTTGTGTATGATGAAATACGCAGTAACTGATGTAAGACCATTCTACTGCACAGAACTAAATATCAGCTAAAAGAAGTGCCGCAAAAGATCGGTTGTCTTTTACAGCCTTGACAAACAGATTCGTGTTTTGTTCATAAAATGCAAGTTGTCCAATACAAAGCATCACATTGCAAATGCATGAAAAGTCGAGAAAACGATTACAATTTAAGAGTTTTACACAGTCACCACCAAGAAAATTAAAGCGAATTTTTTTGACAGCCCAGCAACGTTAATACTTTTGGTACAAACTCTAGCTTGTCCATGAGGTACCAAAAAACCAAAAAGCAAGATGTGAATCTCCAAATTACATTATGGCTTCTGGAAAGTTGCTGCCATTATTTAGTGAAAGCGAGAAATTAATTTATTTTCATTATCAACCATCAATTTACACTATTTTTAGAAGTTAAAACTAAGAAAATGTAATGCAAGAGATTTGTTGGCTCAGGTAGCAAAAATTTAATGGTCGACGTTAACTCAGCCAGGATTTTATTTTGCAATAATGCTTTTGCACCAGAGCGAAGTTCGATGATCTTTGGCCTCACAGAAATGTGACAAAGCAGCTGCGAATTTATGAGCTTCCAGAGAAGGTCAAAAAATAAGCGTATATATTTTGCCACAATAAGTTTCTGCAATAAATTTCAATCAATCCAATCTATTTAGCAAAAATAAAAGGTACCGGTGCAGGTAATTGTGAAGCTCAAAGTGTGCAGCTGGTAATATACAAAATTACAAAGATTAATCGTTTTTAATGTAACTAGACTTAGTGATTGGTGGTAATCTGTATGTTTTAAAATCTATTGGTGGAAAATATTTTACCTTTGTTAACAGCCTTCGTCCCTATCAGTATATGTCAAAACCTGTAAAACAAAAATAAATGTCGCGCCGTATATACTGCCATCACGTGAAACTGCTCTAGGTTGAAAACCTACAGATCTCACAGAAAAATTATATTTGTGGAAACACTATTTTGCCAGTAGGAAGAACAATTCAATGATTTTTATGTTTTTAACACAATTGGTGACCCCTCAAAATATTTAAAATATTTTCTGTCAATAAAAACTAAATTTGCTGCTATCTTTTTTTTAAGTAATCATGTAAAAATGATATTAAGAGTGTTACCTTCCCCTGGAGTTGCTAAGTTTAAGACTAGTCAAATTTGTTGTTTCGATTATTTTTTGTTGTCATCAGTTCAGAGTTTGCAATTACTAATAATAGAAGGAAAGACTTCATACTACATTTGAAAAATCAAGCAGTGAGAACCACGCTTAACAACTAAATAGCAATTTTGTCTCCGTTTGGTTCCTGAAAAGCTGAATGTGCAACTGATGATGCACATTGCAACTAAAACAAGAAAGTGTCATTTTGATTGATTGAAACAACGGGTGTTTTTTGAAATCAAAATCATGCCTAATAAATACCTCGAAGCATTAATTACATCATCATTAGGATAATGATCTGCAGTTGCCAACTTCAAAAAGTTTTAATTCATTTTTTTGCTTGCTTCTTTCGTAGTTTTTGAGTTTGCTTCCACAACTACAGTGAGACCGCGGTAATCCGAGCTTAAATAGTCCTAATTCCCTGATCTATCTGACACAAATATACTAAAACGGGTTTCTTCCGTAACGTTTTATCCCTTTGACCCGAAAACCTCGCAGCACGACTCCGACACGCACATCTACAAACAAATATGTTTCCTCCACTTAAATTTTACCTCGCAGTCCGAGACAAAAAGACGAAGTTCACGAGCAACCACGCTTATATTGGTTATTTGCTTTGCTTTTTCGAATGTTTTTAACTACTGTTTTGTTTTATCGTGTGTTTACTTTATTTTTGAAGTATTGCAAAGTACTGTATGCTCTGGCGCAATTTTAATTACACAATAAAATGTCAAATCTATACTGTTACATGCAGTCTCCTGATGTTTAACTCAATAAACTGGCAACCTCACTAAACTGAGATGTATTTGATAAAAGGAAGTATATCGGATCAACGAGCCCTCACTGTATATTTTACGGCCATAAGCTAATGGATACTCTATTGATAGTTTTTCTTGATGATGGGTAAAGTTTTATAGGCGTGTGTCACAGGCCTTTTTTGTTAAACAAAAGCTTGGTTGTAGACCATACAATATTTTTGTCTTAGTCTGTTTTAAAAAACTTTTCTAATTTTTTGTTTTTTTGTAACAAAAAAAGTTATCTAAAAAAAATAAAAACTACGGAAATATAAAAATAACCAAAGAATTAAAATATCACCTCAAAATAACATCAACTGGAGGATCACATTTTTGCATAATTGTTTACTATTCGCCATTATTCCGTCGTATTATGTCTATATATGGATGGATATAACACTTCATAACGTAAACGTGGCATCGCAAAACTGCCTACTGGTAATGGTTAAAGCGTTTGCTCTTAATTTTGTGAGTTGCTGGTTTGACATCAACTGGGTCGCACTAAAGACTTCTTAAAAGCGGTTTTTGCAGCTTTCCTACTTCGCTCTCAGCGCGAAAAAGTTGAAGTGTGGGGCTGCCTCAGAAAAACACAACAGGATAACTTCATTTTATACGGCAGACAAGTGGTGAGCTTGATCTGTGTCTAGTGGCTGAGGGTTGTTAGCACTATGGACTAATTCAATCTCTGTGCTCGCACTATACAAGAACACGGTTTGATTTTTGATAAAATAATTTATACAAAATAAAAGCAAGAACAAGAAATAACAGACCAATCGCATAAACTCAAAAGCGTCGCCGGAAAAAAAAACCAAGGAAAGGAAACAACTGCTTTTACTGCAAAAAATTTATTTAAGCTTGTTTTCGAATGAATTTCTAAGTGCTCTCCAAAAAAGTCGCTGCACAAGCAAAATCTGATTAAAAACTACTCAGTTTTCAACAAAATTTTGAGGAATCTCAAAAATAAAAGGCCACCATCAGTAATGATCCATCACAAAAAAAGTTGCTTCCTTCCGAAGTTTTGGGTTGTTTAAACCTTTCGTCAAATGTAAATTAACACATATGCTTCTATACGAACAAAAAACGCAAAATTTCTGAGACTTGCTAACATGCAATCGGTCTTTTATTTTTTTTTTATTCAGTTTAAATAGCATTTACTAGGCACTGTATTTATTCCCATGTAGTTTGATATTAGCAGAAAGTACAGTGTTGGTAATGACAAGTTTTGTAGCACCTCGTGATAATTTAAATAGTGGTTATTAATACTTCCTAATTACGAACTACCGTTTCTGCACAGCATTGTAGTTCTGCTACAATAATTATTTAAACTTGCAGTCATATATAAAACCAGAAGAAGGGCTATAAAGGAAACTGAAGTCCCCACCTCTCAGACAATACTAATTTAAAAAGTATACGGCAACAATTGAGCGACGACAATTTTGCATATGCAAGCCGACACAACTATTAACCGAGATCTAAAGAAAGCGTCAGCTTCAATTTTTTGTTCAGCATCATCATCAAAATCTTGTTTGCACAATTGTTCACAGCTGAATCAAGTCATCAAGTTTTAAAAAACAGGCTCCAGTTGGGACTACATAATTTTGTCCACAGTCCAATGGTGGATAGCTTTTTCTTGGTTTTGTATAAGAATGACTTCTTGCCTTAAAATACCTCCAGGGGATGTTTTATTTGTGGAAACATACAAACTACTATTCAAATGTTGAAAGTAAACAGAAAATGTCGTATCATGAAGTGAATGATATGCTTTGAAATATCTTGGGTCCTTGCTGTAGAGCTCAATTTCTTCTTCGTTTTGAGGTTCAGTCAAACGAATAACTGGCCCATCATATTTTCGGGCAAAATGATATTGTCCTATTGTATTTGATTCTAATCCAAACATAAATATGTTTTCACGTCGCCATATAATCCATTTATGTCGTAAGAAATCGTTTACTACTAAAACTTTTGAAAACCGTCGCTTAGATATATTTCTTGACCACTGCAATCCGCTTCTGTTGTCTTTTATGCGGGCACAATACCTTCTAGTTTGGTTTAAGTGAGATGACTGCGAAGAACAATTCCATACAAGAGATGACTGTTCAATGAAATTTGATGTGAAGTCAAGGGCTTCCATTGGCGTTGCTTCATTGGTGTTTGAAGACGCATCGTCGGAAAACTTCATTAAGTACAATCTCTCGGTCAGGTTGCTTTCTACAGTACTGACATTGAAGTAGCACCACAATTGTATGTGTATCAAAAGCAGTTTTTTGTTTATGCTGCATTTCATGAGACATTTTCTGGCATGCTGCTGCGAAACTAGTTGGTTTCTTTTTTTCATTATCTTCAACCAAATGTACAACTGCGCATGAAACACGTTCTGAAAATATATTTATAGGACAGTTATCAAGCTTTTTTCTTTCTTGCAAATTTTCGATGAAACTAGTTTCCGCGTAAAACTATGAAGGAATTTTACGATAAAATTGAAACACGTTTTAGAAAAATCTGAATGATATACCTGCTAACATGCAGTTTTATGGTCGCAAATATAATTTTTAGTAAGGGCTACTTGTAAAATCTATAACTTTAATATGTGTTTATGTATCTTGAGTTTGAAAATTTATGTTTTTGTCTAAATATTGTGAACCATCAAAAAAGGAAAGTTTATTCATTCGCAAGAGCAAGAAAATGGGTCTTCTTTCCTAGCCAATATGAAAGTAAACATTTTAGTTTAAAACGCTCCCTACACTAGCCGGTTCCGCCGGGGTTGTTCAATTGGTAAAACTGCCAGTAAATGAGTGGCGTCGACTTAGAAAAGGCGGTTCATCCAGCTGCGCCGGCTTCGTCCAAAGAGCATTTCTGAGAACACTAAAGAATAGTTGTTGTAAATGAAGCTATCGCCCCTATGCTCTTTCAAGGCCGACGTTGAGACAAAGATCTGATTTCAAAGATCTGATTTTTTTTAAAGATTGAGAGCGAGATCAAGACCAGTATTTTTTGAAACCATCGTCGCAGGACCAAAACTTTCTCCTTAAACTAGCGAGACCAAACCGAGGTCAAGACACGCAAAATTTTCGAAATGAATGAAAATATCGAAGCTGCAAGCACATTTAAATTGGAAACCATAAATTAACGAAAAAAGAATTAGCTCTTTTGATTTTGTTTTCTTTTGAAAGGAACATAAAAGTTTGAATACAGTTCATGTCGATAACCTTATTGATTACACTAGACAATACAAGTTTTGCTTAAGGCAAGTGATTGGCTTTTCCGCCTTCTATAAAAGCCTAAAAAGCGTTTTTTCAAAACACTGAGAAAGTTGTTGTGTATAGAGCAGAAGACGGGTTTTGGAGATCAAGCTTTTCAGAGCATTTTTTGCCATTTTGCTACATTTTTTCTCACAATCTTTGCCTAGTTTTTCAATTTTTGAAAGGCTCCAAACTAAAGGACTGAGGTAAGTTTAGCTCCCATACCTTTACGCCAGTGATCTCCACGACAACTAAAGTATTTACAACCAAACTTTCACAACACATGCAGTTTTGTCTAAAAATAGCAAAATCACAATAACTCACTTTTTCCAAAAAGTCGCTAAATAGGTTGTTTCAAAAGACGGTAGAGCCAATTTGGAATGCTTGAAAGCGACTAAATTCGAGATTTTAATCTGTTTTTTCCTATTGCATCAAGATATCAAGTAATTTGGAGATAAAATATTGCTCATTAAGTTATTTTTGCGCTACAAATGCATTTGGCAACGTGCAATACAATGCTTTCTTTTGTATCAATTAATTTTTGTGACATCATATGGTTGTTTATCGATTTCCATGGCAGCAAGTAACAAATTTAGTGCAAGTTTTGAGCAACTGTTTGATACTTTATCTCCAGCGTAGCCTAAGGTTTAACTACAAACACACATTAGTATGAACATCTTAGTTTTTTGGGTAGTAAATAATTGGGCCATAGAGCCGGAAAAAAACCTATATATAAGGGATTCCGTAGTCCGTCGATTTGATAGTAGAGAACTCAATGATTAAGTCAGACCAATAAAATGAAATTTATTCAAGTTAAAAGCACCTCAACAGTTTGTTTCGCCTAAGGCGGCTCGTCAGGAAATAGTTCTCAATTAAATAGAAAGCGATTCCAATAGGATTCCAACCCATAACTTTCCAAGTAAACTTTAACACTTAGCTATATCTGCAACTGATAAAACATAAAATTAAAGCAGTTGTTGGCCTCCCAATCAGATTTCTTATATATTTAAATGCAGACGCAAAAGCGTTGCAGTTACACAAAACACTTCAAGCCAAGATAAAATTTCATGCTAATAGCAATCTAAATCTATATATATAAAACTCAAAGTTTGTCTGTCTGTCTGTCTGTCCGCTATAGAAGTAAAACTGGAGACATTTAGATACAAACAAACATATGAATCTTATATAACTTTTTCCAGGGAAGCCAAGTACAGTATTTTTATTTCGATCAGAATCGTCTATGGGGGGCTACGAGCCTATATTTATTCAACTGTTGCCAAATGCGCTACCAACAGTTGCCACAAAATAAATTATTTTATATTTGTAAATTTTGTCTCGATTGTTATTGCGTTTCAGTAGTGTAGTGGTTATCACGCTCGCCTCACACGCGAGAGGTCCACGGTTCGAGCCCGGGCTGAAGCATAGGTTTTATTTTTGATACAATTACACGTTTTATGGAGTGACCACAAAGAAGTCAAAATGGTATTTTGATTTCGATCAGAATCGTCTATGGGGGGCTACGAGCCTATAAAATATAGAGTTGTCTAAAGTTTTTGTTAGGTACCACAAACAGAAATAAATTTGTGGCAAATATAAATCCAAATTTGATGGTTATGCGCAAGACTACTTTTAGGGTCACTCCTTTACCCGTTGTTGATCGGGTAAATATAACTTTCTCCAGGGAAGCGAAATACGGTATCTTGATTTCGATCAGAATCGTCTATGGGGGGATACGAGCCTATGGGGCTCTACTAGAGGCCTATTTGTGCTGTTGTACGATGAAATAAAAATCATGAAAACACATTAAAATATATGGTTATTCAATGTAAAAATTTAATCAGTCTTTACATTTTACCCGATCAACGACGGGTAAATCTGCGTTATTTTGATTTCGATTAGAATCGTCTATGGGGGGCTACGAGCCTATATTTATTTTCCTTCTCTTTACATTTTACCCGATCAACGACGGGTAAATCTATATTTATTTTCCTTCTCTTTACATTTTACCCAATCAAGGACTGGTGGAAATGGGGGTCTACAAGCCTGTATTTACTCAACCTATATTAACTCACATCACGAAATTCAAAAAAATTTAATTACAAACCACAAACAGAATGTTAGAAAGGTTTATATATAAACGTTTTTGCTTGAACGAGACGTACGCAATTAATTGCACGCATGTCCACCATTTCTGTTATTGCCGGTATATATACCGTTGCGGGAGCGAACGCATAAAGATCGCTTGCCGGTAATTATACCCGCGCGACATCGAAGAGTTAAAATATGGTTATTCAATGTAAGCATTTTACCCGATCAACGACGCGTAAATCTGCTATAACTTTTTCCAGGGAAGCCAAGTACGGTATTTTGATTTTGCTCAGATTCGTCTATGGGGGGACTACGAGCCTATATTTATTCAACCTATATTAAAATATGGTTATTCAATGTAAAAATATAATCAGTCTTTACATTTTACCCGATCAACGACGGGTACGGTATTTTGATTTCGATCAGAATCGTCTATGTATTTGCTAATGTATTTGTATTTGTATTTGCTAAGAAATTATGACACTGATTGTATTGTTCAGTTTTATTTTCTTTCTGTATGATCAGTCTTTACATTTTACCCGATCAATGACGGGTTAATCTGCTAGTTGTATTATAAAGAAATGCAGTACTTATTATTCACAAGCTCAAAACTTGCTCTAAAACATCTGCTTTTATAAACGTACTGTAATTGTAAAAGTAGGAAGGCTGAAGACACCGAGACTGTTTTAAACCTTCCCTTCAGAATATTGTCTGCTTCTTCAGAAATTTTGAAAACGGGCAAAATTATCACTTTTAAAAAAAATGATCTCAACAAAAAAGAAGTCTTCAACATCTCTTTGTAGCTGAAAATAAGTCAATGTGAACAACTCGATTTCTGAAAAAAGTGTGTATTTAAAATATTTGAGGCAACCTTTTTCCTTCCGCCCGAAACAAAGCGTTACGTCTATGTTTGTATACTTCACTTAATGCGTTTGCCTGCTAGTAGTTTGGTTAAAGTGAGCCATCGCGACAGGTAGACCGCTCGATCCCATCACCTGTCTGCCACATGAAGATCGAAAAATCTTTTCAAGTGCAATTTCCACGAACACAACCACCAAACTTCCAGCCTTTTTCTCTAGACTACCTCATTTCCTCTAAACGGTCAGCAGGGAAGATGTGAATATCGTTTCCAACGTCTTTGGTAATTTGACTAGGAAATTCAACTTATCTCCAAGATCTACGAAGCAGACACTCCAACCACAATAACTCTGCATCGGTATTTGTGAAAAACTAATATCAGTTTCATAACATCTGGCAACTAGATTTATTCACCACTGCGATATTGGCAGAATAATACTCTGTCGTTTTAAAAAACAGAAAAAAAGACAGCTAACGAGTGAAAATCATGTGACCAAACAACTCGCTTAAAACGACATTAAAAGAAACTCGAAATAGTAGAATAAAAGGAACAAAAGTTATCAATCAAAAAAAGCATTGTATTTTGTCCGCCAACACGAACAAAATATCAAGCACCAATCCAAATTACAACAAAAAAACATCTTTCCCCACGTTTATATCTCTCAAGTCCTACATTTTTGGAACGCTTATTAAGGGCCTATCTTCCTCATGATGTGCAGTGAGGATCATTGATTGCTTTGGTACAACAGAATGACAGTGAAATATAGCAAATATCAGGTCCCGCTTCAGAAACTTGACACATCAAATAACCTAAGACGGCTTCATACAATCACAAATAAAAAATCTTTCCCCACGTTAGTTCCTCGCAAGTCATAGAGTTTTGGAGAGCTCATTAAATTTTCTGTCTTCCTCATTATGTGCTGTGAGGATCATCAGTTGCTTTTGTACAACATAACGATAATGAACGAGAACAAATATCAGGCCCCGCTTCCGAAACTTGACACATCAAATAACTTAAGACGGCTTCATACAATCACAAATGAAAAGTCTTTCCACACGTTTGTTCCTCTCAAGTCATATACTTATAGAAAGCTCATTAAATTTCCTATCTTTCTCATGACGTGTAGTGAGGATCATCGGTTGCCTTCGTACAACAGAATGACAATGAAAGAGAGCAAATATTTGACCTCGCTTCAGAAACTTCAGAAATATCTAATAAATTAAGACGGTTTTGTGTAATCGTAAAAGACAAGTCTTTTCGCACGTTTGTTCCTCTCGAGTTATGTACATGTACTTGTAGAAAGCTCATTAAATTTCGTATTTTCCTCATTATGCGCTGTGAGGATCATCGGTTACTTTCGTACAAAAGAATGACAATGAAAGAGAGCAAATATTTGACCCCGCTTCCGAAACTTAAAATATCTAATAAATTAAGACGGTTTTGTGTAATCACAAAAGACAAGTCTTTTCGCACGTTTGTTCCTCTCAAGTTATGTACTTGTAGAAAGCTCTATAAAGCTGTTATAAAGCAAAATGCCAATAATATCTTCCATGCGGTCTGATTTGACACAGTGACATTGTTTATTTTAATTTCCTCTTGAATTTTCTCAAGCCCCTGCTGGCTACACATTATAATTCATATTCATTTTTCCTTGCTTAGATATGCTGATAGAAGTTAAATAAGACCTTGCTTTTCCCAAATTTTCAGGTTTGACCCGGTAGGTCTATAAAGCTATTATCGAGCAAAATAGAAAACGTGTTTCTCTCAAGTACGGTGAAATTTTACCCCGGCAGGTCATGCCTTCACCCGTGCCAAATCAAAACGTATCAATTAATGTAGCTACACCAGCTTCACCGTACAAACATTTTTTTATGCAACAACGAAATGTTGTAGTAAATATAAGCCATAGTTTCTGTACAAGTAAAGGTGATCATGTTAGTCTATTAATCAAGATTGGAAGTATTTAAAAAGAAAGAATGATGACACAAACTACCATTTGTAATTTTTAAAAGTGTAAGGGGGAATGAAACATAGACAAAATTGATGGCGTCGCTCAAATGGTGTTTGTTTTGACAATTAAAGAAATGAGCTATTTAGTGGTAGGCTTATTTGACGATTTGGTTAGCCCGCTTTCGTATTAATATTTGTGACATTAAGATTTTTGCCTGCTGTGTTTGCTTTAATTCGACCATAGCATGTAAAGGGCTATGCTTTTGCCCTAAGTCATATAATCTATTGCAAGAGGCGCTTATTAAGCTCTTTTTAAAAAAAACATGTTCTTTTAATCCAGTGTCACAAATTGATGCTATTGTTGTTTAATTTTGTTCTATTCTTAAATTTGGAAATTTACTACTTTTAACTTTCCCCTAATCCAGACCTCCCTACTGTTAAATGAAGATTAATGTTTAGTACCGATATCCTTTCAATTACAAATATCAGTAATGGGCTTTACCATTTGTGTTCGCTATAAAATTGTTTGTGACTAATTTTGCTGCCTGCTGCTGTTTTCACTACATAGTGGCAAGCATTGAGATGTCATTTAACATTATGACCTCACAATGCGTTTTGAGCCATTATAATTTGGGATCGCTACTTACCACTTTTTCGTCATTGTAAGCGAATTAATATGGACTAATGTCTTTGACTGCGTGCATGTTCCTTGGCCCTGGCACAAACCCCGTCATGGAAAGAGCAAACTAACCTAAAATGAAGCATTCACAGTTAAGTTATAGCAATAGCTGTGCCCCCATTAATAATGTCAAGGTTAGGAATATCAAATCAGCTGGCTGCGCCAGCCTCGCCCAATCGCAAAAAAGATTGCTTCAACATTTAGATCATATATATCTCGACACTCACATTTCGTTGCAAACAATAAGAAAGGACCATCTTTACCCCATCGTCTTTTTCTTGGGTGATCACCAAATGTTTTGCTTGGAGTAGACTACATATTGAAATTTGTGGACGTCATTTCTCAACATTCAAAGAAATGTTAGCTCTCAAACTCCGCTTTTACGCCTATCATCAAAGGCAGGGCCTTAACTAACGCCGGTGCAATGCACCGAGCCCCAGCACGAGGGGGCCCCGCATTGCTACATTTTATTGAAAAATATTTTCGGTAAAAGCTCAAGTAAACTTATTATTGTAAAATGTCACACTTCATCAATGATTTTAATTTATATTTAACCACCAAACTTATTTGGAGTATTTCACAGGGTGTCCCAGAAGTCGAGCACCATTCTAATCTGCGTTTTCATATTTGATTTAATTACACGGAAGAAACTAAAAGTACAAGAAAGAGTTAAATTCATTTTTATGTTTGGAAGAGCTGGGACGACACACCAATCTGTAGCTCAAGAATCCAACCTTAATGGCCCTGAGCGAGAGCAACCGTTAAGAATAACAATAGCAACTGAGTGCTAAATGACAACAATAACAAGGATGCAATAACTACTTGAGTGCCCGAAAATCAGCAATAAAACGCTCAAGAAAGTGAAAGACAGTTTGATAGAGAGATTTGATGCTTGTTTCATTGTTGTAGGTGCACAGTTTGAGCATCTGTTATGACTGTAATCAATAAAAGCGTTTTCTGTAGAAACCTTGATGGTGCGCGACTTCTGGGACACCCTGTATTTACAGTTTCAATTGCGGCGTATTCATTTTAATTGTGACTCGTGATGAAGTAATCGATATGCTGCCCCCACTCAAGTCTGTTTAGTAAAATAAGTTTAAGATATAATGATCATATAGCGTCATATTTATCCACTTTATCATACCTTGTGATTGTTAATAAGTTTTGCTTTAGGCCGTAAAGATACCTTATGTCACGTGATAGTTTTGAGATAATTTTACAATTTTCCACCATAGTCCAGTAACTTGATAGTATCACATATTGCACAACTTTTCCTTTTGACTTGGTTTACCATCCTTTTGACTTGGTAGTGTATGACGTAACAGTAATTGTCTGGCTGGCTTATATCGTCGTAAAATAATCAATTGAAAAAATATAGTATCCTCTGGAAGAAGCTAAATTTTTCTGGTAAATTTTGCCCACTTCATATAAATAGATAAATTCGTAATTTGTGCTATGAAGTCAGCGTTTTGTTGTGTTACTATTTTGCCTGTGTGGCAGGAGTTAGAGTTTTAAGGGTTAGTGAGATCAAACGCCTTACTTTGTAAGAATAGTAATTATTCATTTGAATAAGCTAAGTGTATTTAGTTTAACCATTTGGGTGCTAGACGTCATTCTATTAAACAGTTATCAGATTTGTGATTTCTGTTAATAAACTTCTTTCGTTTAAAGAAGTTGTGGTTTGAGTGATTGAAAAATCAGGTTTGAGCTTTCTATTTGAATCCTTTTTGCTAGACATACAGTAATCCCTTTGCTCGCAGCAGTACTATTTCGTGAGCCTAAAAAACAATAACAAAGAGAGTCTTTTACATTAAACTTTTTTAACCGTTGTTTAAATTTTATTAAACTTTTTAGATTTTGAGTAACAACACTGTAAGACTCTAGTTGACTGCAATTTAATACAAAAAGAAACTTTCAATGTCAGCACAAAAGAGACAAGCTAAGAGGAGAAAAATAGCTGAAAAACCGCCAGAAACTTTTAGCAACTAAGTTCGTGGTTAACTCGACCAGAAACATCCAAAGTGGATGAGCAAGACGTCAGCATTCGTGAGACACAATCTACTTCTCAACTTGTTGACGTCAGCGTTCGTGAGACAGAAAATTCCAATACTACCAAAAATAGATCAGACGCAAGAAAAATGACCACTTTTCCACTATTATTGTAAACTTAGAGACCAAGAAAGCATTCATTGCAGCAGGTTCCAAACAACCGGAAGGACCTTTCCCTAAAGATCCAATCCAAGGCGGTCGTTCATTTTCAACAAACTATTACCATTTTTGTAACACAATCAGGTCTAAAACTACAAGGATACTGGTTATGTTATTCATCAAGCATGGACCGTGTTTACTGCCAGCCCTGCTGGTTATTTTCTCATAAAAATATCTCTCCAGGGACTTCTTACGCACTTCAAAACCCTTGGGGTACAACAGGTTTGAATGACTAGAGGCATTTGTAGCAGCGAATTCAAAGCCGTGAAAGCTCCACACATCATGCGGAGGCGTGCGTCATATATGAGCAATGAAGAAACATGGGGACAATAAAAGGAAGCGTTGCACGAGTCTTTGTTAGAAACAACAAACCTTTGGGAAAATGTTTTGGAAAGACTAATGAATGTTACGTTGATGTTAATAAAGTGCAACTTACCTTTTGGCGGACCCAGTGAAGAACTTTCGAAGGATAATAAGGGCAATTTTCTCTCTATCATGCAACTTCTTGCCAAATACGACACTGTTTTAGACAAACTTGAGGATTCATCTGCTATTGGGTTGCACAAACTGATAACGAATTTCATTCAGCAGATGGGGCTCGACATAAAAAACTGCCGGGGACAAAGATATGAGGGCGCTGCAGTAATAAGCGGGAAGTACTCTGGCTTGCATAAGAAGATCCAAGATGTGGCAACGCATGCCTACTACGTACATTGTGCTTCGCACAATTTAAATTTGGTGTTAAAAGATGCCATGAAAGCTGTGACTAAGACCCGTCAATTTTACGACACCGTTGAGTCGGTATATAATTTTTTCGGACATAGTATTGTGTGGTGGCAAAAGCTTCAGAATGTCCATGATCGTTCTTGCTCAAATTCTACATTAAAAGCGTTAAATCCAACTTGGTGGTCTGGTCGATATGATGATGTCTATACTTTGAAGAAAAGCTTTGTGACGTTATTAAATGCTTGATTCAGATAATTACCTACAAGCACGAAACCGAAGGAATGACATGAAACTATGGCAATAAAGAAACATATAGAAAACTTTGACTTTGTATGTATGCTGGTTGTGCAATGCAAGATTTTGCATATCGTCAATATTCCTTCGAAAGCTATGTAGTGTAAAACAATTGACTTAATTTCAGCAAACTGCTGCTGAAGATATTGTTCAACTCAGAAGGAGTTTTGACCCAGTACTAAACAAAGTTTCCACTATTGTTTCTACATGGGAACAGTTTTAAAATTACCAAGACAGTTTTAAAACAAAAGCCTACTTTGATGAAATATCCGAAGGAATAACGTTTAAGCGATCCTAAGAAACGATTTTGCGTAACTGTACGAGGTATTTCTTCCGATCATGGACACACCTTCTTGCCAACTAATTAATCGCTTTGAAGGAATGAAATCAGTGGCAACGTCATCTCAAGTTTTGAAACCAAGTTTTCTATCAAATGCTTTTCATCTGGATCTTTAGATTGAAGCAAGAAAAGTTTCTAACAAATTTTTAGATAACGTCTCTCCGTTGTTTCTTAGCCAAATGCTCTCCATCAAAACGTTGTTTAGAGAAAAGATTGCTCATTTAAAATCTGCTTAAGAAATTGCTTTTTCTAATTGTTGAAAATACATCACTTGCCACAACTTATCCTGACGTTTGTACGGCATACATGATGTATATGACAGTACCTGTAAGAGTTGCTACGGCAGAGAAGTCTTTTTCCAAACGCAAACTGATAAAAAACTATTTTCGAAACTGTACGTGCAAACGCAAGAGGAAAAAATTTCAAGTTTCCAACCACCCGCAAGTAAATTATGGTAGCCTATTTAATTGGCCTCAACGTATTGTGTTTCATTAGTTTGTGTCTTTTGTGGTGATGTCAGTGTATTGCACGTTAATTCTTTTTAGGTCAAACAATTTATTCGCATGGCATAACACATCTCCATTTTGCTGAAATATCGTTATTAGTGCTCCAAAGCACCTTTCCTCAAAAGGTTGCACATAATTTTTTTTTGTCCTTATAAAACGATTTTGGTTTGCTAAGTTTATTTGTATAGTAATGCAAGAGGCCAGCGATGCACTTAACAAACTGCAGACAGTGACACTGTTTCGACCTATCAGGTCTCTTTAGTGCAGTTGGTGACCAATAAGAAGCTAGAGGCTTTTAATAAAGCATAGCTTAGATCGTCACACCTGAGGGACCAAATACTAGGTCCACTGTAGTGGATGGTCTGTCAACCTCTGAGAAGCCGTATCACTCGTGAATGAGTGGCGGTTGTCGCAGGTGCACTAAGTCTAAAATCTGCTAGAACAATAGTGCTGTCACAGCCGAGTGGTCACAAGGTCTTACATGTATAGTAATGCAAGAGGCCAGCGATGCACTTAGCAAACTATGCTTTATTAAAAGCCTCTAGCTTCTTATTGGTCACCAACTGCACTGAAGAGACCTGATAGGTCGAAACAGTGTCACTGTCTGCAGTTTGCTAAGTTTATTTGATTAAACTTTTATTAAAGAATCAAAAAATTGTTGTTGCAGCCTGCCCCCACAAAATCTTTGCTATCCCATTATTTCGATTTGAATACACTGCAATCACAAAAATCATGTTAAACCGTGCAACCATGGTGGTTTTATTCTAATCAAAGCCTTTCGTTTGCAAGCACTGTAAACTTAGCTTTAGCTCTTTTACCTGTTCAGCTCAATGCTTTCTTGTCTCATTATTTTAATTGAAAAATCTTTCTATAACGCGCAGTCGTTAATGATTCCTGTGTTGAGAAAAGTAGCTTAGTTGAATATTAAGTAGGGAAAAAATGAGGGCCCCATAGTAGATGTTTGCACCGGGGCCCCACCTGACAAAGTTACGGTCCTGACAACATTCTAAGAAACGTTAGCCCTCAAACTCTGCTATTATGTCTATGAACGAAGATCACACAATTTGGATTTTTGTCTTGTTTTTTTTCTATCACATCAAGATTTCATCTGATTTAAAACAACGCCAACGAAGCTATTATTTAACTGCAAGCGCATTAGATAATGCACCATGCAATGCTTTATTTTGTATCGACTAAATTTCTATGACGCCATAAAGTTATTTTAAGTTTATAATTATTATTGCTGTGAGTGAAGTGGGAACCAATAATCACACTCAAGTAGAATAATCTATCTAAGCGATTTTACTCCTAATCAGTAAATGCAAAAAGAGTCTACTGTTAATAAACAAAAATAAGGCCAGCTTACATACCTATTCAATGCACGAAAAATTGATTTCACTAAAGCATCCTCACATTTAGTAAACATTGACGAAAAAACTTTTTCAAACAAATAAAAATGACCAAACAATAGTTAAAATAAATCATATAAAAGAATATCTTAAAATGTGCGTAAAATTTAAAAAAACAAAAAACTAGAACGCACAAGAAGAAAATCACATAGGACCTAAAGTGCACCGCTAGTATGATAAATAATAAAAATAAAATCTGAAACTGGGTGACTAAAATATATGAAACTACAAAGAAAAAGCCAAGAGAAAAGTAAAAGCAGAAACAAAAGAACAAAATAGTTAAACTAATAGCCACAAGAAAACAAAAGAAATTCTGGGTAGTCTTAATTTTTTAGTTGCTTTGCCGTCAAACCTAGCCAGGCCATCGATGCTGACCTACGACAGTCTTAAATTAGAAAGGCTACTTCGATTCTCCTCAAGCCCTTCCTTGACCATTATTCTTTATTTTTAAGACTTTATTCAATAAAGATTACGACAGAAAAAAATGTCCAATACAGTAGTGGGTTGCAATCTTATCCGAACAACAAAGTTGTAGCCAAAGTAACTAGAGAAATCATAAAAGTAAAATTTACCCAAATTTGATTGCGTTTGCACAAATTATGCTGACTACAATACTAGCTCAATATTTGTGCCAACTTAATTGATTCTCAGACTGGTTTTAAACTGCGCTGCCTGTGGCTCCAACAAAGAAAGTAAAATTTAACTCTAGAAAAGGGAGATTACAATTTTATAGCTAGCCTTGTGTATTATAAATCAGGGGTGGCCAACTTTTTTTTGATGGAGATTGCATAAAGAGTCAAACAACACGCGATCAATCGACCTGTAACAGAGCCATTGAGATAAATTTGTTTTTGTTTGGGATAAGGCAATAAAGGAAAATTAACCGGCTCAGAAATTTTCCATGGCCCATAATAGAGAATGATTGACATGCGGCAGAAAATGTGGCGTGAAGTAGCACAACTAGACGAATGACGTGAGAGGTGATCTAAGTTGTGAGGCGCCAGCCGCTGCACAAAGGGTTATAATTTGGCCGCTAGTGGTGAGATTGACAGTCAAAAGAAGGTTGTGTTGGTTGCAACAAGATAGAGTAAAGCGAGAAGAACGAGCGAGCACAAGTAATTTAGTGAAGACAATAGAAACTATTTGTGTCAAAAAATATTGAAGAGATAGTACTCCTCCAGTCAGAGAGAAGATAAATGAAGCAAAAGAGATGAGACAAGAGAAACTTGAGTGGCGATGGGCAATGTTGCACCCTCTATCTGGCAAGCTCATCTGAAGTGCTTTTGTCCCCCAAAATGACTGACTAGAGACTAATTGCAGCCCAAAAAAGTAGAAGACAGGAGGTTAATAGTTTTTGCGAGATATATTCTAGAGCAGTGTTTTTCAACCTTTTTAGCGCTCGTACCCCTTAAAATTTTGTGAAATGTTTTTGTACCCCTAGACCTATTTGAATTAAGGTCTATGTCCTTTTTTCTTTAAGATGCCGCCAAAGAGGCTGCTGCGTCTTTGGTCATTGTGACACCAAAATCACTATATATTTCAGCTGGGCCAGACTGCTCTATTTTTTACGCTAAAGCCAGTAATATTCTGCTAGCTCACTTCAGGTCAACATCATCAAGTCTGCCACTTCTCTTTTCATTGTCTCGTACTCTTGCTTTGTTTTGCCGTTTGTTTTTTTTCGTCATTTCTTCTCACATACTCTAGAACAGGGGTTCTTAACCGGGGGTACCTGTACCCCTTGGGGGTACGAAGCACCAAAGCAGGAGGTGCGAGATGAGGCGTCAGAATAATGGCTATTTTAAACTGTTTGCTAAAAATTTATTTTTAATGTTATTTGAAATAAGAAAACATTTTCCGAAGCCTTTTTAAACATCTGCATTTCTGAATGATTTTTTGTCATAAGAAAGAGTTACTGTGACGTAATAAATAGCTTCTGGTTTGTTCCGACAGAAGTGGTTTTGCACTGAACTGGTTTTGTAGCGAACAATATTATGATTAATAAATATACACTGGTAACATGCTACATAGGTCTATGGGTCTAGGGGTACAAAATAAGAGCTCCAAAGCTTTCTTTTTACTGCAGTCTTCACAAAGCAAAGTCCTAAGTCATCAAGGCCAAGCTGGGCGAAGAGTTTATGACAAGCAAAGGTACTGGAAGCAAGTAAATCTGCCACTAATTGTTTTACTGGCTTAGCTTCATCAATTGCGTACCTACTACAATCATTCAAATATTGTTTCATTGCAGCGTTGCCATTAACAATTCAAAAAAGCTTTTAGTGCAGAGAAGCGTGTGTTGTAAGCCTAACCCATTTGAAAAGGCTTTGTTTGCCTAACATCAATTTACAATTGTCGGCTACCGATACTGAAGTTGGTTGAGCATTGCAATCTTTAATACTTCTGACCTATAACTGCATGAGATATTATTTTGACTTTAGTTAACGCACTCTGCAAGAATTTGAAATAAGTAAGATGATAGTTAAATTAATCTGCAAAATAAGTTTTATTGTAAAATTCTTCTACAATCTGAATGCGAAACTGCGACTATATACGTCGTGCGAGTGATCCAAAATATTACACAGCCACTGACATTGATTCAATTAGCAGTAAGCACCTTTGCAGAAGACACTGTGGTAACGCTTAGCGAAGTCATTGTTTGCCGACCTTATTGCAAAGTCAGAGAGAGTGTTTGCGTTGATGGCTAAATGCTGACTAACCTTCAAAAAATCTATTTTCCTGCAAACTAAAATTAAAAAACTTAAATTAGTCGCTCTCTAACTTAATAGCTGAAAGAAGATCGGTAATTGCCTGTGGGTAGTTATGAATAAGCACAGTAGGCATAGTACAGGCATAGTAGGCATAGCACTGGCATAGTAGGCATAGTACAGACATAGTGGCATAGTACAAATATAGTAGACATAGTGCATAGGGGAGATGTGGAACCTATGAACTAAAATTCACATTTTTGCCAGTGGAACCACTATTTTAGGTCGTAATTCCTCCTATTTTGCACAAATTGAAGTTCATTAACTTAGTTTCATATCCTCTTGTTTTGAATTTCGTAACGCTTAAAATATGCGAATTACAGAGTTTTAAAGAAGTGTTTTCTAAGTGGTTTATTGGTCCCACACCTGGGGGACAAATGAACCAGTGGGTGGAACCTACGAACCGGTCTTTCTATAACATTTCTAAAACCCGCAAATATTGATCTGAAAGTATAATTGTTTACACAAAACACATGTATGGCACAAAATTACACAAAAAAGCAACCATGCAATATTTTGGACAAAATGTCGAGTTATTTTAACCCCCAAATGCAAAATATATTTAAGTTTTATGTTTCCCAAAATTTAATATATGTCAAACGATATTGAATTGGTGATGTCATTTGAAAATCTCAAAAAATACTTTTTTAAAGGCAAGCAATTTTTTAAAAAACTGAAAAAAAAACCTAGGATGGGACCATTGAACTAGTGGTTCGTAGGTCCCATAAGCTATTGGTTCAAAGATTCCCAAAGCAAAATTTTTTACTCTTTACCTCCTCAGATCTAAAGGTCAACTACGTTTCAAAATTGTTATGCTTAATTTGATTAAATAGTTATTTAAGTACAAGGATTGTGTATGCATGCTTGGTTTAAACAATATCACAACTTTTCACTAACCTTTAAACACAAGTAAAAACATTCACTTTTCTGCCCAAAAACACAATAACCAGAGTTTCTTCAAAATCACTCCAGACAAGTCAACCAAACTTCATCAACCGCTATTTTCTAAACGATTCAGTCGAACAAAGGAATTATTTTTTTTTAATTTTTGCAAAGAAGCTAAAATATGAAGGTGGTTCATTAGTCCTACATCTCCTCTAGGCAAAGTACAGGCATAGTAGGTGTAGTACAGACATAGTAGGCATAGATCAAAGAGAGTATTGTAGTGGGGGAGGTGTGCGACCGAAAACTAGTCGCACCAGCATAACAAAGCCTTGCTTCTTTTCTTTCAAAAAATAATTATTTTTGATTTTATGAGTTTAGATTAAGCATTAAGCGGGTACAATGAGATTTCACATCAAAAACTGTAGTGCATTTTTTGATAAAATTGAATTTGCTGTTTTGCCAATTGTACGTAAATTTGAATACAATTTTGTATGGAATTATCGCGAAAAACCAATAAGGTTGTAGTCATCAACTGCCCTTGGTATTTGAGCTAGTTTATTATTTTTCTTTGGCTTTTGAACTATGCCTACTATACTTGTACTATGCCTGTACTATGCTTACTATGCTTGCACTATGCTTACTATGACTGTACTATGCCTGTACTATACCTACTATGCCTACTATGCTTGTACTGTGCCAGGCCTACTATGCCTGTACTACGCCTAATATGCCTATTATGCCTGTACTATGCCTACTATGCCTGTACTATGCCTACTATGCCTATTTAAAACTACCGATTGCCTGCTGCTCTAATTGGCATTGACAAAAAGTTGATTGCAAACAAGAAATCTTTTTTCTATCAAAGGTATGATTGTGAGAAACAAAAGTATTTTACCAGAACAAACAACTTTTTATTTGCAATAACTTAGTTTCGAGTCTGAGACTGAGCCACCTGACTAAGACATCAAGGCTTCAACATCAAAATTAAGACCTTGAGACAAAGTCCGAAACCAACACCAAGATTTCAAAAAATGATCTCAAGACCAATACCAGTCTTCAGAACTATATCACTACTCAACACAAATTAATTCCCCAAAAAGGTCATCAAGTTAGAGTTGAAAGTCAAAACGCTTGCAACATTTGACTTTTTTGCCACAAAATAAGTCAAGTGTAGCAACGCCCATGCATTCTCAAAGCAACGTGCTAGTGCAAGGGTTCTTAACTTTTTGGGATACTCTCCTTAGACAATTCTTAGAAAATCCGTGCCTTTCCCTCAATACGTGAAGACATTTTATGGAAATAGATATTTTCTAAGCGTTCATTTTCCAGCATTTCCTTTAAATCAATACGTAAACCAATTTTTTGGAGGTAAATATTTGTTATTGGACATTTTCCAATAGTTGGTCTCCAATGAGGGATCAACTCTTTGAATGGCCGATATTGACAAATTTTAGTGCAAGTGGGTCCAAAGAGGGCAAAAGATTCCGCGCTATTTTTGTAAACCTAAAACGCTACCCTAGGGTTATATCCTCCCAGTTTACGAATCCCAGCTGTAGTGCGTTTTGGAATATTTGGTATGATCAATGCGACTTGATCGAAAGCCTTTTTCCTTACAAATCACTCATTGATGGATTTAAGATGACCACATCCCCTTTAATATTTACTGAAGCAAACTGAAACAAAGACGTTTCAAAAAATTTGAAGTTGATAAAAGCTAAGCTAGATTGTAAAGTACTTAGGCAGTAGCTTAGCGTCAACAACAGAAATTTATGCCGCCCGCAGTTTTCGTTGAAGTACTTTTGGCGATTAAAGTACAGAACTACAAATCAGTTTTATGAAAGTCTGTAAATAATTATTTGAGGATTTCATTTTTATATTTATTCCAACTCAATTCACTACAGCAAAACACCAATCGTTATCTGCTAGTTCTAAATCCTTTACAAGGATAAGCTCATTATGCTTGTTTGTTGAAGCGAAAAGTCTGGATTTAATGTGTTGTATATAAGTGACTTTTGTGACAGGTGAATGATAAACCGCGAAATATCTTGAGTCCTTACTTCCTGAAACAATTTCGCTTTTGGTCTCTGGTCCTGATAAACGAATGTAATTTCCATGATATTTTCGAGCAAAATGGTATTTTCCAGAAGTGTGAGATTGAATACCAATCATGATAATATTTTTCCAAATCCACAAAGCCCACTTATGCCGTTTGTAATCATGAACTACTTCTAGACGTGAAAATATCTTTTTAGCAAATACAGACCACTGTAAGCCAAGTCGTAGGTCGACTATTTGAACACAAAATTGTCGAGTATCTTTTACATCCATTTGGCTGTTTGCATTTGGCCATTCAGGAAACACACATATTATCAAGCGCTTCAAAAAACTTTTAACTTCCGGATTTTTGATGTTTTTTACCTCTAAGGCAGAATAGTAGGGAAATTTTTTTGATGTTAAAGATTGGATTGTCAGCGTCTTGGTAAATTTGATTCTAAACAATCACAAAAACTAAGAAAAGCATAGCAGCAAACAAAAGCAAGGTCTTTTGACAATGCATACAGTTTTCTGTAGCTTCTGCTGCAAACAGTTAGTGAATCAAATTTTCTATTATCAGTCGAGCCGAAATAATAATTCAGCTCTGTCTCCACCTAGATGTCAAAAGTTAACACCTTTAGTTACTCGGCTATATGTCATCGAGAAATAAATTTAATTTTTTATTTCCTTGACACTGCTCCCACCGCCTGAAACAAATTTCACGAGTCATCACTGAAATTTATTTTATCCACTGGTGACCAGATAATTATTTGTAGGTGATACTAAAACATTACTGTGTTCAAACCTGCTTTAAAGTTAACAGCACTGCTGGCATTGTTCTACCCAAAGCATTGCATCCAAGCACATAAAACTCTAGCAAATTTTTTTATCCAAGAAAACAATGTACTCCTCATGAGGTTTGAACGCACGATCTATGCCTTTAGGAACAGCATTTAAACCCCCTCGTCCACTTTACCGACTACGATCTTAAAGGCTGAGACATATTTCGAGTTTCTACTTCACACTGCTGTATGTCATTAATTGCATTGCTTTATAAATTATTGTTTTGGCATTCGAAATGCACTGTAATAAGAAATCTCTCGGAAAATAAAATAAGGTAAATGGTCGAAAAAGCGTAAATTTGTGACAAAGCAACAACGATTGGTTAAACTACAAGTAGTTATTTAGATTCGCTAACAATAGATTATGCCTACTAGTAAACTATCTACGTTTGCTAGTAAGCAGCCAATTTGCTCTACATCATTTTATTATTCTTAAGAACAAAATCCACACTACAATAATTACTATCCGCTAGGTTGCACACAAGACCAATCAATATATCATGCTACCACTGACAGATTCTGTTAACAAACGTCAAATTCCTCGCTGTCAGTTGAGCCTTTAAAGCATGTTTAGCGAACACATTTTGCGAAACACATCACGTTGCGATCAAAGCCATAGTAGGCAGTAAGCTAACAATAGAAAAAGTCTTGAACAGTGTCGGCGTTATAGTGCGAAAAGTCTTCACCAGCAGCCTATTTAAGACCTTCACCAGCAGCCTATGAGATTTACTCTTCTAAAAGTGCTGATTGCACGAGACTTCTAAATTCTTAAAAAGAGCTTCTGCTCTGAATGCGAAACCCTAAAGGTTAGGCCCTCCCTTGCAGGTATTGAGGTGGCAAGGGATCTACGTTAACGGTTTTGCACAAATTGAGAAATTTCTCCTCAAAAGCTTCCAAGTACTTGAAAATCGAAATTTTGTTTTAATTTCCCTTTCCCCTCCAAGTACGACCTTAAGTAAGGTTTGCTGTACCAACAATTTTTCAAAGAGGCTGGTGTATAAATTATACTTCAACGAATTCCTTTTTTCAAAGATTGCTCAAAGTTTTTGCAAAACTAGGCATTTGGGGGCAGAGTTAAAGTAAAGATTGCTATTTTAATAATGGCCCCTGATAAATGCGAATTACGCTGATTATTGTACTTTGTTGTCAACACCATAGCCTTTGCCATGCCTCTTATTTAAATGAGCCATTTACTGCAACAATGAACAAAGTATACCTAAAATACTAACCTCAATACATTTCCCATTAAGCCCAAAAGAAACATGCATTAGATACCTTTAGAAAATTCTTGTTACTTCGTACATAGCTGTACCACATTTTCGCAACTGCAAAAGGTACATTTCTATTCAAGAATGTCATAAACATTAATTGTTTTCTCATAAAAAAAACTAGCATATCTCACTTTAAATGCCAATACCTCATTTCATCAAATTTCTAGAAAAACCCCGCGTTCGATAACAATCTGCATTTATAAAACAACAACATTAGACAAAGAATTATTGGGAAAATGGAAAGTTTTTAGGAGACCGGCGCTGTGGTGACATGGCTCCTACTTAAAGGCATAAGAAAATTTGAAAAAATGAGCGTTTTGAAGAAATGGATTTTCAAAAAAAAGGCCTTTATGCTGCATTGAAAAGCATATAACGCCTACTTTGAAAAAAATGATTTCCTAAAAAAGAACAAAAGACCAAATGAGGAAAAATGACGATGAACGGAAACAAAAGCATATCTAAAAAAAGGACCTGACGTGTCAAAAGTAGCACAGGTTTTTGTTAACATTGTCAAGAGGGCAGGTCAAAAATGGTTTGACAACTCTTACATCAAACAGATTGTATTCAAATCACGATGGTACTTCCTCGACCTGAGATGCATGAGATTCTCGAATTTTTAAATTGAGAACTTTTGTTCCATAATTATTTTAGTTGATATTAATGTTATTGAAAATTAAGCTTATAATTATCCCAGACAAAAAAAATTGCACCTCAAAAAGCGAATTATAATATTATTTTTTGGATTATTATTTTTAGACTAGTAAACGTAGATTTTTTTAGATTAGCTTGACCCCAGATGTCAGTCTACAAGTGATGATGCTACCAATTCGATAGCATACACGATTTAAATAAAAGTGAATTCTGATTTTATTCTGTTTTAAAAAAAAAGATTCTTTAAATAAAGCTTATTTGCTGAACGTCTTGCGTTCCGTAACCTAGACCAGTGATAGAGACAGTGTCTAAATTTGTAAACAGTTGTCAATAAATGATGATGGCGGGAAACTTTCATTATTTCTTGATTTTTAGTTGCTGTTTGAAATATACATGTAGATTATGAAATCAGAAACGTTACATTAATCTCTTCATTTGCAATAGATAAGTTTCAGGGAGCATGCATTCAAAGCGGTAGATATCAGCTCCAATCAGTCTTTAAATTTTGTTATTTACTGGCATAGGGATGGGGAATAGAAACGTTTTGACCATACCACAGTATATACAGCGTAACAATGATGCTACGTTTATCACAGTAATTGTGTAAAGACGCTTCAACTAGTGAGCTTTTTATATTTCAATGAACGTGTTTCAGTTACTTTTGTGGATTCAAACAAAATATGAGATTGGCATTCTAGGTAGACCTTAAACAAACTTGTGCATAAATTTTTGAGAAATAAAAAAAATAATATGCCTGCAGCAGTTTCGAACTCTGTTTTTATGTTACAGTGTCTTCTAAAGTTTAGTTACCTTAATCATTTTATCCGGCAGCGCACGTTTTTATGTAATGTGATTTTTTTCGTTCGCGCTGTTCAATAAATTAAGCATTTTTAAAAGCTTTTGGTTTTGCTTTAAGCATTTTGCATTCAAGTGAAATTAATTGAACTCGCTTTAGCCGTGTTCAGTTGTAATTGATAATTGGGACCACCTACATGCAGCAGTGCTAAAGGCTTGAAACAATCCCGATGGCTTTCCGATCCACATCCACTCGATTCATTTGTGCGTATGAGCTTCTCATTAGCCTTTTTTGCAGGTCTTTAGTAAAACTGGCCCCCAACGACAGGTAGACTGGTTGGCTTCGTCACCTGTTTGCCGCACAAAGATGGAGGCATCCCGTTAAGTGTCGGGCCCAACAACACAGCTAGCAAGCTTGCCGGCTTCTTCTTCACACCAACTCTTTTGGGCTGAGTAAAGACTTTTAGTATGACTCAACTAAAGAAATGAACCCCAGATATACCGACTGCGAAGGGAACGCTCTAACCACTATGATTTAATGCTGGTTATCCTCGTAATAAACAATCTGACGCTCTTCCATTTGAGCTACGGAATACCAAGCTTACACAGTGCTGATTTGCCCTTATAATCCTAGCACTTAACTATTTGGTGTATTATTGCGGTAACCTGTTGCTCGAATGGTAGAGCATCTGACCGGTAAACAGGTAGCTGTGGGTTTGAACCTTACCACAATCGTATTTAGCCTTTCGCGCTACTTTATGGTAAGTGACCCCAATTACTGACTATACTTAAAAATGCAAATCCTCGTAAAGAAGATTGCCTCTTATAACTTTGGTATGTGTTCTATCAGTTTAGTTTAAATTTCTTCAGTTTGGTTAATATTGGTTCTCTTTTGGTTTGATTCGGATGAGTTCTGTATGTTAACAAATGGATCCGTCTTTTGTTTGTTGCTTTGTCATCGTGGAGTATCGGCATCAAACAAACCATCAGTTCATCAATTGAACGTGCGACCGCCAGCAATTCAAATTGGTTATAGCCGTAACTGCTGAACCCGGAGCGGCTTGAAAAGAATCGCGCCTTTGCCTCTACTCGTGACCATGCGAAGAGCTACGATAAGCTAAAGTAGTCAAAAAGAGCCATGCTTTCACTGCAATTCATATCCAACAATTGTTTTTTCAACTGGTAGTCAAAGATTTTTGCTGAAATCTGTTTTCCAATCTTATTTTGTTCTGCAAGTATTATGTTTCAATTTGTTTGCCTATTTCAAATTTCAAACAGTACTTTTTCGGTACAAACAATTTTTAAATCTAATTTTTTTTCAAGGACAACGTCAGCTTTAAGTAAAAATTGGTTTAGAAATTTTTATTAACTTAGCTCATAATGCTTGCTTGTAATTTTTAATTGCTGTACAGCATTTTTTAATTAAGTTTTTTTTTATTGAAAGTATAGGCGACTCAACTAGCATTCTTTTGCGGCCAATAGATAACAGCACATGAATTTCCGTCTTGTACGATTTATTTTCCACTTCTTTTACGCGCAACTTTGCCAGTCATTTCTGATATCTACTCTAGTCATTGCTTGTATTCGTCACTAACAACATTGTCCTGCGACTTACTTCGCTATCGAAAGCTCTTTATCAGCAATCATTTCTACTCTTTGAATGGAAAATTCAAATTTACCTTAAGAGTACATGCTAGTTGCAACTTTAATTCTGTACTGCATTAAAAATGACAAAAAGCAAAATTCTGCTTATACATATCAAAAGTCATTTTATTGCATTTTTTCGGGTTCGCTATAAATGTTTTAGTATTTATGAGTTTGTATTTTTAACAGATGTCTAGCACTAATCTTTGACTTGCGTGATATTTTTTGCTCACATTTTAAATGTTATGCAAGTTGCATGTTTTCTCGCTACATGAGATCTTAATTTCTGCTTTGGTTTAAGTATTTTAAACATTATTTAAATTAGTTGACTTTGATTTAACCGTGTTTAGTTGGTCAGTTTAAATCCCTTCAGTTTGTATCGGTTCAGTTAAATGTAATTCTGTTGTGGTTTAGTTCAAATGCCTTCATTTAATTAAAGATATCCGTCTTTTAGTGGTTATATTGTCCTCAAGGAGCATCAACATCAAGCGAGCCATCGGCCCATCAGTTTAACACACGATTGCGAACTGCTTAACTCTTCCAGAAAAATCAGGAGACAAAAATTCTCGGTGTATTGTTTTTGCTTCTGTTTCAGCAAGTATTACCTTTCAAATCGTCATGAGTTTGAATCTGGTTTCTCTCGTATGTCGCCTAGCTTCATATTTACTTTGTTCAATGTTTCTTTATTTGGCGCGTTTTCTCGCGCGCCGCGCCGTTTATTAATAGATTTGTAGATAACGTCATTGGCTTTTCTGACCAAGTTTTTACCCCTGGTAATCTTTGTTTTGTAATTAATCACGGTTGCCCTTCCAACATAGCTTTTCGAATTTGAGTGAATTACTGTTTGATTGAATTGTAAGCTACTATTATCCAAACGCTTGGGGATATTTGATCGTTTTTGGGTCTAATTTCCGGTCAAGCTATAGTAGGTGAGTGCTTCAATAAATTTACGTTTGTGTATTTGTGTTATGTGCGTTAATTATTTTACAGAAAACCGTACTGCATCGTATCATAGTCTAAATCTTTCATTTTAACTATCAACTTCGTAACACCCCTGTTTTGAATTTATTTCAATTATATACTTTGTGTGGAACCTGTGGTTCGCGTAATTCTAGAAGACAACATTAGGCGGGATATCAGGCTAGAAGTTTCTGTAACACTTCATTTGCTGTGTTTCATGAAATAGTTGAAGAGCTGATTACCTTAATAGATTTCTTGATAACGACATAGTCTTGGCATCATTTTAAGCAAGCCATAGTTGTCGCCTGTTTTCGACTTACTTTGCTTTCGACTGTCATTCAACAACATTTTTTACTGAAAGTTTTATCCAAATCTTTTTGTTGCCAAGTATCTTTTCTCAAGATTTTATGCAAAAAATTCTTTAATCAACGGTATCAATGCTAAAATATAAACATAAACACGATTTCAATACGTCCCATTAAAACTTCAAACGTCAACATCGTAAAACCGCTATTTGGTGACTTTGGTAATATTGTTATCGGCTCTTCACTCGGAATGTGACTGTTTGGTTCCTCCAGGCCTAACACTGCATAGGGGTGAGCACGGCCACATCAAGGCATGGACAAATTAGACCCAATCTTTCTTGCAAAATTACCAAAAAATTAGAAAAGAAAATTTAATAGGCAAATTAATCAATGGGTTATCGCAAATCCAGGAACGCAGAATCCTTCTAGTTTCGTGAAAGTCAAGTAACCTTTTGTATACTAATTAGCATCCAAAAATGTCTTGCTTATGGTTGTAAAACTGTCATAGCAAATCTGCGTATCATTTTGTTGACCACTTTTATTCTCTTTGAGTAAATTACTGCGTAGCGTTACGTTATATTCTGGGTACATCTGTGCTTTTTTCGTGAAGTAATTTTTCTTAGTTTCGTTTTTCAACGCAGATGAGCTTATATCAACTTCTCTCACACTCGCTTTTAAAAAGGTCTGCAAGCGTTTGACCAACGGTGGTTGCAACATGTGGCAATTTTAACGCGATGCCATTGATTAGTTAATGATGTATGAAAACAGATATGCTTGACAACAAATGAAACCAAGCTACACGTCTATTCAGTTTGGTTAAGTCGTATCAATTGTTGCTAATGTAAAATCGCATAAAATTGATTTCACTTACATTCAAAAATGTCTTT
This sequence comes from Trididemnum clinides, assembly GCA_963675345.1. Lineage (NCBI taxonomy): Eukaryota > Metazoa > Chordata > Ascidiacea > Aplousobranchia > Didemnidae > Trididemnum > Trididemnum clinides. The sequence continues at coordinate 19,582,730 of OY776290.1, read as the reverse complement.
GGTTTTTGTCTTTGGTTTTGTTGCTCTACGCAGTACATATTATTACCAAACTTCTGATACTTTTTAGAGTGATAAAAGCTTTTAGTGGGCTTCTGTATTATTGCAATGATATTTTGTTTTACTGGTACTTTGTTTTATTGAAAGCTATAACAACTTTCAAACTTGCTAACAAGCTATTTTTATTTGCAAAATTTCGGATTGCAATTACACACTCAAAAATCAAAATTTGGATTTCAGCATTCTTATTTTTGCAAAAATAACAGAATAGCAAACTCAGCATAAGTAACAAGTAAGCTAGTTTAATTAAATTAGGAAGGAACCAAAGATTACTTAGGCATTAAAGAAATTGAAGTACCAAATCAAGTGGTTGGAAAACAATCTAAAAATATCCAGAAACAATCTTTGGATTAATTCCATGCCTTTCGAAGCCTTCAATAAAAAGAAAGCAAAGTCAAAAAATTCTTAAGAAGAGCAAAAGTGATGTGGCCTGCGTTTCTGCAAAAGATATTTAATCACAATTAGGCTACCGTTGATGCTGATTCAAGAAGTTTTCTTGCTTAATTGGGTTTGAAGTTTAAGGTAGATGTTCAATGTTACACCGAATCTTCATCCCAATAAAAAAACTAGTGAGTGATTTATTTTTAGCCATCGGTACGACATAATTTATTGTCGCCTTTAAGAACATCATTATGTTTAGGTCCGCTTCGAAGCTTTTAATTCTGCTGTCTCAGTGCTTTTCTAACACAAGCTGTGCTACCGAACAGGGAAAGTTGCCGCTAAGTACATTTTCCAGGGACGCAACAATGATAGTATCAATAGGTTTAGCACACTCGGCCGTGAACACCGCTCTAACCCTTATCTGCTGCGAAATGGGCTGCCTCTTTTCCCCTAGCCTAATTTAAGTTTGCGGCATGAATCTGGAAAGTTGTTTTATGCAGTGCCTTCATCCCAAGAAGAAGGTGGGATAACCACAACAACAAAAACAAACATGTTGCCTTCTAAAAAAAAATAAACATATTCGTTAATTTCTTGCAAAAATTTGGTAAAACCAGCCAACATTTTGTGTCCTTTTAAGATATCAGTCTGGCTGCGTACTTGTTAGTAGCCGAGAGCTGTAACTAAAAAACGCAAGAAAACCAAAGTCTTGGTAACTTATTTTATTCCTCTATAAATTAGATGCAAGTAAGCCAGGAGTATTGTTGTTTTTGCTCTATGTTGGTGGCTTCAATAAGTAGCATTTAGGCATAAAAGTGAGGAACTACTAAAATATGGAAACGCGGTTTTACGGAACTGCAGAGATACAAAAAATAGCAAGTAAATGACGGAAATTGCGGAAATGCGAAAATTTGTAGAAATTGAATGACTATAATGTTCTGACCAACAAGGTCTGTAAATACCAAACGGAATAGTTTAACTCAAATTAATTATCTAATTTTATCCTCTTGGGTGATTACATTTTTGTATTTTTTATAAACTTCGGAAATTTCTGCTTCTCTTCTATTACCGTTTATTAGTTGGTACTTTTTCCGTTATTTAATAGCTCCATATTTTTTGGTAAATTTTCGCGTCGGCCGTAAAAGTGACCGAGTTACTTGTGTACCTTCAAATATAAACGCAAGTAAAGCATGTTTGTGTAATATAAAAATAATTTGTTTCAATTTTTGTTTCCTTTTCCACGAGATTTTTAAGTTAATAATTTTTGAGAGTCCGGGTCTCTGCTGTGAAAACAAATGCATTGTTCTCAAAACAAAACGATTTTATTTTTGGCATCAAAACTATATTTATTTGTATGTTGTGGACAATCACAATTACGTCATCCACTTAGGTATAAGTGCTTTAACCTATTAACGGTAACGTTAATATGCAAGCACTCGCAAGCAGCCAATCAGCAAAAAATTATGATGATGACGGGCTCGACATTTGTCAGCTGTGAGCATTAATTTTGAATAAACAGCTTCCGGACGTTGCAATAGGATCTTATTCAAACCAAAAACAACTTGATTTTTCTTCATACAAGCTAAAACATACTAAATACATTTCAAACATGCTAAATACATATTTGTGTTGTTGTTGTGATTACCCCTTCTCTTCCTCGGGATGAAGATACGGCACGAACGGCAATTCAGGTTCACGCCGTCAACCTAATTAAAATTAGGCTAGGGGAAAGATGGCAGCTCATTTCAAACCAGTCATGAGTGTTTGGTAGCCCCGCCACCAACAAGGCAGACTGCCACTTGTGGGTACCCAAGAGTTGCCTTTTACGACATGCTGAGTTAGCATCTTCACAATTATAACCTGGTGAAGTACAGGTAGGCCACCTGTCTGCCACATAAAGACGGAGGCGTCCCGTGAAGTGTCCTCCCAACGACACAACAAGCAAGCTTGATTTATGCTGAGTGCCAGGCAGGGAAGCTGTGAATACCACTTTTTAAAGTCTTTTGGTATGACTCGACTTAGGAAATGAACCCCATGTCTCTCGACTGCAAAGGTGACGCTCTAACCACTACACCATCGCGCCGGTGCTAAATACATTTTCTCTACAGTTGTTTAAAGTTAGCAAAGGGCATTTAAATTTCAGACAAAAATTGCACCTAGAGTGCATGGCGACCTACTTTTATAGATACGAGGTGTGTCATAAAAGTTCTAGGACTGTGTTCTTTGTGTAAGTTATAGTTAAGCCACAAGACAAAGTTAAATGGCAGACAGTTTTATAATTTCGTGAGAATATTTAACCGCAATTTCAGCTCACTGTAACATTTATTATGCATTTCTGGTGTAGAAGAAAACAGTTTACATATTTACTGTCGTTTTACAAATTTTATAATTTTGCTCGACGATTTAGTAATGACAACAGAGAAAAAAACCAACCTCAAATTTCTAGTTGGTTTGGGAAAATCTCCTTCAGAAGCTCTCTGTGTGCTTTAACAAGTCTACCAAGAGCAGACTTTGTCTCGTTCAACAGTTTTTCTCTGGCACAAAAGATTCAAAAAAGAACTTGGGGATATTGAGGATGATCCCAGGGGTGGAAGGCGTGGAAGGCCTTCCACCAGAAAGAATGAAACATTTTTTGATGTCAGAGGCATGGTACATTATGAATTTTTGCCGCAGGGTCAGACTGTCAATCAGCTTGTTTAAAAAGAAATCCTGCAACGCTTGCTTTGCTCAGTAAGGCAAAAAAAGCGAGATTTGTGGAAAAGCAACACATGATTGCTTCATCACGATAATGCTCCCGCACACACTGCATTAAGCATTCGGAAGTTTTTGGCGAATAAAAACATTACAGTGCTGGAGCAACCCCTCTATTCGCCAGATCTTACTCCATGTGACTTTTTTCTTTTCCCCAAAGTTAAAAACATCATTAAAGGAACACATTTTTCAACCACAGATGCCATAAAAATTGCCGTAACGAAGGAGCTTCGGGGAATCCCCCAAGAGTCATTCCAGAAGTGCGTCGATGCATGGAAAAGAAGGATAGAAAAATGCATTAAACTCAAGGGAGACTACTTTGAAGGGGACAATGTATAATTTTTTGATTAAATTAAAAAAAATTTATGTGACCTCAGTTCTGAAACTTTTATGACACACCTCGTATTTCTGCCGAGAACATACAGGCTTTCAAATATTGTAAGAGTAATCTATGAATAGAAAAAAGATATAAAGAGTAACAGAACTAGTGGAAAGTGGGATAACTTGCCTCCACTTAAATTTTGGCCAATTTCGCGATCTTTGCAGATCGACAGATTGATTGAAGGTGAATGAGTTTTGCTGACAACATATTCATAAGATCAATAACATTATTACGCTATATTAGAAGCAAAATAGCTAACAATTTTTAAGCAGAATAGGCACAATTGTATACGGAGGCATTGCTTTCTTCATATTTTCTCTCAAATTTTGAATTTTGAGGATGCTCGAGGCAACAACCAGGGCAAAGTGGGGAAGTAAAGTAAAAGGATGTGTTAAGTAAAAGGAGCTCATAAATGCAGCCAAAAGAATGGCATTGGGACCAGCATTCTCCCCACCTAAATAGTTGCATAAAGCCGACTTCTATACTAGGTTCAAGCTAAGCTAATTGTATTTACATAAAAAAGACGAAAATTTTTGCGCCTCCGGCGCATTTGTTTACTGAGTATTTTTTCCTTATGATTTGTTTTTTATATTTTTAATTTCATGTACTTTGCAGTCAAATAGTTTAGTTGAGTTTGATAAGAGGTATACAACCCATCTAATCCTGATAAATTTAAGCGATTCCTTTGCTATTTTCAAAAACTTTGTAAAAGTACACCAGACATAAACTAATTTATCTCAAGTTGTATTAAAATGGCAGTAGAAGTGCTGGGTTGGGGGCAAACAAGAAAGCAAGCAGGGAAAGCTAAGGGAGCTACAGCCCTTCCATAGCAATAACTTTTCTCCGAGAAGATGCTACATTTGTCTTGAAATTGAATTTTGTTCTATTCTTAGAACAAAGGTTCGTCTCAAAGTGAATTTCAGTCCTTTTCTTACAAAAATCGTTGTGGTGGCATGCGGAGTAGTTGGTAGGTGGTGGTTATACCAGCGTTACGTGCTTCATGTCATGATTGGAGAGGAGGTGAAGCGGATTGCATTGTTACTTTCTTCTTTGTTGCTGCAGCAGTAAGTGTCCTTGAATGAAGCGCAACAACAGCAAAAAAATCAAACGTCAAAAACAACATTCAACTCAGGTTTTCCAGTGTGGACCAACACTCAATAGTCCACAAAGCGAATTTTTAAACCTGGAAGAACGGAGCTAGGCATAAGAGCTGGTTTTTAGTATTCTGCATTACGACATCTAAGCAATGGTGAATGTAGAAATATCTAATGGGAGATGTTGATTTCGAGAAAAAATTTATCATGATGTCATAATAGGTACCATACCTATAACAGTTTTAATGTCACTTCCAATAAAAATCTACTAAATTTTACCAAATCAAAAAGTGTTTTAAATAAAACAATCACACTTTAAAACTAATTTTTTTAAATGCAAATTTTGATTCAGTCAGTTTTTAGTTTTGATTGTTTTTTAAAATATTTGACATATCCAGTTTCGTGCAACACTTAATTAAAAGAGCAAAGAAACGTTGTCGGTGGTGTCGTGCAGCGAAAACGTAAAACAAAAATGAAAAAAACGACTTTTTGAAACATGGTACAATTACCTCATAGCTCACGTGTCGCATTGTTTCCTCGTTGCTTTGACAAAAATGTTGCAGTCGTACTTAACAACAATTGCGAGTTTGCATTGACAACTATGTTGTTGACTGCAAATGCTGTACTGAATGCAAACTGTTAATTATAACCTCAGGTCTATGATTCTAACCCTATGGTGAATAATGCTTTTAAATTTCTTTGAAATGTTTTAAAGACAGAGAAACAAAAGATACAGATGTTACGCCAAAAACAATAAGCACATAATATTTGTAGCCTCTAGTCTGTCACTCTAACCTTGCCGTACAGCAGTGAATGCTGACTGTCAAAAGCTTTTCTTAAGATTGAGGAAAAAAGTTACAAATGCTACACCTGATGTAAACGACAAATTAGTTTTGTAAAAAGCTTTTCAAAACTGAGGAGCAAAAGAGTTCCGTCCGCGTCGTGTTTCTTGGGTATAAAACCAAATACAAAACTCCACAACATAATACAAACCGTTGTTAAACTTGAGTACTCACCTAGAAGTAGATTTTTTTTGCATAGGTTACTTCACAATCTTTCGTCGGAATAGGTGTGCTTTAGCGTAGCCAGAACAAAACGTCAGCGGGGGCAAGACTACATGTGTTATTTTCACGCTTTTTGTACTTCAACTTTGTTTGATAACCTTTTCTGAAGACGATGTGCTGCTTAAAGATATTTTTTGTAATGATCAGTTTCAAGAAATTTGGGGAAGATATGGCCCCTTTACCCTTCCCCTTCTTGCATCCATAAATGAGTGCCGTAAATTTTCTTTTCTTTGTGAAAAAGCGCAGGCAGATATGAGCTTGTTGTCGACAAAATATAGCAAAATATAACTCGAGAACAAAGTTTATAATTATTGCGTAACAGGAATCCAGTATTTTTAACTACAAAATTTTCCAAATATCTTAGCAGTATATTAACATTGTTGTATTCCGAGGAATTCATTTAGAGCAAAAAATATGTTCAACATCATTATGAATTGCTCTATATCAATTTGTATTTTTCGGTCACGGAAAAATGTTTGCGATTACCGAATACATAGAGAAACTTTGTTCACAACGGTTGGTCCAAATTCCTGTAAAATATTGCCAACGGAAATCAACTCAAAGTAATGCAAGAGACCAGCAATTTTTGAAGCGCTGATTTTGAGAAATTTTCCTAATCTATATGTAGCGGAGCCGTGACCTAGCGCCACTCCCTAGGTAAACCTCTCACGCCCCCAGAAGAGTGCACTACTCAATTTAAGAACCCCGGGTTGGGAAGATGTTTATGCTAAGAATTTAGTAATTATTCTTCTGGTAGCATATTAAGGCTAACATATTTTCAGTTTTTCGGTCTTTAGAACGTAGGTAATTTTCTAACAATAAATATGTTATTGCTGGCAGAAAAAATAAGTAAAAATGGCGTCATCAGCCAGTCAAAACACCACGTATTTACAAAGAACCATGGAAGTCTATGCAGCCCAAAGATCTAATCCTGAGCAATTAAGTTAAACTCAAAGATAGTCTTGAATTTCTATGGCAATAACAGCTCAAAATTGAGTTGAGTAGACCTATCAGTAGCGTTGTAAAATGATCCAGAAAGTGTCTACAGACTCAGATCAACACATTTCTCTGCATATTTTAGAGTAATGTTTTCGATTTTGAAAAAATGCTGTGTGCTAGTTCCAAACAAAGCAACTCTCACGCTCTACCTCAAAGCGTGTGATATTAAAATTTTGGGTCAAATTATTTCCTTACTTCTCAAAATAGTCATGACTTCAGATTTTGTAGTAAACTCAAAGCTAACTTTGGATTGATATTGATCATTATGGTTTGTTCACTCTCAACCGATCATGGCACCGCGCCGAAAGCATGCTCTCAACGGCCCGAGACAAACATATAATCGCTTTTGAAGTTACGTCAAAACAAATATTTTTGATTGTTAACTAACCCAGTAATCAGACGGCAACAATAGAGGGGCAATCATTTTGCGAGTAAATTTGCAAGAAACGGAAATTATTAGCATAAGTTAACACAAATGAAGTTCTTTTAGTATGTATAATTTGAATGGCATTTCTCTCAATACTCTCCTCTCAGTTTAATTTTTTATTAGTTGTTATCTCAGAGCGTTTTATATTTATGGCCCAACCTAAATAAACAACTTTATCACTTCCAATTTCTGATTAAATTAGGTAAAATCGTGAATGCTTTATTGAAAACCAACGAGCAAACTACTCCAGAGCAAGGGCGTCTGTCGCTAAACGTTTAGAGGCAATAACGGCAGTTCAAAGACAATTCAACATTCAATGAAACTAAGTTTGCTTGTCTTGGCAGCAGCGTACGTTGTCTTGTAAGAACATATATGCGAGTAGGTATGATAAATTTACACACTGAAGAGGTTAAGCCAAAGATTGCAATATTAGCTACGAAAACATACGTTTTTCCAGGAAAGGCAACTTTTGGTTCACAGAGTTCGGCTCGCATAAAATTTTGCAACTGGCACGTTGGCTACTTAAGTTCAACTCGTGACTGGAAGCATAAACTTTGACGGGTAGATAAAGAAATTAGAATTTCACGACTAGGAAATTAACCCATTTTTTTAATAAAAACCACGGCTACTATTTCTTTGTTTTACTACTTTATGCGTCCCTTATTTTTTTTTTTACTAAGTTAAATAACAGGCCACCTTAGGACAACAGAAAATAACAAAAACGTGAATGACTAATAACAAATGATAAATAAACTGATACAATAGAATGTTTAGCTCTAATCGGATAATTACTCTGGCCGTAACCCCATTTATTTAACAAAACATTCAACTTCCAAAAACAAATCTTTGTTTTTTGTTGTTCTACTTTTAGCGTACAAAGTGCGCTTGCTGATACGGTTGGTGAAGAAACTGATGCCTACAGCAATGACATCGTTGATAACGATGATAATCATGATGATGAAATTGACGTAGGCCTACTTTAGACACGATCTCACCGATGATATAAAATAATATTCGTAAGCAATCTTTGCTTGTGTCGGTTTATATGTCTGCAAATGATTTTTGATAAGGCTGAGGCCAGGCCTGCACTACATACGGCCCGCGAGGCCTTTTATTGTGGCCCTCGAAACGGTTTCATGCGAGCATGTGATCTTGAGTCAAATCACTTTTAAACAATCCATTTGTGTGTATTGTTTCTGTATATCGCGCATTGTTGGTTGTTGCTATTTCAGTGATTGTCTGATGCTATTGTCAATTGTGAAAGTTCGTAAAACAGTGCTTGCGTGTTTGACAAGTATTTTCAGTTTATTTGTCAGCAGTGAGCATGCTGTTAGCAATGAGCATACTGCAATAACTGAAAACAAGAGAAAGATTGAAAGTGAGGGCAGAGTGTTCAACTCAGAATGGACAAATAAATACTTATTTACAGTAGCAAACTCAAAAATATTGTGCTTAGTTCGCCGAAACGTCGTTTCAGTTCCGAAAGAATATAATCTGAGACGACAGTTTGAAACCAATTACCCGAATCTCGCTGAATTAGATACAAATAAAAAGAGCCTTAAAGCAGAAAGTTTACTTGCCAATCTTTGCTGCGAACAAAACTTTTTTAAACTTCCGGGCGATGAAAGTGTTAGTGCTACCAGAGTTAGCTTCGAAATTTCAAGGAAAATTGCTGCTGTGGAAAAGAGTTTGCGGAGGGAGAGTTTATTAAAAAATGTATACCACCTGCAGTTTCTTTAATCTGCCAAAGGGAGATTAAAAAATTTCAAAACGTAAGCCTTCACGCACAACTGTACAACGAAGATTTTAAGATATTGCGGAGAATATAACTGAACAGCTATGTCACAAAGCAATGGAATTTTCTTATTATTCTTTGGCTATTGATGAAAGTAGAAATTCTACTGATATGGCACAGCTTTTAGTGTTTGTAAGAGGTATTGTATCTGAAGAGCTTGGTGGTATGCAGTCTATGCAAGGTCGGACTACTGGAAAAGACATATGCAGCGCTGTTATAGATCGTGTTACTAAAAAGCTCTCCAGTGATTTTAAAAATTTGGTTGGATTGTGCACTGACAGTGCTCCAGATATGTGTGGAAAAACAAACGGAGCGATGACTTTGCTACAAGAGCACATTGAAAGGAAGATTATCATTAACCACTGCATTGTACAACGACAAGTTATATGCAGCAAAGTTTTAAAATTTGATCATGTGATGTTGGTTGTTGTTTACGTTAACTACCTTCGAACTAGGAAGCTAAATCACCGCTTATTTAAATCATTTTTTGAAGAAGCTGATTCAGAATATGGTGACGTGGTGTACCACACTGATGTAAGATGGCTTAGCCGTGCAATTGTACTACAGCGGTTCATCGCTCTGAAACCTGAGATATCAAAATTTTTGGAAACGGAACCCAAAGAATTTTCCGAGCAAGACGATTCTTCTTGGAATGAAGATTTCTTTTTCTTTGGTAACATTACTTCTCATTTAAACGACCTGAATATTAAGCTTCAAGGAAAAAGAAAATTGATCTTAGATCTTCATGCTGCAGCAAACGCTTTCAAAGTAAAGTTAAGACTTTTTAGAAGTTAACTTTCAAAAGGAATGTTGACACATTTTCTTATCTGCTCAAAAATTATTTTGTCAGAGAGGCATTTAGTTATAGGAATAAAATATGCTCAACAAATCAAAGTCCTCATTGAAGAATTCAGCAACAGACTCACTCTTTCCACTAAAGAAACACTGCATTTAAAAATTATTGTAAAGCCATTTTTAATTGATCCGGAAGAAGCAGCTTCACATTGACAAATGAAACTTATAGAATAGCTGGCTTCATCTGTATACAAAAGTAGACATGGAGAAAGCAGTATGCAAGACTTTTACAAGTGTTTGAACAAATAAGGGTCCAAAAATTTACTTGATTTGGCAAAACAGATGTTCAGTTTATTTGGCAGCACTTACATAAGCGAACAAACGTTCTCAGTGATAAACTTTAACAAAAACAAACAACGTTTCTCGCTTACTGATGGACATTGAGAAAACATATTAAAAATGTTTCAGCATCGTACCTAATTATGGTGCGCTTGTTGCCAACAAAAGATGTAACATTTCACATTAAACTTCTTTTTTGAGTGTTGTACTTACTACAGATTTATTGTCGATGCTTACAATCACCTTACATTTCGATAATTTGCTATTACTTGTCCTTCTGTGAGAAGGTTACTATTTAAAAAAAAAGCTGGAAAACGGTTACCAGCCCAAATAAAAGATAAATGGAACAAATTTATGATAAGTTTTTCCTGCCAATAAGTAATTAAAAACAACAGTGAGATGTTGTAGTACGATGGTAATGAGTTCTTCTTCTTCGTCATTTGAGCTATTTGTTTTGAGGTTTGTGCAGGAAGATGTATATGGAGGTTACACTGCGTTAGCGCTCACGCTCGATTTGCAAATCTTCCGTTTGACTGGGCCATCATGACGGGTAGACTGCTTGGCCCCACCATCTGTCTGCCACATAAAGACGGAGGCATCCCATTAGGTGTCTTGCCCAAGGACACAACAAGAAAGCTTGCCAGCTTGTTCTCCACACTATCCATTATGTGCTGAGCGCCAAGCAGGTAAGCTATGAATACCATTTTTTAAAGTCTTTTGGTATGATTAGACTTGGGAAATGAACCCCATGTCTACCGACTGCGAAGCGGACGCTCTAACCACTACGCTATCGCGCCGTTAATGATTGTTTTATTTTGTTATTTTCACGTTTTTGACAATCACAATGCTTTCAAGCCGCAGCAGTAGCATTTACGTTACAACAGCGATTGCATGCGGCCCGCGACAAGTAGTTCCGTGTGGATATGGCCCTTGTACTGTTTTGAGTTGTGCAGGCCTGCTGTAGGCTGTACCCTGAGCTGTTTTATCGATGCTTTGTAAAGCTTTTAAAAGAGAGCGCTTCTATTTGTTCCGCGGCTTTTAATCAAGGATCCCGTAAAATTACAAGTGGCTTTAAATCAAGTAATTGCCGTACTACATTTGAACTGGTTGAAGCAGTAACACCGTCGTCCTTCTACTGATAGCATTGGATCAATTTTTTTGTTTTTACTATGGATGACAGACGAATTCATTTTACTTATACCAAACGCTTATTTACGTTAGATTTAATAATAGTTGTTTAACCGTGATACTTTTAAAAATCAGAAAATCGTTGGGTGAATGTTGAACAAAAACTTGTCGGTAAATAAATATTTTTCAAACAAAACGAAAATAGTTTTTTCGAAGTTAAAATCGTACACCCCCCCTAACAAAAATTTCTGAATACCCCCAGAACTATTCTTACATTTAAAAGCTTATAACTTATATATACAAATTGCCTACGTAAAGCGATGATAATGATTTTCACACAGTTTCCCACGGCCATTTGTGATGAAAACCGCCTAACTGACGTCAAATTCTTTAAATATACTTTTTTGTGTTATCACTATAATTTTTCGAAGAGAGGTCAAATAAATTTCAGAAAGCGGTGCCTGACCAGCAGCTGGCTAAGAAATTGGTAGTGAACTCAAATTAGTGGTAAAACGAAGCGCTGGTTTACAGAATACATCTCTTCCAAAGCAAAGTCATAGACAATGACATTATTTTAACTACAGATTGTTCCGCTATCACGTTTTTAAGCTTGTTGCAAGCGCTTCTTTGAGAAATAATTACATCAATGCCTTATGATCATTTATAATTTATTACAAAGAGTTAAAACTATCTATTGACAAGTTGCTCCAACGTATTTCACGATATGGTGTTTATCAATAATTAGAACCATGTTGAAGCGTATCATTCTTCCATTTTAAAACAAAACAAATTAAATTAGGAGAACTTAATGACAAAAAGTTTTGCTGTAAATTGCAATAGTCTAAATATTCTACCTTAAAATTGCATTTGTGTAAAGATGTATAAAATACATAAAAAATAATAAACCTTTTTGGAAATTGATAAAATGCAAAACCATTTTTTGCAAAATTTTCTTTTTTCTGCCTCCCCTGTCGATACAAAAAAATCGAATATGAAAACCATAATAACACTCTTAAATACCAACTGCTTACAAAACTCTAGAAAGTAATCATCTGCTCATCAGATGCATTTTGTATTTCATTTTCCACTTTTTCATTACGTTTTTTTCTATCTCACGAGAAAAGTAGTGTTATTCGGACAAGTTTTGCTTTCTAAAAAACGAAAATTAGTGATGGCGTTTGACCGGCGTTATATTGTGAAAATTTCTTCAACATTTATCAATAAATTAAGAAAAATTTTGAAAGGCAATTTGTTTTTCATCTAGACTAAATGATATACCGTACCCGGATGGTGTGGAAACGACACAAGGATGAGGTATGAGGTATTAGGTCTGCTCTTTGTTACCTAAGATTAACAAGTGTGCTTGAATTTCCTAACTAATCTCAAACCAAGAAAGAAACCTTGTCGATTTGAGTGCGACAAACCACAAATAGTGTTACTTTTCAAATGATCTTGATTCATATTTGGCCTACCTTACCTTATTAACGCGGTGGCGTAGTGGTTAGAGCGTCAGCTTCGCAGTCGGTAGACTTGGGGTTCATTCCCCTTGTCGAGTCATACCAAAAGACTTTAAAAAATAGTATCTATAGCTTTCCTGCCTGGCACTCGACATTTATGGGAGGTTGTGGAGAACAAGCCGGCAAGTTCGCTTGTTGTGTCCGTGGGGAAGGCACTTAACGGGACGCCCCACCGCTATGTGAAAGACAAGTATCCCAGACACTTCGGAAATAGCAACTCCCAAGCGAGTGCGGCCATACCGTCCAAAACATAGCGATACAATTCGATTTCTCGTGAATGGAGGATAAATATGGTAAATAAAAAAAATTGTAATTATCATCAAGGGCTCCTGTCTTCAAGTAATGTTTTTGCGATTCAGGCTTAAATTTCAACTGGAGTATGCACGAGGACGTCGCTGGTAGACGGTCAAAACCCCTGTCGTACATGAAATGCTTTACCACAAAAGAAACTGTCGAAAAATATCTATTCACTTCGAAAATTCTATTTCTTGACAGTTTCACGGTTTTCTGATAACGAATGCATTAGTGGTTTTCCTTTAATTTCAATTGCTTATTCTTTGCCTGAGCATCGGAATCCGAATGCTACAATTAGTGATGGAAACTTTTTTCTTTTTCTGAAATAATCTTTTTTGAGGACCAACTTCAGGTGTGAGCCTTTTTCTTTTCAGATCAACTTTAAATCTACTTCTAATACTCGTACATCACGCTGATCTTTTGATTTTGTCGTTAAGGCCCAGAGGGAGACCAATAATTCTCTGCGTAAATAGGGTGGTGATGAAAACAACTCTCAGATACTATAAATAGGCTGATTTTAGATTTTAGTCCTTGTCCCAGAAGTATTTTCTTTTCCGCGAGGGAAGCGACCGAAATCATTGTCAAGTGATTAAACCGCTTCCGCAATCTTCTTCAAAAATATCTGGAACGACTTGTGCTTGGCAGAAAGTTTGTGGAATGTGCCATGCCTTGGTGGAGAAGGGCTTAGAAGTATTACATAACTTTTTTTCGCTCTCCAGATTCTAACTAAAGGATTTTGATCAATTAATGCAGCTAAACCTCAGAGCCCTAGACAAACTGAAAAAAATTATTTTGTATCTTGCCAACAGATTTGCTAAAATACCACAGACAATGTTATTAAAATAATTTAAATACCTTACAACTTGTATCAAAGTTTTTCCAAAATGTCGTACAAAGATATTAACACTAAAGACACTTTTGGTTAAAAAAAGCACCAAATAAGAAACTTTCATGTCTTGCAAACTTATTTGATAAAATACCGCAGTCATTGTTATTAAAATAATTTAAATATACTGCAATTAAAAGTTTTTAGGAAATGCCGCAGAAAGATATTAACTCCAAAGACATTTTTGGTTTATAAAAGCACCAGATGAGAATCTTTCACTTCTTGCAAACTTATTTGATAAAACGACGCTGTCATTATTGCTCAACAAATTTAGATATGTTGAAACTTGTATCAAAGTTTTAAGAAAATCCCCTACAAAAATACTAACACTAAAGATAATTTCGGTTTAAAAAAAGAACCAGATAAGAATATTTCTTGTCTAGCCAGCTTCTTTGACAAATATCGCTGTCATTATTAATCAAAAAATTTTAACATTTTGAAAAATACATTAAAATGTTTGAAAATATCGTCCACAGATATTAGCACCAGTGGCGACTCCAGCTTTTTATGGCTACTCGGGCTCGTCACTGAAGTGTCGCAAAATATTGCAAAAACAGTAAATAAAGCACTTTCATTCATTTACGCGTATGAGCTGATGCTCGGTTTGCATGTCTTTTATCAGACTGGCCATCATGACGGGTAGACTGCTTGGCCCCACCATCTGTCTGCCACATAAAGACGGAAGCATACCATTAGGTGTCTTGCCCAAGGACACAACAAGAAAGCTTGCCGGCTTGTTCTCCACACTATCCATTATATGCTGAGCGCCAAGCAGGTAAGCTGTGAATACCATTTTTTAAAGTCTTTTAATATGATTAGACTTGGGAAATGAACCCCATGTCTACCGACTGCGAAGCGGACGCTCTAACACTACATCATCGTACCGGTAAATAAAGCATTAAAACTAGCGAGAAGACAAAAAATAGCAACAATTTATCCAGTCATTTAATTATTGTAAAACGCCTTTATTTACACAGTTATAACAAAACGCATGCTTTTATCAACTGTGCCCGATTTCAATAAAAAATTAAGCAAAAAAGTGTCTCAAACAACGCAATAAACACTGGCATTGTCAGAGCTTGTGCAACTGCAATCAAGCCCGAGTTGAATTTAATTCGAAAAAATGCTTGAAAATCGTTTTCTCTCTCGTTATTTCTCTGCACAGCGTCTCTGGCTATTTTCGTTGAGCCCGAGCTAGACAAAACGTTGAGCACAAAAAGCAACTGCCACTAGTAACGGTGGTGGTTTATACGATGTCCGGCTTCTTCTTTGGACTTAATATACATTAAGTTAAAAAGTTTTAAACTTGTTTCGCAGAATTTAAATTTATCAAAGTCTTCCCTGATTTCGTAACTCAGGCTCAGCCCGAGTGCCGAAGTCGCCACTAATTAGCACTAAAGACATTTTCGGTTTCAGAAGTACTAGTTTATTTTCTGAATCTTGTTGTGTTGTGCAATGCTGGGAAATTTCCATTTTTTTTACAAGTAAGATTTCTAGGAGTTATACTATTCTTTTGATCACGCAACTTATTGAGACAGCTTACATGAGCAAAAATCATCTAATATTACAAACATTTCTTTCGTACTTTGCCCGACTAATGTAATTGGTCGTTTAAATAATTGTCGGATTTGGCATAACGCAAATCAACGATTATACTTAAAAGGATAAGAGAAATGAAATTTAGTCACGCGTTTTTGAGCACTGCCCTGACCGAAAAATGATACTGATTGTAAGTCGAATAGTTATGATTCGTGCACCACATAATGACCAGGAAGTCATAATTGTTATTTCATGTTTTCACAACGACATAAATCATTGGGGTCAAAATGAAAATTGAAAAGACAGTAGCAGAAGATAATGTTACTACGCCCTTTAGTTTGTTCCTCATGTTTTTCTGGAAACTAAATTGACATCAATGTAAACTTTGTGGCCAGTTAATTGGTTTTAGTCGCCTAGAAATAAAAACAAATCTCTTTTATGCAAAGTGCACAACACAGCATATCTCATACTAACTTCATAAAAAAACATTTGCTTTTTTGCGATGAAAACACGCATACAGTTAAAATCTCAATCAAAATCGAGGAAGCATCAGCCCTAGAAGCTTTCTTTAAATACACCTTATAATGCATATCTTCTAACTCAACAAGTAAATACTAAGTTTGTTCAAGCCCTATTTGCTTAATATAATTTATTCACACAATTTTTAAGTTACCTCGCGTTTTTGAGTCGTTGCTGCAAAAAGGATTTTACAGGCAGTACTTTAGTTTGCTTTACAAAGTATTTATTTTTGTACAATTTATACGTTTTCTGCTCTCAAGCAATGTTTTACGAAATCTTTCATCGCTTGAATATTTATACTGTTTATGCTCTTCTGTATATTTTATTGCTCGATATTCTTATTTCGTCCGCAAAGTACGTACCAAAAAAGCATTAGTTTTTGAGGTCAAAAAAGTACAAAAAATTTTTATTGACAAAACCAACATTTCACACAAGCAGGTATACTATGTAACACCATATAAATATTTAAGCGCATGAAAATTTCCCTACAAAAATGTATCAAAGCGAGAAACGTACAGAATTGTTTAAAAAGTGCACAAAAATTTATGCTGTGTACGTCCACATGTAATTATCAGAAATTATTGATTTTCTTGATATATTTTTGGTAATCATGTCTAATCTGTAATTTCTCTTTTATTCGTTTCATTTAGATTGCCAATCCAGCAGTGCACCTTATATCTCTTCACACGAAAAAGCAGCGACTCGATGAGAGATTTAGTGGATCTTGATGCTGCAATTTTTTTCGCATTTGCGACAAACCTTTACAAAAATTTTACTTTTGCAGCTTGTCTTCTGTATTACGACAGAGGTGAGCAGTATTTAGATCCATATGTCAAAGAAAGTATCGCTCGATACTTTGTATCGGTATCGAATTATTATTGCTCAAAAATATCGAGTAATGGTATCAATTTATCCTGTTTTCCTGTATCACCAATACAACTAACATCGGCGTTATTTTCAATTTATTTGATATTAATTATGTTGACTGCCAGGTAGGTAAATGCAGTGAAAACAGTAATGCACTTTTCTCTTATTCTCATTTACACCTCTTCGATTTTTGTTACTGCGAGTTGGCTCTCATCCTTGGTCAATCATGCTCGTAAATATTGGTTACTGTTTAGTTCGGCATTGGGTTTGCCAATAAGACTCTTTGCATTTAGTGAAACTTCATGATCACAACGAAGTTGATTTTAACCCTTCTTTCTTTTAAGGTTATGTGCTATTCCATACCATGGCGGGTAGTATCAGTATTTGATATTAAATTTGTTATAGGTCATAAACGCGACTTCAAGTCCTAATAGATGTTAAGTATTTCGCAGCTTTACCATTTCTCGGTTATACAATGTGGGTGAATCTGTGCGCCGACTGAAATGATGTCTGGAACGTGGATGCCGGGCAGTATGCCTGCCCTTTGGCAAGAAGGTTTTTTATCATCGATAAATGACATTAAGGGTTTTCTTTAATTATAATAATTAAATAAAAAGAATTAATCATAACTGCGCAACCAGTAATAACCAGCCTTCAGTTGTAGGCGAAGCTGACTTAATGTTTTAAAATTTTCCATCTGACAAACGCGAACCCAATGGCACAGCAGTCGGTAAGAACCAAACTGAGCCAGGCACAATGATGGCCGAAACCGGTTGCGATATTGGTTTTTCCAGCTGTATTCAGTTGTCAGGTTTATGTGCTATCTTCTTCCAAAAAGCTCCTATATCAGATAAAACTTGATATTTGTTATTCTGTTAACCTTGACTGTTACAGAATTCAAAGATCGACTTACCAGCCTCACTTATATCTAGTTAGCCAAAAGCAGGTAGCAAGCATGTAGAGTCGTTTCGGCCGCTTTTACAAAAGCTTAAAAAGTATAAAGATACTTGTGTAGGTGATAGCGTATCGATATCGAGTCAAGTTAGCAATAGTGCATTGAGTACCGATATCGAATTAATATGCTAAAAAGTATCGTGTATTGATATCGATTTAAAATGAAATTTAAGTATCGCACCCATCACTAATTACTTATATATAAAAAACACAAAAAGAAATATGTTTTCACAACTACAGGTATATTTCCTTTATTCTCCGAATTTTGTTTCTGGAAAAAATATTGAACATTATGTTAACCCCATTTTGAAGTACTTAAAATACTAATTTATCCTAATCAAAATCATGTACCACATGTGATGCGTGTCGGATGAAGAAGTTCAGCATTCCATGCAAAAGCTGTTTGATTGAAAAATAGGTCTGAGCATAGCAGCCGCAAAAATCTTGAAAAAAATCGTACAAACTCAAATGATCTTATTTGCAAAGGAAGTAGCACGATGCGATCATTTTAGCACGTCTTAAATCGTCACAAAAACTGCAAAATTGTCACGTGCAAGACAGTTCACGTGTAAAATAAACCAAACGACATGCTGCCAGACGAAAAAAACAGAAATCATTATCACGTGCAACTAAAAGACGCAGAAGCAATTTATCGTTATATCTTGCATCAGTAGGCATCAATTGCAAGTAGCCTACATTTTGAAATCGAGCATTGTCAATGTTTGTTACTTCAAGAAAACTAAAATAGAGTAATGTTGTTTGGGAGAGTGAACATTCTTGGCAACAAAATATTTTGTCGATTGCCTTGCAACAAGAAGTCATCTTTACATTTTAATGGAGATGGCTACGCAGTCTATAAAGCACTCTTTGCACTTCTTACGTCACAAAAGATGGACGATACATCAAATTTACATAAACTTGAGTCAAGTTTTACATCAATCTCTTAGATTTTGATGTTTTTTGTGTGTATGTTTAATCTGATGTTAAAACAAAATGTGAAAAACTTTAGAACAATGGTCCCTCCAATTTGGGGCTCAGTCGCCTGACCCTCAAACTTTGTGTAGCCATATATCTTCAGTTCCTCATTGTCCGATTTATATAATTTTGACACCAAATCATCTAAAATGAAAAAATCTTTGACGAGGCAGTACGCAATGTAGTTTATTAAGACAAAATAGAAGGAAATAAAATTTGAACTTGACCTTCGACCACGAACTCCCGAAAATCGGGAACTTCAAAGTGGCCCATTTTTATGCAGAGACTGCTTCATCTTTAATCTGATATACCCAAAGACTAGTGTGACATTTTTATTGAAACAAAAGTTTAAGTTGGTACAGTGATGTTTTTCTGTATCACAATAATTTATCCTAGACTGCAACTAAATGCCATTAAAAATAACTGATTGTCATGAAATTTCAGTGCATTTCAGACTTTTCACATGCGCACAAATTTTTGAGCTGTGAAGTACACACTTAGTTTGCTCTGCAAAGTGTTCATCTAGTTGTTTTGGGCCCAGGAAAGATTACGTTTTAGAGGCCAAGTGAAACGCTGCTCTACGCCTTCCTCTTTTTAACCACATATTTGGATGTAAATACTCTTAAAGTAGCCCGAAGTTAAATAATGTTCACTTTCAAATTAACTGCTTTGTTCTTCTTTCATAATTCTATCAGACTTCATGCTCCAAATAACTCTCAGTAATTAGTCAATTTTAAATTGTATAAACTGAAGAACAATTACTTTTGCGATTGCAATTATCTAATAAAGCATTGTTAGAACTAATTAAAACTCAGATTTTTGTAAACATTTATGAAAATATCTTGGAGTTGAAGTTAATTGTGAGTGTTCGTTGCTCAATTTTATCTAAAACTGCATTGCACCAACATTTTAAAACATACAGGGTGCGGCAGAAGTAACGCCCTTTTTGTTATTTGAGTTTTCTAGTTTCTGCTTGATTTCCTCTTTATTTTTGAAATGCACCGTTTTTGTATCTGAGTTTTCTAATTAATAATAGTTTCTTTTTAGTTTAGAAATTGTTTATTTATAAACAAATAATTTCATACTTAGAAATACAAAAACGGTGTTACTTTTGCCGCACCCTGTTATTATAATGGCAATTACGAAAATTATAATAACTGATCTGCAGATGAATTCTCTTTAGAATACCTTGGTAGTACAGTCATGTGGCAGGCCTGAGTACTCTTAAATGCAAAGACATTTTTATAACCTGTAGCAGACTAACGAAATACCGAGTTTTAAGCCGGTACCAAGGACCATATACACAGCCAGTCAGAGGTTTTAAGTTATACAGGGTGCGGCAAAAGTAAGGCAATCTTTGTATTTCTTAAGTATGAAATCATTTATTTATAAATAAACAATTTGTAAACTAAAAAGAAACTATTATTAATTAGAAAACTCAGATACAAAAACGGTATATATCAAAAATAAAGAGGAAATCAAGCAAAAACTAGAAAACTCGAATAACAAAAAGGGCGTTACTTCTGCCGCACCCTGTATTATGATGTTATGGACACTATTAAGCGATACAAGATATCTTTTCGTGCTAAACAACAATGATAAATTCAACCGGGATTTCAACCTTAATTGCTTTGATGTCAACAATATAGTGACACTGACAAATACAGCCCTAAGTAAAAAAACCAACATTGTCAGTTTGTATCAGAGTAGGTAGCTTTTACTCAAATAGATTGCCCAGCGTCTTTGTGTCGCTATACCATCAGTTAGTCTCATCTATTAAACAGTTTAAAGAGATACTGATACTGCGATCTCTGCAGAAAAAGAAAAGTGTAGCCGAAAACTCATAAACACCACAAGAAATGATTCTTTTCTCTTAAAACTGTGCAAAAATGGTCTCCAAAGGATTAGTGGCGACGTAGTCAAAGATTCTTCTTACGGTGGTGTTAACTCAGTTTAGGTACTGTTCAAAAGTGTCTCCTATTGGTTGAAAAGCATTTTCTTACAAAAACTAAAAAAGAAAATAATGGAAGTGGTCAAAAAAATATGAAGCATAAATTGCTAATGAGTGAAAAAAGTTTTTTGGCTGCTAAAATTTTTTTTTGTGCTAGTTCAGTGCAGTCAATTTTGGCAAAGAAGCGCTGGGTATATAGTTAAATTATTTCACAAAAATCACTCGGTAAAGCACCGTTGAAGAAGACATTTCGAGGATGTTATAGTCATAGTGATGGGATCACTGACATCCATTAAAGGAATGACAAATTTTAATACAATGTCCCCTCTAATTTTTTTTTTCGTCATGTGCGGGAAAATTTTTGGAATGTGCGCTCTCTAAAAAAATCTAAATTTGTATTGAAAAAATATATAAAATTCATGTGCAGCATTATTATACTTGTGAGCGCGCACAAGCGCACACCTTAGAAGGTACACTGTTATGTGGGTTGAGTGGATATTTCAAGAAGTAAAGTTATTTCTAAAATGAGCATCGTATCCCTCTCTACAATGACTATGGCATCCCTAAAACGTCCTCCTCAAGGGTGTTTCCCAGTGCAATTTATGAAAAAAAAAAGATTTAATCATATACCCTACACTCCTTTGCACCAATTGACTGCACTGAGCAAGTATATAAAAAATGGCTTCCATCAGCCAAAAAAGTACCTTTTCCATCCATTGGCAATCTATGATTTATATTTTTTTGGCCAACGCTAATTCTTTTAAAATACTTAGACAGCGTAATACCGATTAAGAAGCCAAAGTTCCAGAAGCGTTACTTATCACAAATACAAACTTCGATTACATTCTCAGTTATATACAAACAATTGCTCTTTTTTGCTGAATGTTTTTAGTTTGTTTAGTTAGTTTGTTTATTTTAGGTTTTGTGTGTCTTGTTGTGACTATGTTTGCATCAGTATCTTACTTTTTCATCTTTTAGCCGATACTTTGTCAATTAAAGTTTGGAAATTTATTAAGGAAATGGAGTTGGAATTTTAAACTCAACAGATCACTTCGCTAAGATATCAGATAATCTATAACCAAGAAAAGTTTCAAGAAGTAACGAAAAGTACCAATGAAATCCATGCAATTATTTTTGAAGAAATTCCATCGTTTATTACATCAGGAAATATTTGAAGAACGTTGAAGATTTCAAAGAAATTGAGAGAGCGATACCGTCTGGTAACAATCCCGGAAAGCTACATGGTTTAGCTAAAGTGCACAATGCAGGAAGGCCATTAAAAGTGGTTGTTATAATAAAAGGAACCTCAGAATACAACTTGGCAAAATTTTTCGGACGATTTGATAAAACCTTATATGCTTGATATTTACCTGCTCAAATCAACGGAATAATTTATGAATAAGATTGGACTGTCTAACTTTGCAAAAAATCTAACAGTTATTAAATGTGACGTGGTTTCGCTGCTAACGAATGCACCGCTTGCTGAAGCTATTGACGTTGTCGTAAAAAAAATGTACAACGCAATTACCGATAATGATGATTATGCAATTCCTCCTATTAAACCGAAAATTTTACAAAGCTAATGTTTACTGCCTTGCAGGAAATTACTATGAACAACGATAGATTGTACAAACAAATGGATGGCGTTACCATTGGATCTTCACTGGGACCGACTTTATTCAAAATTTTTTGGGACATATCGAAAAACAATAACAATAGATAACCCAGAACTCTACTTAAGATATATTGTTGGATTTTTGCTGTTTTTGATGATGACCAAATACGTAAACATTTTATTTAATTCTCAACACCTTAATTAAGTGTACTTAATTCTCAACACCAAAATTTGAAGTATACTATCGAAAAAGCAACGCAATCTTTGAGTTTTTCGGATGTCGAAATAAAAATTTTAGAAAGTGGTGTGGAAAGTTTGGTACGGCGCAAACCATTTCATGTTGAACTTTTGCTGTACTTTAATGATACTTGTCCTAACTCAAAAATCAGGTTTTTGATAGTATGTGTCTGTTGCATAGAGCTAAATAAGTTTTGTTCTGACGTGATTTTGCATAATAAAGAAGTCAAAATCTATGGAGTAGGTTTTTACTTAATGGATGTGCGAAGCATTTCTTTGATGTTGTCGTAGAAGGTTTGAAGTTGTGAACAAAACCCAATCATCAAATAAAAACAAGCAAAATAATTTTTCATATACAAAAGGTGTACCCTATTTTGGAAAACCATCACATAAATTTGGCTGCAACATCGCTAAATTATTTCAAAATAAATTTAATGTTGAGATAGCTGAACCAGTATTTTATTGAACTTTAAAAACTGGATCAAGCTTTGAATTAAAGTCATGTACCCCTATAGTCTTGATGTCTAATGCGGGGTATATAGTTTGTGCTTGCGTAATGCAGACGAATCATACATAGATATATGACTTCGACCACTTGATCACTAGAGCTTAGTACCAATTAAATTTAAGTTTTAACAAAACTGCAATAACCTAGCACATCAGTTTATGTCATTGATGCAAAGCCAATACACTTAATGCTAATTTTACAAAAATAATTAGACAGCGTAACACTGACTATGAAATAAAAGTTCAAAAGGCGTTACCTATTAAAAACACAAATTTCGATTACAGTTTCAGTTATATGCAAACGCTTGTTCTTTTTTACTCAATGTTTTTCAGTTAGTTTAGTTATTACATAAGATTCAGGTTTCATGCGTTTTGTTATAACTATATTTGCGACGGTATCTCACTCTGCCATTTGTCCTACTTTGTCATTCTTTATTTTTGTTCACTTTTGTTGCGTGATAATATAGTTGCTTTGAGTCAAAAAACGTCCTAACTTTGGAATTCGTATACTGCACTTCATTTGTAGAATTTGCTAATGCAGTAAAGATCAAAATAATTTCTCTGAAGAGGGCAAAATGTTTAAATTTATAATAAATATGCTTCCTATTTTATCACTTTACCATGCTTCCTTTTTACTGCTGCTTTGCTACACTATGGTTTAAGAAATGCTTCATTGCTTCTCAATTCTTTTTCGTTCGCTTTTTCTTTTAAATAGTGTTCGTTATAGCTTATCATTATTTTAGGCGTTTCTTTCGCTGTCGATCCATCTCATGCCTTTACTTTTCTTCTACATCTTCTTCGATTCCTCTTATGCTTCTCCATTGCGGCCTTTCTTTTTTTTGGAGGCTTTAGTCTTTTCATTTTTCTTTAGTACAGTTCTTGTCATGTCTGTCGCTTCTTTTTTGCCAAATCTGCTTGATCCCACAACCTCATAATTGTTTTATTGATTAAGACAGGTTTAACTTTGAGAGCATTTTACACGATGAACGGAGAGTTTGAGAGACAGCAAGGTAACCTCACCGTCCTAGCGCCAACACTACCCCAAACCTGACATGGATATACAACGTGAGCTTGCCAACCACCAACGGCTTTGGTCTGCCATGTCACATGCAATGTGACACTGTGAGCATTAAACTTGTAGACTTTTGGCTGAACAATCGACGCTTGTTCCATTGCTCCATGCTTTTAATTCTTGAGATATGGCATCGTTTTGTATTAATTTTAAATATCATAAATAACAAATTTTCAACAGCTTTTGAAAAACAGCCAAGGTTATTAACAAAGTTGGCAAATATCGTAAGAATCAATTTTTGTTAGCACGATGCGTAACATCAGAAGTGTTATTTTTTGCTTAATTCTTCGCGTTGAAACAAGCGTTTAATGTTGCTGCGCGCAAGCGATGGTCATATTTCAAGATGCTAAAATATCATGCTTCTGATTACGCTTGAACAGCAAGCTAATGGAAGCGGGCCTTTATAGGTAAAGAGTGAGCTCTCGTAAAATTCATCGAACTGAACACTTACACTGAAATTTCCATCGTTTATTGGGTGCTACTACTTTCATCACGTACGCTTGTAATTCAGCGTAGTTGGTGCACACGATTCTAAAAATACCCACTGCCCTATCACAGGTTGATCCGACATCAAACTATGGTAGATCATGTGCATGTTTTAACATAATGTGCAGTCTAGCCTTTTTCTTCACGATTTGTCAAAAAGGGATTACTTTGGACCTTTAAACTAGCATATAATAAAGATTACCGCAGTCATGATTACTGTCGTTAGTTAAAAATAACGAACATGATTATCACTAATAAAGTTTTTTGTTGATTCTAGAGCATCCTTTGCCGTAAGATTCATCAGCTATCATTGATTTCAATATAAATCTATTTTTTTAATTTGACAAATGGCGTATAATGAGTCTTGCAGCTGAGTTGCAATGTCAATTGCTTCGCTAGTTTTTTGCATCACTAGCTCACGTTGCCCTGGCGTCTCTCCATTCGATTGTTTTTGTGTGTGCAAAAACAATAAATTTGATCGACAATGCCGTCAAGTGGTCAATTGCTACATGGAATAGCAACAGTTATGAATTCAAGTCTTAAGGTGAAAAAGTAATTGTGGTTTTGAAAAAAGCGTTTCACAACATTTTTCCTGGCTCGATACACTGTTTGTCGCAGAAACTTACCGTGTCAGCTCTATACACAACTCTGAAGCAAGTACCAACGCAAAATTGTTTTGGCATAACCGACAAATTGTTATCTTGTGGTTGGACAATAAATTATGCATTACAGCTCAGGCAGTATATATATCCTTTTCTGCCAGCTTGTGCATTTTAACCCTTCGATCACGATAAAACCTTTTGTCGGGTATGCTGGAACACTGTGGTATTTTCACCTTCTTTGAAGTTATCAATACAACAGGCACAAAGCATTTCTACCACTAGCGATTCCACCACGTAGGGAAAATGACCTAAAGTGTCTTTTGTTTGAGCACAAAAGCGTAACCATAGTGCGGTTTGAACATCAGATTGTGTCTGTATAAACAGCGCTTAAACCCCATCGGTCAAATCACCAAGAAACGTTAATTTCAAAAGAATTCTATAAATTTTATCCAGCTCCAAATCTTTTCCTATAAGTGAAAGTTTCCTCTTAGTTTCCTATTACGCCTATTATTGTTTTATGTGCACTGTGTTTTACTTGGTAAAATATTTGGTCGAAATAAACTGTCTTTAGATATAATGGTAGCACTGTGCAGTAGAGGTTGCAAAAAGAATGTATAGAATCTCAAAATGGTAATCGGGCATTTTACGACAAGCACTGCACTGCAGCAGATCTGTCACGAATAAATCAAAAAAAGATTTACTTCATGCAGAGCAATCATCAGCAATAGCATCATTCTGCCAATGTAGCTTCGTAACCACAGAGGAGGCTAGAATAGCTTTTGGAGCCCGCTACACAATAATTTGACTTAACTGAAAAATGACCAAGTGCACTTTTAGCAATTAATGTACAGATGAGAACTATCTTTTGTTTGAAGAGCACAACTAAAACAAATGATTTTTTTCTTACACCAAATTATTTTTTAAAT
This sequence comes from Trididemnum clinides, assembly GCA_963675345.1. NCBI lineage: Eukaryota > Metazoa > Chordata > Ascidiacea > Aplousobranchia > Didemnidae > Trididemnum > Trididemnum clinides. The sequence goes on along the minus strand of OY776290.1, from coordinate 19,556,574 downwards.
ACCTATTTCCGCTAGCAATGCAGTCACAAATAGAATCCTTAGATTTTTGGGAACCCCATTAAAAACTGGCTGGCTAGAGATCAAAGTAGGCCAATTTTTTGCACATGAAAATAACTTCGGTATTAAAACATTTTAACTAGTTTTTAAGTAAGAGATAAATTTAAGAAATTTCAGATGCGTGTGTAGGGAAGACTCATACAATAAACTGGCCACATTTAGGCTCATCGCCATCAGTTAAGACAATTTAGGCTCAGCTGTCTGCACTAGTCTGAAATCCCGTAAAGTTTATGCTTCACTAGCATCATACATCTTTTAATACTTCAAGTTTAATTGTATTGAGCCAAACGTATATACGAAGGTTGTTTATGAAGTTGTTGAACTTTCAGATTTTTTCTTACATCAGTGCAATAAATATTTACTTTTGGATATCATTGCATTAATGATCAATTCTTATTGCAGAACGTAGCAACAACAAAAAGCAAGTATTTATACTTAAAAGTTATCTTTCTTACAATTGATGCACAAACTAAAAGATATAAAACATACCTCGTACAAAATATATCTCAACAAACCTCATTGCAAGATTACTCTACTACGTTGAAAACAGTTCACAAAATACAAAAATCAGCATTAGGCGACCATGTGATCTTTGCTTGGAACGTCATTTCTGCAGCAGTATTGTAGTTAGTTGGATGATCACCTAACTAAAGGTCGAACCGTCAGCTAAGGGTTAAACTTTATATATTTTGCAGGTTGTTTTTATAAAATTGTTTTTCAATTTTCGATCTATTAGTGCTCTCAAGCAGAGGTGCGCAACCTTTTTTGCAGACCGTCCGATTTCTGATATTTTGAAAATTCAGCCGGACAGGTGAAGTTTGTATGCGGGATCAATTAAGCTCACCAAAATTGATAAGGATAGTGTTGATCGGATATGGCCAGGGATATCTAGAAATATTTGGATATGGCAGCAATAATTTTTTTCTTTTTTCGGAGATCGCTGCTTGCACACCTGTAAATTTGCCAAAATTCCCAAATTTGGTCAGTGAAGACCTTTTTTTCTTATGGTGATTAATATTTTGCGAAAATTTTATTGCTTCAATTTCGCCAAACTTCCAAATTTCTTTTACGGGCCACAAAAATTTCCGGGTCTGCAGGCTCCACAACCCTTCTCTTAAAATTGTTACAATTTAGTTCTCAGGTATATTAGTTTTTACGATGCTTCAAGCACATTATTTTTACTAAAGTTAGATATTGATGAGACACCGTTGTAGAAACTACCCCTCCGATTTCGTAAAGTGGTTTTAGGCAAAATTTAAACACGATAAATTATATTTTGGGCATCAAGAACAATTAATATAGGCTATTTGTCAAGCAATTTTAGGCTTTAAAGCGTTTGGAACTAATAATTTCTATCACACATGAAATATCAAGATAACAAAAAAGAAATCATTTACAACCTATTTGAAAGACAAAACGATTGTCACCAACTTTGCATTTATCTCGGAATTCATTGAAAATTTATTTTAGTTTTACGGGACATATTATTAGCAAATATAGTGATTGATGACACCATTTTAGAGAGAAAGACAATCTTTGAAAACACCTTATTTTTTGGAGAACGCCTTAGACAAAATTGGGTTTGGTTGAAGACATTATTTTACAAAGCAAATCAAACTTTGGCGAGCATTTTTATTGGGTAACACTTTTTCAAGGTATCACTAATTCTAGCAAAGGCATTTTTGCAAATTAGGGCAATGAGACTGGCTGTTACCGTATATGGTTTTCAAATTACTCTACAGTAAATCTCCCTTTTTTCATCTACTTGCAAGTAAGCATACAAATTCCTGCAATTTTATCAAAAACTGTAAATTATTTTATTTTGATTTTTCACAAAATTCTATAGTTGTATATAAGACAGAAACACAAAAGCAGCTGAAAGATTTTTAACAAAAGACAGCACAAATAAAACTTCAAATGCAAAACAGCAAAAATAAAATTAAATACACAATAGTACTTTAGATCACGCAAAATCATAAAAAATGTTTGTAATTAGACATCAGCAACTTTGATAAAATCACTAGATGAAATTTTAAAAAGTAAAATATTGCAGGTTCAATCAGATAAGTCTTTTTGTGAAGAATTGAGCAGCATGATATCCAGATATTGGAGTGCCTTTTTATATTAATTTTTTGTGGGTGTTTCCAGTAAGAGATTGTACAAGAAAACACCAATAATCAGTAAACAAGGTTTTTCGGCCTATCAGGTCTCTTCAGTGCAGTTGGTGATCGACAAGAAGCTAGAGGCTTTTAATAAAGCAGAGCTTAGACCACCACATTTATTAAGAGCCTCTAGCTTCTTGTCGGTTTGCAACTGCACTGAAAAGGCCTGATAGGTCAAAACAGTGTCACTATCTGCAGTTTGCTAAGTGCATTGCTAGCCTCTTGCATTGCTTTAAGAGCTTGTGACCACTGGGCTGTGATAGCACTATTGTTCTAGCAGTTGCTAGACTTTGCGCACTTGCGACAACCGCCACTCGTTTACGAGTGATACGGCTTCGCAGAGTACTGACAGACCATCCTCTACAGTGGACCTAGTATAGGTCCCACAAGTGTGGCGGTCTAAACTATGCTTTATTAAAGCCTCAAGCTTCTTATCGGTCACCAACTGCACTGAAAAGACCTGATAGGTCGAAACAGTGTCACTACCTGCAGTTTGCTAAATGCATCGCTAGTCTCTTGCATTACTTTAAAAACTTTTTTGACTTTTTGCGTATTATTGGTTAGTTGTGCGATTTGCAACACACAAACGTTGCTGATGCCAATTACGCAAAGGTCAATTTTTTCAAAGTTCTTCCTGTACGGTTTTCGCTTTGTCAAGTAACGTCTCCGGAAGCATAGAAAAAAGCTAGGATATGCGACTATAAATAAGTCAACATGAAGCAGAAAGCGTATTCAACCGACAAAAAGTTGCACAAGATTCAGCAATTGATTTCGATATGAAAATATATTTACACGAGTTGTCAGGAATGCTTCAAAGAACAAATATTGGATGCTTGAAAGTTATTTGCTACAGCACCATTTTGATATTGTCTTTCATCACCCAAGCTGTAGACAGCAAATCAATATTAAAGACCAACCTGGAAATAACTTCTGCTTTGGATCTTAATCAGCAAGAAGAAGCAGCTTTACGTAATTTTGACACTCATGGTTTTACGAATAGATTAATAAACCGACGATCAACACGTTGTTTTGAAAACTGTTTGATCTATACAAGTAAATACAGCGCTAAAATCGAAGACAAAATAACGGGCTTGCAATGGCATGCAGATCCAAAATCACATTCTCGAGTCAAGCCTATTAACGATTCCAAGCCTTTCAAATGGATTATATGGGTCCGCGATCACGTGACCATGTTTAGCTTGGAATCAAAAACTCCTGGAAAATATCATTTTGCTTATAGTCCTCAGCAATCTGATGATATATTTTTGACGGAACCATTAAACGCACAAGAAATTAACTTGACCGCTTCAGATTTACGATATTTTTCAATATTTTCTTCTCCTCAATCTCACTTAAATTCAATACAGCATAATGATACTGGATATTATGTCGCTATTAATTCCACCCGAGTCAAAAGACTTAGTTTATCAGAGCATGATGTTTCGCACAACTGGAATCTCGAACAATAATTTCTCAACCTGTCTATTACTTTATTTATATTTATCATTGCGTATTCTATGTTTTGATTGTTGTGCTAAATAAATTAATTTTGTAAGAACAAGAGCAAATTGTTTTTGAAATATTATAGCTTTAAGAAAAGCATTAACGCAAGGGGTCAGAATAAAAATAATGTAGGGAATTTCAACAAATGTATTTTTGCATTTAAATGCATTTCGGCAGAACGTTGTTCGATTATTCAGTTTGGCTCTAACATAAACTTAGCTTTTGTGTCATGTGACGTCATTATTGTTTTAGGGTATCTTCGAATGCAAGCTGCCAATTTTTAAGACAAAAAAGTATTTTAAAACTTTTCAAAATTTTTGCACTAAGTTTCATCTATATTAATAATAATATCAATAGTAATTCTCAAACTTTTTCGATCCGACGCATTTAAGAAAAATTGCTGCTTTTGAGACGCATAAGGAAACATTGCACATTAAGGTATTTGCTCGCCGTTCTGCAAAATGTTGTACGGTTTTTCCAGTAGGGGAGATCTTCTTTTGGTTTGATTAACTCTTTTTTAAGTAATTTTTCAATTTATTTTTGAGATGAATTACTTTTCTTAAAAAATCGTTGGAACAATCAATTGTTGAATTGATTGTTTTTAACTTTTGTAAGAGTTGGATACCTATGTTTTTGGAGATCAACTTTACAAAATCTATTTTTGGGCTATTGTTATAGGGAGCATATTGGTAAATCCGGGACTCTCTACGACGTCCTTGGTAATTTGAAACGACGCTCCAGCGAGTCGCAACGCACAGTTTGAGAACCACTGCCATAGTAATTTACCGTGCCCAAAAAATAAACTTGTAATAGTTTCATATGTAAATTTGTTGTGAAATCAACTAATTTGTGAGCAATGGTTACTGCTGTGAAAAAGCAAAGACCTTTCTCTAGAAAATCAACATTCAACAAGTTCTATAAAAAACGCTATTCACTAAGAAACTCTGAGAACACAATAGGTGAATCCAACTTGCGGACACTTTGCCAAGTTATGCAGTATAATTTTTGGAAGAAGTTTCACCCACCGCATAGGTTGTTCAGCGGAAAAGGTATTTTCATTTTTGATGATGGTGGAAATTAAAATTGTGGAAAAGCAATATGTTGGGGGTAAATTATATAAGATGTAAAAATCATATCAATGAAGCTAAAGACAATCGTGCCAGTGAAAACAATTCTGTAAAAGAAGGCAAGCGTTTGTCTGCAACTTACATGAACTGGGAAATAAATCTGGTATTAAAGCAATTTATTTACTCTACAAAAAAATAAGAAAGTTATCCCTTTCTACCGAGATTAGAAAATCAAAAGATTGAGAGAAATGCTTGAGAGAGATCAAATAATAAATGGCCAGCTTCTGCATCAATTGTATCTTCTGCAACAACAGCAGCAATTAAGTTGAAGCATGCTGTAGACAGATGAGGATTGTGTTACTGCAGTATCATCAAACTGTTCTTCTCATCTTGCTCAATAAAAATGTGAAAGCCCGAAATTTGTCGGGAGCGTGGTGGAGTGAGTTGGAACATTGCTTATGGCGACAAACTTCCCAATGATCACGTTGTTGAGTCCTTGGAAAAGATTCTAAGGCAATTTCCTCCGCTTTGTTGCAGGCTTGTGATATAAATACATTGTGTCAGCAACACCAATAGCTTCGAAGCCTGGCTGAATTCAAAATGCTTTCTGCATTAGTGCAAAGGTATTGCCGTAACTGGAGGGTAAAAATAGATGACGTTAACATTAACTTACAGTTTTAAAGTTGTTGACGCCCAAATAAGGTGCATAAATGAAATATTTCTTGGAATCTAAAAATTATGACGTTTTTTGTTGAACCGCTAAACTGTTGGCTAAGATTATACGAGGGTTGGCTGAAAAGTTCACAGCCTGAATAACATGTAGTTCTTGGATTTGACCAAATGTCATGTATTTTTCAACATAATTCCTTTTGCGGTCTATGCACTTTTTTCATTTGTGCTGCAGTACTTGGATTCCAGTGGGGTAAAAGTCTCCTCCTGATTCTCAAAAAAGTCCTCCACAGCGGAAATGACGTCATATTCAGGCTTATAACGTTTTTTTATGTTAGGAAACAAAAAGTAATCAGATGGTGCCAAATCAGTAATCAATAAGTTCATATCCACAGTCATGCACAGTGGATATTGCAACTCCAGACTTGTAAGCTGGAGCATTGTCCTGATGAAACAGGACACATTTTGTCAGCTTTCTAGGTCCTTTGATTCTATTACTTTTCTTAGCTGTCTTAACAAGTTGGCAAAGTATTCTTCATTAATATTTTTACTTTTTTGAAGTTAGTCAATTAACACAATGCCTTTTGCATCTTAAAAGACAGAGGCCATCACCTTGTTTACTGATGGCACCACCTTGACCTTCTTTGTAGCAAGAGAAATCGAGTGCTTCCACCTCATGGATTGCCGTTTGGTCTCTGGTTCGAAGTGATGGACCCAACACTCATCTTGAGTGAGAAAACGCTCAACAAAATCATCTATATCTGATTGAAGCATTACAAATTTTGCCTCTGTTACGACAAGTCTGGTGAGCTTTTGATCAGGTGACAAAAACTGGGGCACCCATCGAGCCGAACCTTTGACATGACAAGTTCTTTGTGGAGAACGTTCTCAATTCGTTTACGATAGATGCTCTGAACATTAGCTATGTGATTAGCAGTTAAACGTCTGTCATATATCACCACTTGATAAATGCGATCAATGTTTTCTTAAGTGGTGGCCGTGGAAGGACGTGCTGGTCTTGAGTCATATTCAAGGCTCTTCCTATCCCGCTCAACTTTAGCCACCCACTTTTCCACGCTTGATAAAGCTGGATCATCATCTTCCAAAGTAGCAACCGTTTCAGCATGAATTTTCTTGGGACCTAATCCCTTTTTCTTCAAATATCTGATAACTATGGTGCCAAATTTTATCCATACTCGTATTTACAAGATCTTCAAAACGCCACAATAAAAAATTCAATCGATGTTGCAAAATCTCTATGCTATTAATTTTTTAAGTGGGAAATTGCTTATTCCAAACCTACCGATTGAGAAATTAGCGATTATTGCTTCATCCGTTTTGGTGAGTTGTTAGAGTAATTGAAGAGTCTTATTTAGGCAAAAGGGGCCAACAGTTTCTAATGAAATTAGAGAAAAAGAAAGTAAGAAGTACGTATGCAAATGGACCTATTTTATTCAGGATTTATTTTACTATGACGCCAATTTGTCTCCGGAGAGCAAAGACTTTTGGAGAAGAAAAGAGACAGTAGTCAACGTGGCGTAAGCGCAATGTATGTTGGTATATATAGCTACATATTATAATGTCTGCTGTTAAATGTAGCTCAGAATGCAATTTAAACGACTGATCATGAAGTTTATTACTATTTTTGTGTGATGGCCTGGTCTTTGAAGCCGATATCCTTGCGCGCCGAGGCTCGCTGACATGCAACCACTCGCTACCAACTATGCTTTAAAGCACCACATTTAGTTTATAACCTTTTGCAGGTCTTTCCATGCCAAGCCACGTGTTGTGTGATCATCTTTAAGTAAGGATATCAGTTTTAGTCCATACTGTAACGGTTAGCAGTAACGTCAACGAAACTGGTTCAAAAGTAAGCGGTACGTAAGTCTTGTGCTTTGTATTAGATTGTTTGGGTTTGTTTCATATACAGTCCCATATAGGATATTGGGAAGGTCGGGGGCCACGTAAAGTGTCTTGCACTCGACATGAGACCTAGTGATGACGATGCGTTTCAATTACTCATACTTTAGGGATGATCCTGCCTATTTTTCCATACTACCGTTGTTCGGATCGTGACTCTTCGTAAAAACTAAATATTTTAATTGAAGGTAACGCTAAATACTAGAAGGTATGGTTGCTCTTTACGTGGATTGACGTCATGCTATTTCTAATATTGTTCCTTTCAAAAACGTCGAAAGTTAAAAGCGGGATTTTTGATTATTGTGTCTTCAAACAAGCTCACCTTTAAGCGGTCAGGTTTACAAATTAAGTTTAGAACCATTGTATATTATATCCAGACAACTGCTTTGAACTTTATGAAGTACTTGATTAAATATTGTTATACTTTTGGACTAATGGAGCACTTGTTTCAAGTAAAATGACAATTGTATTATCGTACCTTTTGAATGTGTCAGAATTTGGGCTCAAAGTAGCGAGCTGTGTCCGCTACTTTTCCTTCAAAGTAGCGGTAGCTGCTACAATTATAGCTAGGTAGCGAGCAGCGTTACTACTATTTTAACCAATTAGTGGTAACGCCATTACTTTTGAAGTAGCGCATACCTACTTTTGGAAAATTGTAATTACTGATTTGTGAATGGCTCAAGGTTAGGCAGTTTTACTACAGTCATGTTTCAGACCTGATTAATCTAAAGCTCTAAATCATGGGTCACCAGCACGGTGCCCACGGGCGGCAGGTTGCCCTTAGAGAACATGAGTTGCCCACTGGCCTGTTCTCAAAGTAGCGCAGTGGTTCCCAAAATGCGTAGAAAAGTCTTTGCTTTCAATTTGTCTTGAAATTGCGAATGTTCAGATAACCAAAAAATCAATCTCCAATAAACAATTCTTAGTGAAGGCCCAAGACTACTTTATAGCGACCAGCCTACAATGGATATTCAAAAAAGAGGTTCTTCACTTTCGATTTGGATTGGAAATTAATCAAGAAGGCAATGACGTAAGTTACACATCAAAAATGGGCCACGGACATATAAAGGTTTAGCAACACTGTATCATTGTTGGTATTTATCACGAAAAATCATTAACATCATCAGTGTCTTAACAGAGCTAAATCCTATGAATTATTAACAAGAACATATATCAAAAGATAAATTGAGCAAATTGGCTGTTTCTAAAATGCGTCTTAAACCGGTAGCCGTTGCCTTAATCAGTATCCAGAAAGTAGCTTGCGGTTTCATAAAGGTTGCTGACCCTTGGCTTATAGAAATTGGTAGATTCTGGGGATGATATTAGCGCTATAATGGCCGATCACAATAAGAACTGCTTGATTAAAAAAATTGATGGAGAACTTGGCAAATTAATACCACACTTACATTAAATCTCAAAAGTAAAATTTATTCTAACTTCGTATCTTCACATCACACTACCACGTTAACAACCATGAGAAAGACTTGCTTTCAGCAGTGGGAATAGGGATTGTTTGTCCAACAAATTGTTACCATATTGCTGGCATCAGGTTCAATGGCCTAAGACTTTCCCGGTTCATTCCAGGGTGTAGGTACCAACCGGCGCGATGGCGTAGTGGTTGGAGCATCCGCTTCGCATTCGGTAGATCTGGAGTTCATTTCCCAAGTCGAATCATACCAAAAGACTTTAAAAAATGGTATTCACAGCTTACCTGCTCGGTGCTTAGCAAAGTAGGGATAGTGTGGAGAACAAGCTGGCAAGTTTTCTTGATGTGTCCTTGGGCAAGACACTTAACGGGATGCCTCCGTCTTTATGTGGCAGACAGATGGTGGGCCCAAGAGTCTACCCGTCGTGGTGGCCCCAGTCAAATTGAAGATTTGCAAACCGAGCGTGAGCACTAACGCGGTGTGGCCTGTATATACATCTTCCTGCATAAAGCTCACAACAAATAGCTTAAACGACGAAGAAGAAGCCTGAGGCAATTTGCCAATTCCTCTGTTTTATGTCATTATTATCACGTTGCATTTGCCACTTTATATGCTCGATTTCTTTATAGAGACAAATCTGATGACGCGGCCGTGGACAACACACCTCCCTTAACTTCCCTTGACTGCTTCCTTGCTTTCTTCAATAAACTACCTATTTTTGCTCGATTTAAAATCTTTCTGTTTTGCTGTATTTCCGTTTTCAAGAACAAACTTTGCTACTAGTTTATACTTAAGTCTACTACGTGTAAACGAGGTAGGGAGGAAACACAACAAAAGAACTGAACTGATATTAAAGCTCAATATCAACAACAAATTATCACATAAAGTTTTACCATGTTATGCACATTATCGTTTACTTTGTAACCAGAAATCTGATTCAGTGACTATCATCTCAGATGCTTCATTATAAAAGTTATTGAAAGCACTATGCCGCCAGAGGTCGTAACACACCTATATACTGCAGTAAAGTGTTAAAAATATGCAACTCTGATGATTTTAGATATAAGAAAGTATATTAAATGGTAAATATTTAACTTTGCAAAGCAACATAAGGCTTTGATAACAATCTAAAAGCAAGTAAACTTTTCTTATAAACACATCTCTTGGTCAATTCACTTAACTCTCTAAATAATTAATAGTGGATTTGACCAGTGTAATAGCCAGTTCATGTTAATAATTTTATTTAAATCTCGAGATAATCTTCATTTTACCATCAAGGCAACCTTTTTAAACTTAAAACAAGGATAGCCTACTCTTCTTTTACATGGTCATTTGGCCAAGTGACGTTACTCTCCAGTGAAAGATGTAAACTCGGCCCGGGCCATTGGTAATTCACCTTGATTCACTGCATTCAAAACTTAAGACAATCGCTATTAAAACATTATAGTTATAATTCATCTGATGCCAGAGCTTTGCCTAATCGGTTTTGCTGTACCCGAGCCGGTATGTTGATCTTTTGGCGGTAGCTTATTGGTCCAGCATCGCGAATGAATAAACAAAGCCTGGAAGCGTTTTTTATCCTTTATTTATTACAGATATTATTGGCCTACGTTAGATTACTGGAAAGGTTGTATTTGCTCAATTCCAATCCCCTCCACAAGACACCCATGCTGACCTCATAACCAATAGCACTAGAGTTTGGGCAGAAGATTGCGACCTAAGCTGAAACGTTTTGCAGGTAAGAGTTTTCTTAATTTGAAGCAAATCACTCAGACTAGTGGGGCGAGAAAAGAAAAGTTGTAGAGGGGAAGAATGCCTGATTAAACCATAAAATGTTTAAATATCCAATTTTTAAGCATCCGGTAATGCACAAGGTGTGGCTGATTGAATTGCCATTAAGGTAAATGCACTGGATAAGCTCCGCAACACTGCATTGGTCCACAGTACTAAGCGATGAAAGGCTAAAGTTATTCTAAAAACACTTTTTTGCAAATTGCACTAGAACCAGACCAATAACCTTGGCGAAAACCTTCAATATTGCGGGTAGATGGCTACGGATGTAATAAAATACATTGCGAACAGTGAAGTTAATACCACTTGATGATGGGATACCGTTGTTTAAACGCCGTACCAGGCTTCTTGTCGGCAACCAGCGGTAAAGAAACGGCGGTTGTAGACAAGCTCCATCATCAATTTATATCCTTTACCTACGGATAGTAAGCCTATCTAGCATTGAGCGCATAGCTTGGAGGCGCAACTGTGTTGTCATTCCTGCGTAACTGATAAAAAGAATTTTCTAAAACAGGTAATTACCAGCTAAATAATTCAAATCTCTGAATCAAACATATCGGAGGGATAAGCGTATGTCGTAATAACTTTTGCTAACTACAGCCTTGTTCATCTTACACTTCAAAAATATTTTTAAAAAAACGCTGAGAAAACGTGCTACAGCGGTACGGTATGCATGATTGCAACATAATTCTAGCACATTTTTTTCTTTTTTTAGCATTTAGCAAAAAAGAAAAAAGCTAGGTCTGTTACTATATATAGGTAACTAACTATCGCAACTTCATCAATTGCAACGATAAAATTGAAAAAAGTACTTGTATGTAAAACCATGAGAGCGTATTGTCGTAAGTCATTCAAAACTCACCAAGATACAAGAAATTGGTGCTTCAATGTAATTTTCTATTTCATTATTTTGCAATGTTGTTGTAAAATCGAAATTTCTGAAAGTAAATCAATCAAAAGATTAAATTTATTGAAATTTTCAAGTTCAAATAGCATTCAGACCAAGCAAGAAACTTCAGTGAATTTTTCAAGTCATCGAATAGTAAGAAGATCAGCTGCAAGAAAGCAATGCAATCGCAAAACAACCTTGACGTACACCGCAAGAACATGTGCTCAAATTGAAGATATTCAATTGGGCTTGCAGTGGTCAGCGACCTCTAGATCTTCATTTTTTTCAGTAAAAGCTATTAATGACAACATCCGGCATAACTGGATTATTTGGGCTCGTGATGGAGTTTACATGTTTGGGCTAGAGTCAAGAAGATTCCCAGGAAAATATCACTTTGCTCATTTTCACCCTCGTCGATCTACTATTAGCTTGACAGTACCACAAGAAGAGAAAGAAATCAATCCAAGCTTAAAAGATTCTCGATATTTTCGAATGTATCAAAGCATACAATCTGGATTTAATGTCATACAGCACATAAATTCAGGCTTTTTTATAGCCATCAATCGAACCTCCCGTAATTACAATTATGTAACGCTTGCAAAAGAATCAAATTCTTTGCATCACTGGGTACTATTACTTTGGTGAATGCAGATGTGTTTGTTATTGTTTTCTTAATTTATTTATAAAACTCACTGAAACCTTAAATAAATAACTTATTCAGTAGGCTACCTAAGCAGTAAGCATACACTTATTTCCCCTTCTATTTTTTCATTGTGCAATTCCTACTATAGCGTATTTTGGTAAAACTGACAATGTCAAATGTAAAATAACTGTTATCGGTGTATTACTTTTAAATAGTTTGTACCAAAATTAGGTAGAAATTTTATCAAAACAAATTCTATAGACCTATCAATGTCTTAAAAGTAATTCTTAGCCAATAACAAGTGCACAAAAATGCTTCTTTTAATCGAAGAGAAAAAACTTTGATTTCAAAAACAAGTTATCGATGTAATATGAAGAAACAAGCAACTGCTTACAAAACCACTGTGTTTTTTTAAATAAAATTCCGGATTAGGAAGTATTAGTGTACTATCGCTTGATACCTCAAATTATTTCTCAGGATATTCTTTTGTACTTGTTTGTTTATTTAATAAAATCTTGTTTATTTTTTGCTATCGTTTTGTGAAATAAAATTACTGGCAATATGTCAAAACAAACGTGTTTTTGTAAACAGCGAATCTTAGTTTGAAGAAAAACTGACTTAAACCGCAGCAGCGTTAGATGTCGTATTGTAAAGACTGCCAACCAAACCTAATGTGCTCGTCTGCTAATTTGCTCAAAACAGCAATTACGATATGCACAAGCAACTTAATAAACTGCCAATGACGTCGATGCGTATTGTTGCGCAATCTTGCAATTCGATGCTGCAACGTTCTCGGAGCCGTCTTGTTTTTAAGCATTAAAGCAACATGCCTTGCATTTAAGCTGCATGCCACAAGTTGTAGTAACGCAAAGATTAAATAAACCATCAATTTATTTATACTGGATAGTGATTGCAAATAGCCGGGGCCTAAATAAATCTATAGTTTATAGTTAGTTACAAACTGGCAATAAAATTACTCGTAAATACGACAACAAAAAATGGCAATTTTTTATGCAAGTCGGCGATTGAGCAAAGAAATTTAACGCTTGAATAAAGTCAATACCTGACAACCAGTCACTGTCAATCTGTAGTTTTAATTTAATCGATAAAATATGTTGCCGAAAATATCAAGAAACCTCAATACAAAAATAAAATAGACATAACTTTAGATCATAAAAAGCATTTATGAACTGGCTATAAGATTCCAGATTCTACTTGCATAAAACTGATGACAATGATGACAACTTCAATAATCAATCAAAATTACATTGATTTTTTTAACACTCTATCAATAGAACCTTCATATTGCTGCTTTACAAAAAGTTTTGATCTTATGTAATGCTCAGAACAAATAAAAAGTCGGCCTACTGAACAGAAGTTCATTTTGTTTATTTAATCGAAAAAAATTTGTTTTTGCGGTTTGCGACTAAAAAGCTAGACAGCTTGCCGATTGCAAAGAAAAAAAATTTCAAGCTATATTTTAATTAGCTTTTAAGGTTTTACAGAGTTAAAAGATATTTATTATTGATTGGCAATCATTTGATGATGTTCAAGTGTTTCTACACATTACATAACTCTTGAATGAAATATCACGAACAGTTATGCAAGCTTATGCAACTTCTAGTATAGTAATGGAGAAAGAACTCGATATTACGTAAAAACAAGCTCCTTTTCAGTATCAAGTAATCATAGTATGCTTGCAATCATAATATGCTTTCTAGAACTATGAGCGTTTAGGGCTCATGACATATAGGGAAGAGAGGATCGAATAGTGCCAAGTCACAGAAAACAAAATTCTGTTTGGATTTAAGTTCACCGATTTCAAGAGTTTTATCAAAAGATATCAACCAAGTTTTTTTACATATTTTCACCTTGAAAAAGAGCCGTTTTGGGTACATAAAAGCAACATTAGCCACAAGCTGAACAAAGATAAAGTTTATTGAACACAAATAACTGCTGTTAAAAGATAAGAAATCCTATGTTAAGTAGATTCCCTCTATACAACCTATTAATTATCTTTATGTGAGACCAAAAGAAAGTTTTGAAAATAGACTACTTGTGAAAGTTTAACCATGCTTATTTACGACTAACACCGTAAACAGAATTAAATACCCTGCTTACACATCTTTTTGAAAAAGTGTCTGGATTTTGAAAAATATTGCCCATTGCCTTATTCCGTGACTCGCAAAACTTCGATCGTCATTCGTGCGCCTGTATAAAAAAACAATCAGTTGTTATTAAAAAATGACTAAGCCCACGATAATTAACTTACATTTTGTAAACAAATGTTTTCTAAATACCGATGAATTATTTAATTCGTTGGTTATACATTTCTGAAAGATTGGTTGGAAGGTTCACACCGACATAAACCACAAACATGTTTGTGGTTTATGTCGGTGTGAACCTTCCAACCATTCACTAACCTTGCATAACGTTATCTAATTTCTGAAAGAATTAGTTTTTTCACGTCGAAAAACTAAAAGATTTATTTAACCAAAACTTATCAAACTGACAAAAAAATCAAAGGAAAGAAATTTGCTACATGCAAAGCTTTTGTTATCAGGAACTGCTTCACTCAAAATATATTTTGCTTGCATTCACGCTTTTTGTCATGTTTTTGTGATGAAGCTTTTTGAAGTTGTGCATCAACAAGTAGACCCAGCTCATGCCCACATAATCAAGCAACTTACTACTGTAAATAATACAAAATCATTCAAAAATAGTTGTTGTAAACTTGTATCTTAAATAATTAAAAGTATCACATATACATGATTGTCCATTCTTGGATTAATTTTAAAACCTAATTTGATTACGAGTTGTTAGAGTCATGCAGCCTACACTTTCGTTTTCCGCAATAAAAAGTTATGATCAACATAATTAATCCAGTCATACTCATAAACCAGTTCTATATTTTTTGAAAAATATGAATCATATTATAATAGATATATTTTTTGCAATCGTTAAATCAATTTCCGTGCGCTAGTGTTAAGCGGAGTGATTTCCAACCTGGTAAGTTATACGGCACACCACTGAAGATATAAAACGTCTTGCGGCTCCCTGAAATAATTTACATAAATTTATCCGGCCCCGTGGTGTAGTAGTTAGAGCGTTTCTTTCGCGCTCAGCAGCCTTTGGCTTATTTTCCTTGTTGATTCGCATCAAATACTTCGAAAACGATATTCGTGAATCTCCTGCTTTGCATCTAGCAATAGGAGTAATAAAGAGAATAAAATATAAACCGTGCAAAGTTCACTCAGTCGCAATTGAATTACAGCCTTGTTTTGAAAAGCAGTTTCATTAGCAAAGCGCCCAAAAACAGCTAAATATTTGATTTCATTGTAGCTTTAGCAAAAGCTTTTCTGCTACATTGAAAATGTATTACGAAAAACACAGGGAGAACTACATGTATAGCACAATTTAACCAAATGTCAGCAGTAAACTTGTGCATAATTTCTTGCCAAAATATTGTAAACAGCTTCAAAACTACAGTCTTAAGTAATTTTTTAGACCTCTGTTTCTTAGCTGGAGCAACTTTATGTATGTAGGATATCCCTGTTTTTATTTCTACTTGAAATAGTTTGTACTTGGCCTAATAGCTTGGCCTTAAATTGTACCCTCAAAAGTTGTGGTTCCCAACCAGAGAGGTTGACCTCCCCAGGGGAGGAAAAATCAGGTTTTATGAGAGGTAAACAAAAACTTGCAAAACCTTCATGCAAAAACAAAAGGTCTTTAAGGTCGTTTAAAGAATGGGAGAATTGATACCATTAAAAACTTGATTCTTTTGTAAAAGTAATTAAACTTTTGCTATTTGTGTTCGTTATGTGGCATTCAACATTTGTTAAGAACAGGTTCAATAAAAAAAAAAATTGATTTATGTCCCCTCAATACTAGGCAATAACCTGCTTTTATTTTTCGTTTGGAGATCGAAATGAAAATCGCTCCGAAATATTTTCAACCGGCTGAATGACACCTTCAGATGTCGGGCAGGAGAAGAATAACTTAAGAAAGGGAGGTGAGGGCAGTGTAATAAAAACGTTGGGAAGCACTGCTTTAGAGCGTAAGCAATGAACATTTGCACACAAAATTTTCGAAAGATGAGCAATATGTGCAACTAAACAAAAAATGATTGTTGCTTTAAAAGTCAATTGCATCTGAACAAGGGTGAACTCTACGAATGAGATTGAGTCTAAATCGGGAGTTGTAATCGTAGGAATTGAAAAAAAATAACCTCGCAAAACATACAAACTTTCACACAAACTTGTGACTTTTAGCAGCACTCCTTGAGAGGGATTTCACTTTAGAACCGACGGCAATATCTATTCCACTTTTTGCGGCATTCCTAAATAATGCAAATGCACCCAAAGGTTCCGCGGTAACCTGGTTGGGAACCACTAGTCTTGTGGTTTAAGCGTTCGCTTTGCACTCGGCAAGCTGAGTATCATCTCTAGATCGACTTAGCTCAGTTTCCTAGACTAACCCTTGACATCAAAAAAGCAATAAAAAGGATTTGAACTTTATCCTGCTTTTCTCAATTTTCTCTCTAACTACCCTTAGCGTTAACTTGAGCGATAGAGAAGTAAAAAAGCCTCCGCTTTGCAGCCGGTAGACTTGGGTTAAATTCCATAGCTGCGTCACACCACAGCTCAGTCATATTAAAGAGTGCAATAGACCTCAAATGGTCTAAGCACGTAGCCAAGAAACAACAACAACAACTCTTAGTGTTGCAAAAACATGCATTAGCCACAAGGCTTATCTAAAATGCTAAAATTCTATGGTTATTACATGCATTGTTCCTGAACCTAAATAACCGTTAAAAGTTTCACAGTATTTTCGAAAAGCGTTTTCGTAACTTCATTTCAAAAGCAGACTGCTGGTATTCAAAATAATGACGGCATCACATTTTCAATGATGCCTGATGTCCAGTAAAGCGTGGCAGCTGATAAGTTTTTAAATATATATATGACGTAATTGTACTATTCTATTTATTGGCTTTTTGATTTACAAATTTTTTTATAGACCACTCTGATTTTTTGCTTCCTAATTTGAAGTAGATGAATAATGGTGGGTAACGTTTTTATGTTATTGATAAAAAGTAAAATACAATATTAAACTTTTTTGTTCATTATCTATTGGAATATTACTCATTTACTGTATTCAAAACGTAAAGACTGGCTCGTCACCGCTGGGCGCCCTTACTCTAGCGTCTGCACATCGCTTTGCGTAATGTGAAATTCACTTATTACTTCCGATTGTGACCTCATTCAAACATTTTATTAGGATGTGACAAAACCGATCGATTTTACTCATAAATCTTGTTATTTGCCAAGCAGAATAGACTCGATGACGTTGAAGATAATACTAGCTTGTCTGCGATTCAAGACACCTAAATTTCGATTTAATATTGTCGTTCTTCCTGACCTGCTAGAAAGGAAGTTGTAGAAACCTCTGCTGCCTTTTCAAACACAGCTTTCCTCCCAGCTGCATTGAATTCAGCTAAAACAAAGTTGACATCGAGAAGCGAGGTGTAGTTTACTACGTTAGGCCAACTTAAACTGATAAAATTTGATTGTTTTCGCTTACGATACACACACAACACGCTCTTCAGTACTAAAGCTCCTCTATTTTGCCAAGTGAAAGCCGCGAGTAACCATTGTGGGTATTTCCAGCAAAAACTAAAAGTAAAAACAAGCAAACAACTTTACTTCAGTAAATGCTGATAGAAAGTGAAAGAGAAAATCTGCATTGTGAGTAATGATCAACACTACAGCCGTGCTAAGGAAAAAGCGAGAAGGGGATACAAATTATCCTGTCATAAACATGAATAAACCCTTACGTTTTCGAAAAATAGAGCCTGCGTCATTTTGGCACCTAATACTAATAATTTCAAAAACCTTTTCTTTTATCGAGTCAACAATTTTTTGGTAAACCAATACGGTCTTTTTCATTACCATTTTTGCTCTACTACAACGTGTTCCTATTTTGTACAAAGCAATTTTGTTCTTAGCAGACTTTGCTAAGTGCATCGCTGGCCTCTTGCATTACTATAAATTTTGTTCTTGTTTACACAATCAGATTCATTTGGTTATTTTTTAAATCTTCTGAATTGTTAAAGAGTAGTAAAACAATACAAAATTAAAATGATTTGCACAAAATTTTTTCGCTGATAACTTGTCCATGCAAAACTAAGGGACAACCACGCAAAAGCCAATGTGGACACGATATAAAGTCAAATAATTAAATTTTTATGTAATAGTAGTTACTCCATGAAATAAAAGCGACCTCATAAATAGACTGCTCTCAATATTATAGGGCTCAAATATAGTATGTAAGTATAAGAACGGGATTAGATATATTTGAAAATGAAAGAATGGAAAATATCGTAGAAGTTTATTTAGTCGATTTTTCGAGATAACTCTCACTGTTATGAATTTAATGCAATTATTTATCGGTCAATAATTATTTTTGTTTTACAAAGATAATCTGAGATATTTTATAAATACATTGATCATTGCGCTTTGATATTACATTATATGCCTGGCCTCAAAAACTCAATAAATCAACAGTATAGGGCAATATTACATAAAAACACAATGTTTGAAGTTTTACTGTGCCCTTACGCAACCCAGATAGATTTGTGCGTCACAAAGGGAACTTTGCTCAGCACCTATAACATTTTGTATATTCTTCAAGTCAAATACAGCGCACGCTATGTAATTACACAACTTAAATAATAATAAATACAAAAATAATACATACATATGTAACTGCATTATATAACTATCAAAAGTTCGTGCTAATTTATTTCTCTAAAAATCTTTAAAATGACTATAGCTTTTTCCATTTGACGAAATACTCTCGCTGATAAGGTCGTCACAAATAGCTTTTCAGCGTTATTTAAAGTCCTGCGCCAACAACAGGAAATCTCGTAATCATATCAAAAAAACTTGCATATCTATGCATTCATTATAAACACAGGGCCTAGAATGTTATCCGTTCATAAAGTTAAGCCAACTTCGACCGAATTGCTGTCAATGACGACGTATCTTGCCCCGTGGCAAGCATGGGTCTTCTTGGTGTGCCAGAATCAACTCTTCCCAAAGCATAGAAGGCATGCTGCTTCGAAGCTACTCTAACACAAAAATAACCACGCGAAATATATGAATCATAGATGACTATTCGTAAGGCGATATCTTCCTATGATAGCTTTATAAGTATCAGCTGACCTACCTTTTCAAGTAAATGATTTCTTTGCACGAACAACATGCAAAAAATTAATGTATCTTCACATAGCACTCATGTCAAATTGCTTATTCGTCCAATAAGCAGCTAATACTTCCTTTCGGAGATAAATGTTGGCAATCTTATGACATAAGGTTTGCAACTTCATGCATACAGGCATACAAAATTGTTTTTGAAGCTTGAAAAAACTTTTTTTAAATGAAACGCTACTTTAGATCCAATATGGTGATAACAAGGTCTTTGCAAGATGATATCAGAAGAAATCTGGCCTTACGTAATGCCAAACATTGTAAATTTGTTTTCAAAACAATTAATAAACTTCGCCTTTTCACTTTGCTCAAAAGATCTCAGTAAACCACTCACTATATACATTTCAGTGTTCACTTTAAGCGCCAAGTTTGAATTTTATAAGGCAAGCTTTATGAGGCCATCAGTAGAACATCAATGCTTTATGCCAAAGTAACGGTATTTAATTGCCAGCTCCAAGTGGTTACATTCGATAGAGAGCGTCTTATAAGCGAGAAGCGAAACAACAAAGCGAGTGCTGAAGGCTCGAGGCTTCCGAAGGAAGCAATGCTATTGAGAGATATTTACCAATTCACAAAACCATCCCTGAACTTTAATGCGTTATATGTTGGAATTTATGATTGTTTTTGTCCCAATATTTGTTTGATTTAGGGATGTCACTATGATTAGATTTTTAACCCTTTGCTTGTTTTCTTTGTATGTTCAAATGTAGTCTGGTGAGCGGGCGTGGTGCACATGCCCGCATACCGCTGGCAGTGTTCTGGGAGACTTGATGGTAACTTTACATTTTGACTTAGCTGGGTGTGTGCAGAAAGTCGATAATGCAGCGCGTGCTAACTTTAACAGTCTTTTCCATCATTTTGAATGGTACGACCGAGCAAATTTCAAATAGTTTTGGATATCGATCTTGCTGTCCCCACCGCCAAACGTCAAGCTGAGGACTTGCAAATAAAGTCAATTTTGCGTATTTTTTCAACGTTTTGCAGGCTCAGACAAACTAATTCAATGTATTTCCACCACAACACAGTCGCTTTTGAACCAGACTTTCTACTGGAGCATCGTAGCACTTTAAATTCCGGATGCCCTTCCTGGCGAATATCAATGGTGCTTTTATAGAATTTAAACTCCAGACCTTTTGATCTGAAGCCCGCATTAATTATTGCTACACCACGGCTATAGTTGGCCTAGGAGTATCACTCAACAAGGGAACTAAATTAACGGCATTATCATCTGTAAAGCGGATCAAAATCAAAGACGCCACCAAAGCATATTTTCGAAAAAATAGTATTACTACAGTTTAGTTGTTTTTGTATTACCAATTTATCATAGACCGATCAAAAAAGTCAGTTAATCTACATAAACATCATTCTAGGTTTAAGTCTGCTTTGGAGTTATCAGTCGTGCTGTCCAATGTGTTTCTTCTGCAAGTACTGCAATGAAATTAAGGAAACCTCCATATAAAGTCATTTGCACGGAGACAACATCCCATAGCCCCTGCCGCCATTAAAATAGCGCGCTTTGGATTATGTAACCATGCAACAGTTGAATGCCTTACGGCAGTGGTTTTCGAACTTTCGAAATCGCGGACCGGTTTTCAAAATGCCAAAACTGCGTACAGCAATAAAATGTCATTGGAAAAATACTAAAAAATATTCAACACTTTTGATATATAAAAAAGTGGTTTCTGGTAACTCGTGTTGTTTAGTTGTGCAATAATATCATTTTCCTACAAGTTACAACGATAAACAAAACAGTTCATCATTTGTATTTTGACCTTATAACCAAAAATTCAGTGCATTTTGTTCTGGTCGACTCAAAACTAAATGTCTCGCCGACCAGCAGGAGCCGCAGACCCGTGGTTGAGGTGCACCGCTTTACCGCGTAGAGAAAAAGCTAACTTAGGCCATTTAAGCTGGGCCAAAATTTTAATTAGCGCAAGGACAGGTATTCACAATTGCAGTTTTTAGCAATTATAAGTGGAGTGCGTTTTGTAGGGAATGCTTCAAGAAATCCCAGCTTTCATTTATTTGATCAATTCTAGTTTTTATGATCCACTTGGCCTTTGTTGGGTTTTGGCATAGCTTCATGTTTTTGTCATTAGGTTCTGTAATTAGTTGCTCACGCAATGCTCAGTTTTACACATCGCTACAAAAATAACACAAGCCTATAATTTCTTGTTTTTGTGATCATTGAAACGAGTTAATGCAACCGGAAAAATGTTTTATTACTCTCAGAAAAATTATCCTGTTAACGGATTCACGTTCAATGCGGTGAAAAGAACGCATTAATTGAACGAACATTCGAGCTTGATTTAACGAGCCAGCGCAACAACTAAACAAACCAAAAATAAAGAGTTGAGGAAGACTGGCCGATGAGTTGGGATATTCTAGCTGCCAAGCCAAATTACGCCTGTTGTCGTCGGCGTTGACGTCGCCGTTGTTTGCACGCAAAACGTAAGCTTAAAATTTAGTGAAAACTTTTTCCATCTCGCAAAATAATTTCTTGCGTTGCTGCACGGTCCGAGTCGCTGCAGAGTTGCACTCCGATTTGAAAATGGAAAATATTTAAAAAATGCACCGTGTGATTCCCCGCTAAATTACTTAAAATAGTTAGAGCAGGGGTTGTCAACCTGCAGCTCCGGAGCCGCATGTGGCTCTCTTGTCTTTCTTTGAACCAGGCAAGCGTGGGTTGAAACTCGGTTCATTGCCACTAAATTAAAGATGAAGACTTTTTTTTTTATTTAAAGAACGCTTTTGTTAAGAAGATTTCTTGCGGCTCTAGTGCTCTCTTTGTTATGTAAATCCGGGCCAAATGGCTCTTCGGTGGTAAAAAGTTGCGACCCCTGGGTTAGAGCGTCCGCTTTATGGTCGGTAAACTTATATTCAACTTCCTGGCCAAGTCACACCTAAGACCAACAACGTAAGAGATGTCAGTGCTCTATTCAAAACTGATGAAGAATACCAGCGAAAATGTCTATTAAAAGTTGATTGTTAAAAAATTTTCATCAGCCATAAATAAGTGATTATTGGTTTGAACCCTTAGCCTATAATTTTATGACTCTCAGTTCTATAAAATGATTTAGCAAAAACTTTAAAGATGGCAATATGTCCAGGCACGGGACGGGAGTTCAGACAAGGCAAGGTGGCTGGGTTGTTCAAGAGCGACTAGAATGGAAAACATCTTTTTTTCACAAGTATTAGTAGGGGGTGGTAGAAAGTTTAAACGTGATTTTATATAAATGGCAAAAGTAAGACTTCCCAATTACCATTCGTTGTTTCACCTAATTGACACAAAAATACCTCCACCGCGCTAATGTGTGTTAGCTTTAACGTTGAACATCAAGCAGGAATACACTAAACAACAAAGCATTGAGTAATAAAATTGGTTTGAAAAAAGTCAAAACGCAAAACTAGTGCAAAATAGCAGAGCGCTACCCGGCAGCAAAGCTTTATTCATAAAAAGAAAAACCGTCGGAAGCGATTTACTTCGATTGGCGCTGACTAATGCAATTAAAAGGAGACAAAAAATCATAAATTTAAGAGAGCTGTCAGATTTACTTTTAGATTAATTATCTCAATCCAGGGATGTATCTAAAGAGGATACGGGCTCCCCCTGACAAAAATCAGCTCTGAAGAGGTGCTTCAAGTGAAGGGACTTAATTCGTCTTTGAAAAGCAGTTTATCTTCTAAATATAGCCAGCTGTTATTTGTGATACAAGTGGCGTAAGCCGTGAGCTCGGTAATATCCTGCCTTGAATCGAGTAGGCTTAGTTCTCCTAATTTCTTAATACGGTTAAGTATTTATTTGCCATCAAGCCTAATAGCAATTGCTTTGAAATCATATAAAAGCACAAACAGATTTGTTTCACGCAAGTTGTAACAAATAGCATTGTGTCATCACGCACCGTTGTGCTGAAGAGGAAGACGTACGAGCATTATTGCTTTGTGAAGTCACATGTAAATTTTTATTTGTGCCTAGCAGCAGCATCTACGTGGTAAAACATGTCATCATGTCAAAGTATTGTAGAAGTAATATCTGGATCTAAAGGTTATTGCGGTCAGCAAGCTGCAGGCAACACCCACATTTGGGCTCATAGATGCTTTTCAATGAGCTGTACAGCGTGATGTGCAGAAGCAAAAAGATCATCCCTTTAATAATCATATGCGGTTTAGAGATGATGTTCAAAAAACTTCATCACCTGGATCAACGTCAATAAAAACATTTTGCTCAAAATTAAAAATTCTTTTTCAAAAAGTTAATCTTTCCTGAAAAATTTTGATAAATTTTAGAAGTTTTTCCTTAAGCCTTTATCTGAATCAGGTTCCTTCAACGCTGGACTGGACATCACCAATAATTAAGAAGTGAATTTGAGTCACCTTTATAAAAGTTTGCCGGTTTACAATGTTTTCTTGCAAATTGCTTTACTTGGCTGTTAGTTAGTAGAGCAGAATTCATCACACCCACTCTCGCGAAGACGCATGAGCCGTCCGCAAGTCTGTTTTTAAAATGTCTCAAAATTTTTTCGAAAATTAATAGCGTATCTCCTCGTCAAAAAAGGTCTGCACCTCCAATTCCGCTTGAAGAAGCGTAAATTTTTGACCCAGAAACTTCTCAACGAGTTAATGTCCAGCCCGACCTTCGAAAAAAGATCTTCGATCCTTGGTGGATTTGGAAAAGCGTAAATTTTGTGTCCAAAAATTTTTCTTACGTTGATTTGATACGTAAAATCCAAATAGATATAAAAAAGGTCTTGACTGTTGCTCTAACGCAGAAATACCAATGGTATTAAACTGATATTTTACCATAATCAGTATTCAAAAAGTAGCCCGCGATTCAAAAAATTTGGTGTCCCCTGTTGTAGAGTATAAGGTGAAATGAGCTTAGGCGAAGCTGAAGTTAAATCAATAGGCAATTAATAATTGTATGTATAACTTCGAAATGCAACAAAATTAGCCAGCCAGCTTCAATATCTCTTCTCAGTTTTACTCAGACTCAGTAAATGTCTGCTGGAGAAAAATTAAGATGCACAAGCATGTAATGTTTGACATTGTCAATTGTAAAATTCCTGTCTTAAGCAAAAAGTTTCGCAAAATCAAAAACTTCAGAAGAAGTTGTGGGTTGACAGCACTGTAGAAGACGATATTCAACAGGTGAAATGTCTCGTTTTTCCGTTGTCATTATTTTGAATATGACACTTCTTAGGGTTGCCAGATTGGGTGCTTATGCGCCTCATTGGGCTACTTTTGACAAGCATTTCAGATGAAATTTTGCGTTGGGCGCGAAAAATAAAAAAGCGCCCAGATCGGGATGCTTTTTATTAACGCTGTGAATGCAATTATTTTCTACTTATTTTATGTCTAAAAAGTGAATTTTTTTCCAGAGTTTTATGCCTTGTTTTGGAAATTTTTTTTTATGCCTCAGCGGAATGATTTCAACAATAATTGTTCCAGGTTTCATTACTCATGTAAAAACTGATTCAAATTAAAAACTTCGAAAAATATATGGATTTGGTCTGTAGTAAAGCAATGAGGCTATGCGTTAGTTTGCTCAAGTTCTTGTTTAATGGCTTGCTACAAAGGAAAAATTTTGATAGGCAAAATATTTTAAACCAGTCTACTTGTGACCTAATGATATTTTAATTTGGTCAAATTTGTTTTTTCAGAAGCAGAACAAGTATGTATTTGTTGATGATCAGTATTTTATGTGGTAAAGTGGCCACCCTAAGCAAGAGAAAAATTTATTCTTTTTTGAGTCTTACAGCACTTACAGACAACTACAGAACATACAAATAAATAAATTGATCTTTGACAACGAAGAAAGCCAGTTTGCAAAAAAAGTTAAGGTTATGGTTAGTTAAAGTAAAAATTAGGATTAAAGGTGCCTCAAGCAATATGTTCGATTCTTTAGTGAAACCAAAGCTATAGAGTTGTCAACAAATACTACCTCACTTGCAGTTTAGTGCTCGTCTAGGACTCCATACATTATGACTTATCATATCGTTTTGACTCAACTTTTCGATCAGTAAGCAGAGTGTAGAAAAGTACCAAATGTCTTTGGAAAGTTTTGAAATTGTATAAAGAAAAAAATTACCGTAATTTGTCAGACCATAATTTTTTGAAATACATTATTTCAAACAGTTGTGTAGCTACAGGCGAGTTGTGAGACCAGGAAAATATTGAGGAAAGAAATTGTTTAAATCTAAACAATCTAAACAGACAAGTTTGACTTAAATTGTGGTAACCGGAATTTTGGCTAATGCAAGTTTTTATCATTTTCAAGAAAAATTCGTCATGGTTTCGACAAATTGATTTTGACTGCAGATAATTTATTCGCTGCATAAATCTTTGTGTACTCCAAAAAATATAGTTTTAAGAAAAATTGCTGAAATTCTCCCTAGTTTTTTAGTCAGAACTTCAACAAAAGCATATTTACCTAAAAATAGCTAAATGTTGGAATCAGTTTGAAGATATTTATGGAATGTGGACATTGATTTTGTTTTCTGGCAACGTTTTCGGCCGGAAAAAGGGGAGTGCCATTGCTCTTGCAACTGGCTTCAACTGATGTTTATCAATGGTACGTATTACTCAGCCATTGCTTCTCAGATAATAATGAATAAATGCCAATGTTCAGTAAACTTGAATGAATGCCAATCATCATTTCTTTTTTGTGGGCTCAAAATCAGATTAAAAAAGCTTTACTTTCTGGAATCTTTTGTTTATTTTTGAGCTAGTAAAAAATAATTCTAGGCAATCTGGGACAATAATTTACCATTGGTTTAGGCGCTTTTTACATTTTTCATCTGGCAACCCATCGCTTTTCTGCATTCTTTTTTTTTTGATGCGCCGTTTAATACGACAAGTCTCCTCTTCACAGTGATACTCTTCTCGTACTTAAAAGCCTCTTTATCGCTAGATTTCGTATGCTGCATTGCTGTAATAAGCCCAACCAAATATTTCTATGGCTGTTTAATCTTAAGCAGTAGAACAACTAAGTTAGGTGCTAGTAAACTAGCGCTTGCTTCTGTGGGTAATATTCCATACTCTTCAAAACTTTCTCCAATTGCTTTTATTTCATGCAAGGGTTTTGAACAGTATCAGATCGCTTTTAACCACCTTTCCAATCGAGTTACAACAGGCTGGTGTGTAAGCAACAATGGCAAATTTGGTTTGTCTGGTCTTGTTTTTCATTGTAGCTGCTTTGACTTTTACCATGATTTGATCAACGAGATGAAACTAAGATTTGACTTTTTTTGGCGCAATTATCTAACAGAAGTTCAGTGTAAGTAAACATGAAACAGATTAGGATATAGAGATTATATCGTGGAGCCGACAGCGGTCATATATTGTACAGCATCCAGAAAACAAAGAAGAAAGTGTTATGATTCCATATAACAATTTGAGAGCTTCGTGAACAGCTTGGGATATACTGTACTTTCGCTGATTCGCGTAAATGGCAGTTGTACAAGTAACCGAGGTACGATTATTTTAGGTTCCTAACTGGAATATTTTAGTATGGAGTAATAGATAAAGCATTTATCAACAATCAGAAAATCTTTTTATCGCGTAAAGCAGTTCTAATGTGCAGAATTTCATCCTTTTCTAATTCAAGCTTAGTTTTTCTGCAAGTACTTCTTTTCAAGGGTAAATTGTGACCAATTTTTTGAAATAGGTTTGTAATGCGCTGGTTGTTTTATTACATACCAGGGAATATCAACCAATAAAAATGCTTTGATCGCCTTCTCTATAACGTTTTGATCTCTGAAGATCTTGAAAAATTATTGTAACTTTTGATGTTTTGTTAGCTCCCACTTTTGGCACTATGAAATGATTTAGAAAAAAATACATTTAGATATAACAACTATCACAGCTTTTAAAAACCTGCTATTGGGTTGAAAATATTTCTGCAACATCAAGTAAAGACCTATGAAACCTTGGTAAAATCTATTCATAAATGTAAACTAGAAAATCTAAATTTTAGCCCGATTCAATTTTCTACTCAAATGGACGTGGTATGAAATTTATCTAGCCGCTTTTTAACACAAATGGTGTATAAATGCCTCAATTATGAATTGAAATTTAGAATGCTTCCTTCTTTTTTCAATTATATAACAGTGCATATAGAATTTGAAGATCTTCATCAACAAGTAAAACCACAATTGGATAACAATGAACGAATAGAATTTAAATCAAGATTGATAAATCTATACAGTAAGAACAAATCTTTTTTAGAAACGATCTCACCAAGATTTAGTCCTGTCTCATGAAGAAGGAGCAGTCCTTGAAAATTTAAGTAAAGACAAAACAATTGTTATTTGTAAACCGGACTAGGGTAGTGGAACTGTAGTAATGAATAGAGACGACTACATTGGAAAAATGAACAAAATTTTGTAAGAATCAATTAAATTTTAAAAAGTAACGAATGACAACAACATAGAAAATTAAGCCAAGTTTCAACGGTTTCCTTATAATTTTAAAAGAAAGCAACATCTAGATGATTAAACGTATTGCAAAATAAATACAGTGACAGCAGTTACGCTCACATTATATGGCTCACCCAAAATACAAAAACCTGAAAATCCATGTTGTCGTATATTAGCTTCATCGGACAATTATACATATGAATGAACCTTGTGGTTAAAGGAAGTTTTAACACCCTATAGGCACCATCAAACAATAAATAAAAACACTTTTGATTTTGTGGAAAAATTTTACTAAGTCTACCTCACCTCTTTACGTATATTAGTTTCATTTGACGTCAGGAGTTTATTTACAAATATTTCAATCGACTTCACTATTAATTTACTTTTGAATCTAGTATTTGATGGAGAAGCAGCAAAAGATGGCAAATTTTATAAAATGAAAAAGCAACAATTGAAAAAGATGTTAGAATGGACAACAAAAAAAACGGTACTACAGTCAACTTCGGATATAAGAGATCCGCCGGGACCAGCTTAATCAGTCTCTTATAATCGAATTCTCTTACAACCGACTGCTGCAAAGTTCGAGCCGATACCCTAAGGACCTTTTGCGTAGTCCCTTATAAGCGAAAATCCGTTATATCTGAATCTCTTATATCCGAAGTTGACTGTACAATCCAACGGCAGTTGTTAGGAACAAACTAACGAAGTGGCGAAGGGAACTCCAATTGCTCCTCTATTAGCAGACATTTATATGAATTGAGTAAGAAACAAAACTTCAAAATCACATGTTCAGCCCAAAGTTTTTTTTCCACCAAGCAGGCGATTGTCTAGCAATATTTTCAAATCATGAACAAATAAAACAATTTTATCAAAAAATCAACAATATTCACACTGACGTCAAATTCACTTATCAATCAGAAGAAAACGGAAAAATACTATTTTGGGATATTTCCTCTTTGAAAAAAGCAACCAATCATTCATTTCTACTGTATATAAAAAAAAAACGAACACTGGACTGTACGCCAATTGGAAAAGTTTTATTCCTTTCAACTACAAAATAAACATCATCAAATGCTCAATTGGCAGAAGTTACAAAATTGGTAACAGCTATCAAAAAATACACGAAGAATTTTTAAAAGTAACCACTCTGTTATTAAATTGTGGCTAACCACGAGGAATTATTGACAGGCACTTAAAAACGTACCTTAATAGAAAACATCAACCTCTAAAGTTTAAACAGATATGCAAGCCACATTACTGTAGAAAATCCAAGTTTACTATTTTTGTTTAACCTTTATCGGAGAAACATCACAGCAAATTGAAAAAGGAATTACAAATTTTTTAGAAAATAAAATAAAATAAAAGCAAAATTTGGCCTTCGAATGAATCAAAGCATATCAACAATTAGAGACCTCTTCAGAAAAAGTGCAGACAGGCTTTACTACATCTCGCTGGGACAGTGTATAAATTTCAATGCTTGTGTGGAAAAGCTTACATTGAACAAAGTAAACAAAATTTAATAACAAGTTTGGAAGAACATGACCCTCTTACATTTGGAAAAAGCGATGTTACAGATCATTTACAAGAAAATCCAGACCACGCAATTGACTTTCACTATCCACTAATACTGGCTCAAGAAACTAATGGGCAAAAATTACGTATTAAGGAAACGTTATATGTATAATCAAAAGCTGTAGCCACAATTGAACTCAGATAAAGCTTCACATCCACTTTACCTTTTTAATGTGTAAATTTTGTTTTATTTTGTTCTTAGTTATTGCCTCACTAATTTAACACGAAATAACATTGACCCTAAAATATGTACTGCAATAGCTATTGTTTTCTTCTTTCATAAATGAATTGTCACGTCATAAATGTTATATTTGGTCATGGTTTATTAAACTTCAAAGTACAGTTTCAACTCGTTAACTCGAACAGCTAGCGGGTAAGGGTGTCCGTGTTTGCCGATTGTCCCACTTAACCGATGGCCCATAGGCCATAGCATATAAACATGCCTAGGGTAACGAAGTTTAGTTAAAAATGCCGTTATTATATAGGCTATTTTGTTTTACTACATTTACCTTCATAACATGTAAAACAGTAGATTTATTTATTTATATATTTATTTGTTTTTGTTTATTCAAGTAAATCACCTGACGAAGGCTACGTTGGGCTAGCCTAGCCTAGCAAACAAACCTGTACCTATATCGACTGTTATTGTTGGCTATTACCAAGGTTATTTTCTTATACCTTACCTTCATAACATGCAAATAATCAATGTACAGTACATCTGTACACTGTAAATGAGATTTATTTGCTTTGCTTTGATTTTGCATTGAAGAAAACGGCCGATTTTAGGCCAAGCATTTTTTTAATTTTGAAACATTTTTTTCTCAATCTTGGAATGTTTTTTTCTCAGTCATGGTCCTAGTTAACCGATATCCGGCTTAACAGGGTCTATATTAACGAGGTGAAACTGTAATCAGTTGCTCTATTTTGATTGGCAATGCTAGCAGGGTTTGGCGAAACGCTCTAATTAAAATATATGCAGCAGTATACCAGCTCTGGTTTTTTTGCTAATATTGGTCACTTTTGCTGAGAAAAATCTACCAACTTGATATCTTCCTCAATGAACTCAAATAAAAGCTAGCTCTGTTCTATGCTGTTTTAACCCTTACGCTTTCACCTTTTGTCGGCCAAGCAAAGATTAAAAATAGATTAGAATAGAGAGATTAAAGATTTAGAGCCTATACTGAGATTTTTGTTTTTGATCTTTGTTTAGCTGGCAAAAAGTTGAAACTTCGAAAGTACCTGGTTTGGCTCACTCTGTACAGTTAAGATTCTTCAGTACTTCATTTCAGCTTGGACAGTTAATGCCAATAGTTTTGCAAAAAACATTTTTACCACTGGTGCACTGTCATGTGTTTTTAAGTTAGTCGCAGCGCTCAGTTACTTGCAACCATCCTGAATTTGTTTGTAGCAATGAAGCGACGCACTGATTTTAGTTATTTCTTGGGCAAGTTTTTTCCATAACGTCAAATTTTTGGTAGCAAGCTTGGGCTGCGTGGTTTTTTGGAAGAGTTCCGGATACAAAGAGCAAGTTTTATATTCTTAGCTTGATAGACTCAACAGAAGTCAATTTTTTACCGTTTGGTCAATTTTTTGAGGTAATGAAGGCAATTCTTTATAAGTAACACTGTTAATCGAAATGTTTCTTTCGTGTTGGTGAGAAAAGCTGATAGCAGAAATAAGTGTGATAAACTGGCTTAGCTACTCAGTTTCTCAAATCAAAGGCCGATATGACTGACCAGTTGCCTAGTTCTAGTATGACTCTTATAGAAACGATGGAAAGTGGCAAGTACGCCATCAAAAAAGCGGAGCGCACAATCCAAGAACTTGACTTCGGAGAAGACACTTGCAGCATTAACCGTTACATTTAAAAAAGAATACAAAGCAATGGCATTTCTACAATCATGAAAATGGAAAGACCAGGCATTATATTGCCTCTTAACAGTTATTTCAACATTCTCAGCTCACAACTACTTCTGTAGAAAGAAATTTTTCCATGCTCTCGTGAACTGTTAGCCAAGGATAGAAACTGCAAGGTCGAAAATATAGAAGAGTATGTGATATTGGAATTATATTTCAGTTCTTGCATCTGTTGATTACAAAGTAGGCTGCTGATATAAGGCGTGCGTATTGCCAGTTTTATTGAGGATTTGTGTGTTTTCGTTAATTAAATATTCGTTTCGATAAAAAAAATACTAAAAAACATTTATTTATTGGTCAAAATTTTGTCAGGCGAATAACGTCAATTTTGTTAAATTTTTAAATTAATTCTTTTTAGTGTTTAGGTCAAGTAAAACTTACCCTAGTTATTTCACTTCCGTTGGTTATAGCATCACAATTGCACTAATGAAATCTGTAAAAAAAATGAAACACGCAGAAATAAACAAGAATTTGACAGCACAAACATGCCATGATGGATTTTACCAACGAACTGTGTTCAGTGTTTAGGAATATGAGCGACTGACTGACTATAATCTAAAAGCATAATTTTTGTTGTCAAATTTGTTTGATTTAATAGAGCAATAACGTTAACCGGCAAAAATTGACCTCTTAATGGCATACAATTTTTAAAATCTGTAACCTATTCATTATCTCCGGAGTTTTTACAACCTATCTCATTAATCAGGCTTACCGTAAAAAATGACTTTATTAACAAAACTTTCTCTACAGGTGAACTAATCGAAACCTCAATCCGTAAAATCGAATTTTCGTTGTCACAAATTAATTTCAAATAATGATTCGAAACTAGAATTGTATAACCATAATTGTAAGTAATAGACCTAAGTTTACATTACTGCCCAATAAAAATCACAGTTATTAAAACATATTTTGAAATGAATCGACATAGCTTTTTTTAAAAAAATGCTTTTGAAAAAGAGCAGCAGTTTGATATCAGTAAATCATTCTCATGAAAGTTGAGATCAAATCGATTTTTAACATATCACGTCTGAAAATAAGTCAACATAAAAAATAGAAAATTGAACAATTGCTACTTGATACGATTACAATTTTGCACATACTTGCACGGGTTTATGCCTAACCTTTGTCCTGATAGATGAAGCTATTAAAAAACACTCTTCTTTTAGCAATAGTTCCTGTGCTTCGACGATGCATTTTGCACGGCAACGGTCGACAGAAAAGCATTATATGCTTTGCCGTAATATCCGTTTCAAATCACACTGCAAGCCAAAATTAGGAAATTGACTTTTAGATCAACAAGAATGAACTCGATTAGTTGAAGTATTCATTAGTATTTTAAAAATCGTGGCAAATATGCTTTGATAAATAATTCAAATTGTTATGAGAACTTTTAAAATAAATGACTTCTGGAAGGCATGTAAGTGTTGTTACATTCATTATCGTAATTATTTTTATCTTTTGTTTGATTTACTCTTTTTATGAGTAAGGATTTACGGGTAAGGCCAGTAAACATTATTGACAACCAAAATGAAATAAATTTCATTGGTAAGAGTTTTTAATTACATCATGGTTACCTTCGATAATTGCAAGCAAGGCTTGGCAAAACTTTGTAAGGAAGAGTGCAATCATGAACAACGCCACCATTAGTAAAAAGGAAAATTGTAAATGCAATCAGCACTATCAACATCACTCATAAAGTTTTGAAGTGTGTTTGACCAACCTGCACCACTTTTTGGTATTACTTCAACAAATTACCAACATCAAGTGGTGAATGATTTTTTTACTTGGTATTCTGAAAAAGATTTTGCTGATCTTGTAACTGGGTTAAAACAAAGTATTTACTCTGATTCATAATGTACAAAAATACAATAAAATTCTATTCTTATCTATCATGTTCTAAAACCGATTTGGAAACTGAGTTAAGCAAAGCGTATTTCTCTTTACTTCAAAAGCTAAAATATTCTTATAACATACCTCGCTTAACTCTTCATTCAAAGCTTCCAAAAACTCTTCACAAGCATCATTTCCTAGTATTAAGCTCACAAAATGCTTCAATAAGTTTTAATTGATCTAGAAAGTGAAAAACATGGTAAAAATTCATGAATGCATTTTCATATCCGCTTTTTCATCTTAAGAGGATCATGGGGTCAGCAGTCCTATGAATCTCATTGTATCCAGCAACATCCACTAACTCATTTGGTTCAATTCCAAGCCTTGACCAAGCCAAGTCGCTTATGTAACTTATCCAAGTAATTCCTGGCAAGTGTAAGTTAAAAAATTTTGAGTTAAAATTTGTGGTAATTTTGCTTTAGCCATTGCGGTTAGTGACAAGATCAGCTGTATTATAAATCTAAAGTTTCCGTGGCAGTGGCCTTGAAAAAACATTATTCGAGTAAAGGAATAATACGATTTATTACGTGAACGTGTCTACTTATCCTTATTGCAAATCAGGAGCTTTTGAAAGTACAGGTTGACCTTACATGAATTGTGTTTGTCGATGAAAGCACTAAGAGCTGTTCCATTACCATCGAAAGTTAATCATGTACTAGGTAAGAAATTAATTACATTTAATCCCAAAAAATAGTCGTAGGCAATTGCACTTTAAAAATGTTTTTTTAGTTTATTGAATTTGTAAAATAGCATATAGTGACTGTTGTAGAAGACCCTACATAGCTTTTCAAAGCAATCACTAGTTCTCTTTTTTTTCTTTTTCTGTTCTCTAAGGTCAATGAAGCAATCCAAAAAATATCTTCAGATGTCAAAAATGGCTAAAAATACCGAAAAGATTGACTTTCACAGAGATTTGTTTTCAAAAATAACCATTTATTTGCAGATTTTATACTTAAATTTTCATTTATAACACTATTATTTTTTCTATTTTACCTTATTGTGATGCTGGAGGCAGATCCCTCTTAATAGGAGATCGCCTTGAAATTTGCTGCCTAGCAACTAGCAACCTCTATAATTTAAAATGATAGAGTCTCAACAATGATCCTACACCCCTATTATGGATTGCCGATGTGACTTGTTGTCCATGTCATGTGTGTGTGTGTGTGTGTGTGTGTGTGTGTGTGTGTGTGTGTGTGTGTCCTTAAATAAATCCCCATGATATAGGTATTGCTGTATCATATTGTTTTGTATTGCATCTTTGTTTTTTGCACCCAATGGCAAATTTGTTTTTTTTTAGCATTTTTATTATCGAGTGCTTTTTACACCCGTCTGATGAGACCCAATAAGGTCGAAACCAGTCGCGGGTTATTGACATGATGTAACAGACTGATGTATGATACCATATAATGTTGGTGATCATTTTTGAGCAAAATTTTCTATTTTTTCAACACTATTATATTTATTTAAATTCCTTCGGCAACAAACGTTTTTTCTCACAAATTCTTTTTTGAGAAGCAAAACGACGCTGTCCTTTGAAAAACAATGATTTAGTACTTAATAGGTAAATCATCAGGTTAGCTCTATATTAGGCACAATAACTTTTGACTGACCAACATTTGTTTTGAAACAAAAGCAAATGTGAGAATAGTCTATTGTATTATTCTTCAATTTTTAGTCAAGAATTATCAATGAATGCGAACATATTAATTATTTTAATTTCCAGCTCAAAAACGAGCACTTAAAATCACATACTTCTAAAATTTGTTTCTAGAGACATTACGTGTTATTGATATCATGATTGCAGTTAAATTTCAATAACATACAACAATTTAAAAAGCATCCGCAAAAATTCGTTTAGGGAGGAGCATAACAATATTGCCTGGTTAAAAAACTTTCACGCCAGTCACAGTTTGTGTACCAAACTCCTGTGCGCGAAAGTAAGCTTTGAAGCATGGAATGGTTGCATTTTTAAACAGAAAAGAAAGTGAATACCTTTTTTAGAGGGAAAATCAACCCTTTCGAAGCAAGATTTTAGATGTAGGCCATCCCATTGTGGCATTAACACCATTTTTGAAAACTGATTTTTTGAAGATCATATTGATACATTTGACACTTACTTCGGGTCGCAAGTCCCACAGCCCTGTTTAAAGTTTCCTGGAAGAGCACGTCCTCACCCCCTGTCGACGCCCTAGACAAGAACTCATATCAAGCATAAATAGATTTATCAGCATTGAATATTTAGTTTGGATATTTTAATCAATAGAAGCTGTTTATCCACAAGTTTTACTCCACAAAATATCAAGGGATGTTGGCATAAATTCCATTCGTGGGCATTTGTCGGTATTACCAGGTATCCAAACAAAAAAAAATAACTCTTAAAAACAAAAATATAACTCTTTTCTATAAATGAAAAAAACACTGACATCTTTGCAGTGAATTGAAATTGCAAAAATCACTTTTGCTAATGTATTTGACGGTAAGTTGTTAAGTTTATCGAATGGCTGTCACGACTTTACGCCTAATTTTGATGGCATAGCTTTTTGTTAATCAGTGCCAAAATGATGGATTTGTTACTAGCCGCAGCACGTACACTCCTCTTGCATCTCATTTCTTTTGAAATGTGTTTAAGCAAATGAACCATAAATGAACTGTCATAAAATATTATTCCTCATGTTCACAATCACTGAGTCTTAACTTTAAACTGCCTATTTAACAGCAATTGGTCAAAAAGTTGCAAGCACTTGTTATTGCAAACTACGCAGATTTAATTTCGTAATAAATCCTTCACGGTTACCAAAACATACTCGTTTTAGAGACTAATCTTTAAAATCAATTTGGTATACCTAAAAATAGTTCACTAAAAACATATTGAATTAAAGCCCAGGCATGATCAAATAAGATAGGTCGAGTCATTCACAAATGCTCAAAAGTGCATTTAGAAAATAACTACACGTAATTTTGAACAAATAAGATGACGAATGAAAACAAATGTAGTACTGCTGAAGAGTGGTTCAATTTTGCTGTAACGACAATAAAAATCCCTTTTATGCTGAGTCACGGTTTGCTCACGAGGAAACGTGCAAAATCAGAGTTTTCTGGGCTCACATAAAAATGATAACTTGTATTAATGTCAGGGCTGGGTAGCAGGAGCATCAAAGTCACGTCACATGACTGGAGCAGAAGCTGAATCTGTAACTCTAGTGGAACTAGAGCTAAAGTCGGAGCTTTTGTGGGTCATTAAAGCTCTAGCTTATCACAACATCAGGCTATATTGGTTTCTAATACTTTAACATTTGCTAATTCTAACTGTTCTTAGTTTTTCATTTTCCAACTTCATTGATTGAAATACCTCAAACAATCAAGCAAATCAAAGGTCTTTCTTATTTTTACGATTCAAGTAATTTAAATAATCGGTTATACAGTGGCAATAGCCTTTGTTGCTCTTACGCAGATTGAGGTGCGATTGGGAAGCGATTTAATGTATTGTCAGCTGTAAACTCTTGCAATTCGCAAGACGCGATGAGTAATTACTGTCGCAATTAGAAGCGTCGATGACAACACTTGAAAGATAAACACGGTAGTCAGAGAATTGCGAGAACTAAACTTTACAAGTCAACACAAGTAGGCTGCAAATTTAGGTTCTGTTTTGTCTTGTCTCATAGTTTACTTCACGTATATTCAGTGGCGTAGCCAAAGACATTTTGAAAAACCTAAATTTTAGGAAGAATTTGCTAATTTCTGCTAGAAAAGTGAGTAAAACCTCGACATCCTGTAGCTTTCCCCTCCCACACGCCTTCAGTTCAAATTTTGGAAAGAATTTGCATGATTTTTCCAAAATAGGCATTGCATTTCGACAGAAAAATTTTTATCTTTTCTGTCATCCTTTCAAAAAAATGTCAGCAAACTTCGAGCTCCTAACAAATAAGTAGCGTGTTAGGTAATTGTCAAAACGTTCAATTTTCAAGTGAATGGGACTACTAGCTTTATGGTTTGAATTCTAGCCTCAAAGTTACCTTCAACCAGGTGCAAGGTACACTTAAGAGTGTACCGGATCATACAAAAGGTACGAGTATGTAACCGGGTAATGGTTTACAAAGGGAATGCAGCTTATGTCACGCATCAATAATCAATTTTTCGAAGTCGCAAAACTTGGTTCCATTTATGAGATTAAATCGGTAAATGAAATCGATAATAACAGCGCAGACAATTTTAAACTAGATTGCCACGTTTGCGTTTTAATTATTAGATTTAGTTTGTAAGGACTGCCTGCAAAATTGGTAAAGAATACTGTATGTTATAAATAATTGGGTAACTCCCGGAGAAAGTAGTCTCTTCAGTAAGCTTTGAAAGTTGGGACTAAAAATAAGTGCTTCTCGAGCAAGAGAGAACGGTTAGTGGAAATATTGTGATTCTGCTGACTAATTTTTTAATGTATTCCACTGCGCAGTATTTATTTTATTGTCGTTGCCGTGTTTCTAGCATATTCGCATGTTTTTACTTATTACACAAGTATATTAGGATGTGAACCTATTCTAATAAAACTCCTAGTGTTGTTAGTCACCATTTCGGAGCCAGAGTCTCGGAACTAAAGTCTCGGAGCCGGATCCGCAAAAGCCAAGCCTCGCCATACGCCAATCTGCAACTCTGGTTGAGCTAGAGCTGAAATTGGAGATAAATCTGCAATTTTAGTTGAGCTGGAGCCGGAGTCTACATTTTGTCGGCTTAGAAGCTGGAGCTGGAGACACAACATAATTTAGTCGGCCACCCAGCCCTGATTGATGTACTAATGAACCTTATAAATGTGCAATGCCTCATCAAAAAATTGTTTTTTTGTAAAAAGTCATCGAATTGTTGTGAAATGGACTCTTTCAATGCAGTGACGGGTCGATTGATTTTTACGTAACTTGCGTTGCAAATGATGCTCAAGTGGTAACTTAAAAGTTCTTTAAAAGCAGTAGTAGGCTAAAATTGTAAATTGAAGGAAGCCATACTTCAGTTTTAGTTCTCTCTTTTTTACTTACCGCTTCGCTCAAAGACTACTTTGGCCTTCTATAGTGCGATTTTTCACTGCGCTTTTTTTCTTTAACTAGCATATTTTACGCCTTAAACCAATTTTTTTCTAGCGTCATGGCGTTACACTGCATCTATACCGCTTCCGAGACTTTTCTTACGACGTCACTTTTTCTTTTTACCAAATTTGTTATCATATGCTTCTATTGGCTGTTCTTTTCTATTTGCGACGTAAAAACTACCATCAAAGTTGGAAGGCATTCACCGAGAGGCCTGTCGTCATATCATCAGATAGTCTTACCTCTCACCCTTATTTATCTCTTCTTTTCTATACGTTGTATTACCGTTGAGCTATCGTTTGGTCTAGCACAGCGCTTCTCAACCGATGGGCCGCGGCCAACTGATGGGCCTCGAAGGTTCTTCTGGTGGGCGCGAAACGTTCTGCCATAAATTAAAGATTTTTTTGGAAAAAATTATGAACTACGAAAGCTAAACATGTACAATAAACTTAACACTCTTTAGTTTTGTAGCAACTTCCTTCCTGGAAAAAGTAATTGTTCTAAAAACAAATTTTTCATGAAGTGGGCCCCTAAACAAAGTCTCGGCGAAAAGTGGTCCATGACATCAAAAAGGTTGAGAAGCACTGGTCTAGCATACCCTCTCCTTGCTTCATGATTGGATGAAACCCAGTTGAAGGAAAGACTGACCAGGAGCTCGTCAACGTACTGGGGTGACTAGAAAGAATAGAATAAAGCGCTTTAATTTTCTTCCAATAGCTACTTCCTGATTGGTACTAAAATTGTGTAATCCATTATATTGTCCAGCGAGTTTTAAACAGTGTCCTTTCCATGTGCTTCTGTTGCAGCTCAAGCAGTGTTTTTCTTATCTCTCATAAAGGTTTGAACAGCGTCTCAAAATTTAGCACAATATTTAATAAAAACTTTAAAATTTTCTTTTGTCGTCATCCTGTCACCAAAAAGGCGGTTTCGTGGCAAAACGATAAGTCACTTGCTCCTGAGTTTTGTTTGAGCTGAGTATTTGTTTCCTATGTTAGAAGGTACAAACGGATTTCATATTGAATATTTTGGGCTTTAAAATAATTCTAACCTTCTCGACCACGTTTCCCTATCGCGGTCATTCCAAAGTGGCGATCAACATCAATCGTGAAAAGTTTGGAAGGGTTGAAATATGAGCACATTGACAGGCAATATGTAGCCCAGGGTTTCCAACGTTTTGGCCAAAGAGCCATTTACGATTTAAGAATGATTTTGCGGGCCACTCGAAAGGGAATCTATGTTCTAATTTTTACCACATTAACTACATTTTTATGTGACTGTCACAAATTAGTGATCTCATCAGGGATTTAATATGGTTCATCCTCAAAAAAACTTGCTTGTTCAAGTAAGTGCTACCAAACAATGAAGTTACAAAAACCGCCAAACTGTGAATTCTCTGATATATTTCTTTTTATAGGTATTGTTTGTAAGATACTAACAATGTAAAGTTTTTGAACTTCTCTTTTAAATCAACACACTCCATTGAAAGGTTTTCAGGTGCCTCCTCCATTTCATAGAAAAAGGGCAGGAGCACACATTGAAACGTATGACAGATTTTTTTCAGTCAGTGAATCCGTAGTCAAAATCTTCCTCTAGTTTTGTAATTTGTTTTGGGTACTTCTGAGTGTTTTGAACTTTAGAATTCAAATGAGCAGGAAAATGAACAAAATTTTTGTTATTAATCTTTGCTTCCCTCAGGGTTAATTTCACAGCAAAGGCGTGGATGTGATCAGACATAGAATGCATTACTTGCCGTTTTCTCTGCCGATGTAAATATAGTTCATTTAAATTGGTAGTTATATCTACCACAAAAGCAAGATCTTCCATACATGCCTCTTTACTGAAATCAGAAATTAATTTTCTTTTTCTTTACATAAAGGCCTGCATTGCATTCTGATTCTAAACGCTCGATTCAGCGTTTTGCCGCGACTCAGCCATCGGACCTCACTGTAGAATGAAATGTCTTTGAAGTTGGTATCCATGCTATGTAGTAGCTCCTGAATCTCTCTGTGACACAGCCCTTTGGGGCGAATGAAGTGGACCGTTGTAACGCAACTGACATGACATTTTCACATTTTCAGTGACTTTGAGCAAAGGTTCTATGGGTGCATTATGCAATGGAAGTGCATAATAAAGTCATTTTCTTCTTTACCGGCTTCAAATTGCAGTAAGTTTCCTAGATCTTGTTGTTTCCTAACCATTTGATGGGACAACATCAATGGTTACACCCGATAGCTTTGACGACGACAAGCCAAGGCTCTTTATTGTTGTCACCATTGCTCCCAACAAATCAATGCCTCAAATCGTACTTTTAATTGCGACAATGGCTGCAAGTTCTTCGGTAAATTCAAAATCCTCATCTAATGTATGAAGATTGCCAACTGAGCAGTAGACCTGATATTATTGCTGTGCCAAGCGTCAATGAATACGATCAAAAATTTCGCGCTTTTGCAATTAAACTTTTCTATATAGCATTTCCAAGCTCTTCAACACGACGAGTAACGGTTTGTCTTGACAAGCTTATTTTTGCAAATGTCTCTATGTTCCGGATATAAGACATCAGCTACCCAAACAATGCAATCCTTTACAAGTTCTCCATTTGAGAATGGCCCCGGTTTTTTACGATTATTTCTGCCATCAAGTATCCCGATTTCATTAGTAATTCCTGATGCAAAGAAGCTTTTGAGAAAAACCGATTGATGCCCTCGAATACCTTCGTCAATTCTATTACTATAGTTCTTTTGAATTCATTTCGGTATTTATCATAAGTTAATGAATGTTTACTGACGTAATATGCATTTACGTTGTATTCTTTGCATTCTGATACAGGTTGATTACATATCAGGCAAATCGGCTTATTGTCGACATGTTCAAAAAAGTATTGACATGTCTATCTCTCTTGCAATATTTTAGAAGTGCTGGTTACTTTT
The DNA here is from genome assembly GCA_963675345.1 of Trididemnum clinides. Classification (NCBI taxonomy): domain Eukaryota; kingdom Metazoa; phylum Chordata; class Ascidiacea; order Aplousobranchia; family Didemnidae; genus Trididemnum; species Trididemnum clinides. Next base: position 19,515,386 of record OY776290.1, on the reverse strand, counting down.
CATTTTCTACTCGACATGTGTATAAATTACCGCTGCAGAAAATGTTTCACTGCTCTACCTTTCGTGCGAGTGTCTGAGGCCAAATTTACATCAATGAAGCCAGATGGCAAAAACAGGAAAAACGTTTGAAGCACAAACACGCTTGCGCTGAAACAACAAAACGCTTGAAGCGCGAATACGTTGGTGTGGAAAGGGGTTTTTCAAATACTGTATGACGCTTCAAGGGGGGAGGGGAAATAGGAGATATTGTTATACGACAAACTTGCTTTTATTTAATAGAGTAAAGTTTTTCGAACGTTTTATTGAACAGATTATTGTGGCATATCCAAATAATTAAAGTTTGATTGAGTGCTTTTTTATGAGTTGCTGGAGGGGGAAAGGGGATTTGAAAAATGTCATAATGCGTCACATTGGGTAAGGGGGGGTAAAAGTTGGGTAAAAAAAGGGTCATATGATTTGTAAACAATCCTAGACGAAGAAACGCCGGCAAAAACAAAAGGTTATGCATCCCTGCGGAGTAGACAATTTTTAAACAAGCAATAAATTCTCGAAAATCCTCTACATTTAGTTAAATAAAAGGCAAGAATAAAATATTAAAGAAAAAGCTTTTCTTTTGCTCCCAGAACCACACGACGATGTATCTCAAGATAAACGACATATGGGAATCAGTTGCTAATTTTTCCGAATGCAAGTTCATGCCAAATAATTACCAAAATGCGTAGGCAATTAAGTTTACTTTACGTCATTTCAAAAATTACCGGTGGGCCACAGGTTTCATGCCCGTGATGTAGCCTACGGTACATACCACATCAGTGTAGATGAGTGAAGAAACAATAAATCGATTTGTTGCTGGCGTGGGGTAGCCTATCATTAGTTTAATAGCTCCCAGTACGTTTATGAAATAAAATCAACTTTGTCTAGAATCGCATTAGCGCAAAAATCCGTGTTTAGCATTTCCTTATACAATAATGCATTATTACTTGATGTTACGATATAGAGATTTACTTCAAGTTTTTACATGATGCATAAGGATTGCTTTGCACCTGAAAATGTTGACTGACGACCTCATAACTTTGGTTGACGAATGTAATTAATTTTCAAAATTTTAAGTATGATTAATGTAATATGCTGTTAACTGGAAACAATACACCGCATCAGCAGGCCTGTATCAGTTGATTGTGATCCAATGCATGTTTGACTACATGTCGTAAGTCCTTTTGCAATAACAGAAATGTCATGACTTTATTGTAGGCTAATCCTACGTCGAATTGATGCTGAATAGCTCATGCCAAACCAATACATATGATTGATTATGTTGTATGCAAACAAAGCCAAATGTCTACAATGCAGACTGAAATTGCGCAAGTTGTTTACCATAAGCCATCGGAAAAGGGCATAAACCTCTTGGTAAATTACATTAACGTATCATAAAATTTTATTATAATGTGGCATGCTGTTTCGGGAAAGGGAGAACAGAGTGCCTAGCCTCTCTTTGCAATCAACTTAAATTCATTCCCACACCAAGCTATGTTCACATATAGTAGAACAAACTTCTTGAAAATTACACAAATAGATACTAGGGTGTGGTAAAAAAACAAAATTTTCAAATTTTAAATATAGTGTTCACATTTGTCCCCAAATGCGGAGTAAATAACATTGAAACCAATTCTAGGAATCTAGAAACCAATTCTAGTAGTGGCCGCACACTTCAGCCAAATGGGAAAAAATTGCTAATTTGACCAAACCTCAAGTACCGGCGAAGTTGGAAAGCTGATTTTCGGCCTAAAAGATGCAGAAGCACCACTTTTCTGCCTTCTTAAAAAAGATTTTCATTCTAACACTCCCTGACTAAAAGTTAAAGGCAAAAAATAACTTTTTGATGAAAATCATGTCTTTCCGTATACGGAGTAAGATAGTTAGGTATGTTTGAGTTGGTCTAATTCATTACCTGGATCTCTATTATTGCTAATGTGCATCCTTGAATGTGTCTTACGGCAAGCATCATCCATATAATAAAAATAACCACTAAATGAAGGAGACATAGTCAAGGCAGTTTTGAATGATATCAAAACACTGTTCACAAGTATGTTTTAGTGAAGACGCAAGGTAGACAATAAATAAATGTATTAAAACTACCTTAAACGGTTAATGTTCAAGCCCCGAACTCAACAAGTCTATTATATGATGAGTATCAATTACTAATGATTTGTCTTTGTCAGTGACTATTCCCATATCATTTAAGTTACTGATGGCAATAGCAGCCCCGGCTCTATCTTACAGCTGATATATATCTCTCACACATTCTTACCAAGTTAATCAATCTTTGATGGTTTTGCGACGTCGCATGGTCTAAGTGGCCATCTTGTGTTGTAAAAACTGATTTTTCAGGTGACTGAGACAACTGTACTGATGAACTATTCGTATCACTAATAGATTTTTTAGAAAATTAAATACACGCAATCATTTGGCTTACTTTTTACTGTCGGAAATTATATTTTCACTATCTAAATAGTCATCATCAGTTCCTGATATCAGCATAAAAAAGAATTCAGTGAAAAACTCTGCATGGCTAGCACAATACAGGTTTAATATTGCTACAATATGCACAGCGAAATCTTACTAGTAGCAGTAAATCGGATAGTTGCCATAATATTGTTGAATAGAGAATGGAAGTAAATACATCTACGGATGAAGAACAAACTGAAAAACCAACCTTAGCCCATGAATGTCAAGAGCAGTTAACAACAGCAGAATGTGGGACCAAAAAGTATATACAGTACAACGTCACAAACTGATTAATAAAAGTGAAAGTGACTGAAAGCTTATTGTAGTAAAAACTAGGCGATATAGATATTTAGTTAAACGAAATGAAAATGCTTGGAAATGAGCAACGAGTAGTTAAAAATTTTTGAATTGTTGACGTAATCATTGGCTGAATGTTAATTGAAGGCTTGATTCTGAGCCACCAAAAATCTTCATGAAAATCTAGGAATGCTGCTTCAGATTGTTGCAGAAAAATGACTTTATAGCTAAGCAAAATCACATTATTTCGATTAAAATCACTTAAATGATAGTTCAAATAATGCTTCAAAAATGCGCTTTGTTTATTGTCAAATTTTGAGTCTTCTTTGCTCCAGTTGATTCCGTGAGCTCTCCACCTGGTTGAAAATTTGGTTTTGGTTTGTCCAAAATATTTAGCATTGCAAATAGTGCACTCTTCAGCTCGTATACCGTAGTTTCAACCGATTAAGTTTGGTTTCAGTTTAGTGGTTTTATTGTCCGTTTCGATGATGGTAGTGGGTATGAATTGCGTTGTTGGTGGTGATTACGACAAAGGGCAGAGTGGCCGCCTGGTGCACACACAAAAATTATCCGGCTCGCGAATCGACACAGATGGCCCATTTTTCGACCCTTTGTTGATCCGTTATCGATCATATGTTTATTTGCAAGAGAGGTACGTATTTACGAGTCGTGTAGCAAAAATTGAAAAAAGATCTCTTTCTTGGCCACATTATAAATTTTCACTTCATAGAGGTAGATCTCAAAAAAAAGGTCATCTCCTTACATTATTCAAAATGTTACCTGTAAATAGAGGAGGAAAAGGTAATGCCTGCAACCTTTACATCTTTTTTGGGCGGTAATCCCGCCAGCCGAGATCTTGCAGAGTGGATTTTCGCTCTCGGCCCCTGAAAGATTGCCAATCCCTGATCTAGTGGATTCTTCTTTGTTAGAGCTTGTCGATGTTTACAAACAAGGATCTAAAATTTAGCAGAAGTTATGCTAAACAAAGGGGTTTTTATAAGTGACCAAGCTGTGCAGTTGTAGCTCTATCTCCTTTTTTTGAGAGTTTGTTAAGGATTTTGAATAATGTTGTCCAAACAATTGATTCAGACTTTTTTGATTCATTCGTTGTGGGTGGTTTAAATCTATTTGTTCGAGTATTGAGCAAAATATTCTTCTTAATTAGTTTATGATGCCGTATATACTTTTTGGTCTCACATTTTGCTGTTGTTATGTTAACTGCTCTTGATATTCATGGGCTAAGGTTGGTTTTTCAGTTTGTTCTTCATCCGTAGATGTATTTACTTCCATTCTCTATTCAACAATATTATGGCAACTATCCGATTTACTGCTACTAGTAAGATTTCGCTGTGCGTATTGTAGCAATATTAAACCTGTATTGTGCTAGCCATGCAGAGTTTTTCACTGAATTCTTTTTTATGCTGTTACCCGAAACTAATGATGATGATGATACAGGAAATACAATTTCCGATATTAAAAGTTCAGCCAAATGATTGCGTGTATTTAATTATCTAAAAGATGTAGATACGGCCACTAGTAATCTTCAGCTACAGTTGCTCAGTTTCCAGTAGATCAAGAATTTGACTAGATCCTTTTTCACTTTGACCGCCTTGATATCGTTCAATGACCGCTACTAGATTCTGATACGAAGGAAAAGTGTTGTTGCAAACTTGGTAAAGCATACGTTGATGTTGGAAAAGAAAGTTGTAAAGCATCACGGCTAAATTTTAAGTAAATTTCATCAGTGAAACGACATCATCTACCGACCTTTACGCTCAGTGCTATGATCTCAATAAAACGCGTAGTTTTCCCTTGCCATTACTAGACTATGTCGTATCTCCATTTGTTTTCTTTGCTGTTTTTCAGCCCAGTAAACATCAAAAAGATTCTCTATGTCCAGTAGGAATGAAGATTCCATTTTCATAAATGGCCTTGAGTTTTTTCTTGGGTACCGAGTAATTTTGCTGCAAGTTGTCATTGTTTCCTGCATTTTACTTACGATGGTGTAATGATGCTGTGGGCAGACATTGGACCATACCCATCTGTAATGCAGTTCTTGAGCAACTTCTCTTGAAGCACCTAGTGTCCTAGAATTAGGAAGCATCAGCATGCTTTTAATCACTTTTTTAAATGGCAATTCTTTTGAAGGAAAAGAGTTAGCAGCTTCGAAAACTTCTCCACAATCTAACTTTTTCATGACCAGCATAAAATTATTTCCTTGTCGAAATAATTTTTTACTTTCTCGATATTCCTATTAAAATAAAGAAAGCTCGTAGGTGATTGATGGCCTAGCAACAGCATAAGTGCACTTTTAGGTAATGGTTCTCGAGCTTTTCAAGTCACGATTTACTTTTCAAAACGTCAACTTTCTAGACCGACATAATTTTACATGTACTTTGAAGTACTTGGACAAAAGTGTAGTGAAAACAAAAGATGGCTTTTTTTACCTTTTTCTCATGTGTTGGGAAAGAATTAGGGGCCGCAATTTCAGATCTGAATAAGCCAAATTTTACTTCGGTTTTAAAACTTGTGTTTTAGTTCCTATCTTCTCGGAAACTTTCTACAAGGTAATGATTTAAGTGGTGAAATGTTTGAAATTTATTTTATATTTTTAAGGGCTGTAGTTTTTCAAAAAATTTCAATTTGCTGAGTGCGAGGTGCGAATGGAGATTTTTCGAGCTGACTCCGTCACATTCGTTGACACACGCCTTCCTTACCACTCAAGCAAACAGCGAATTATTTGAAGCAAAGCATGTATCAATGTAAATATTGAATAACTTTCGCCACCCACTGAAATTCTGTCAACGATGCGTAGTTTGAAACCATTGCTTTAAGGCTTATTCACCAAACTGCAGAAAATATCTTCATATTCAAACATGAAAAGCAAAAAAGCACTTTAGAACTGCGTAGACGAACTCGAATTGTGGGTTGCAAACAATTGCATTTAGCAATACTTATCCCATCATTAATTCATTGAACAATCATTTGCACAAAGGTTTAGATCGAAGTGAGTTATTTAATGCAAATTTTAGAATAATTCCTAACCTCCCAATAGCGAATGTAATTACTTCAAAATTAGGCTACTGGTACTGGTTCACTCAAACTTAGAATCACTCAAAGTTTTGGTAAAAAATTTGGTGTTCCTATTTGGTTCGAATATGAAACTTAGGGGCACGAACAACAATGTTAGGGCCACGAACATTAACTGTTTAAGCTGCTTATAATATTTTTACTGCCTGCCTTGCATCTTCTCTAAAACATACTTCTGAACAGCTTTTTGATATCATCCAAAACTGCCTTGACTATGTCTCTTTCATTTTATAGTTTTTTTGTTTGGATGATGCTTGCTGTGAGACACATTCAAGGATGCACATTAGCAATAAAAGAGGTCCAGGTAAAAAATTAGATCAATTCAAACATACCCAATCATTAACAACAAGTTTAAAAGTCTTGCAAATGGCATAGATAGCTCTTACTCCATATATGGAAAGGCAGGATTTTTATCAAAAAGTCCTTTTGGTTTATACTTTTATTCAGGGAGTGTAAGAAACAAAGTTTCTCTTAAAGAACATAGGAAAGTGGTGATTCTGTTTCATTGAAGCCGAAAACCAGGTTTCTAGAGCAATCAGTTCGTGAGATAGGGTCAAATTAGCAACTTTTTCCTCACTCGGCTAAAGTGTACAGCCACTAGAGGATTGGCTTCAAAGTTACTTACTCTGTATTTGAGGACAAATATAATCATAATATACAAAATTCAAAAAATTTTTTTACAGCGCCTTAATAAGTGCTGCATTATTTCTTCTAAAACTAAGTATTTCCAAACTTTCCCTTTAGTTTGGTGTCATCCAAAAATGAAATTGCTTTATTGTTTCTGTATGAAGCAAATTAAAATTTGCGATTAGCGCCATTTAAAGTGTATGAGGTAGCTGAAAAATTGTGAATTAAAACAAAAGCTTAGTCAAACTTAGTATGAACCTCTTCTGATGTCCAACGTTTTTTGAAAAATTATTCCGCTTCGCTCCACCCTTTTATAATGTTTTTCTGCAAATGTACGCTTTCGCAACTGTATGAACATGCTTATATTTTGCATATTTTGTATCGTTTTTGTATCATGACGCCACAGTGTGGTTGTAGCCGTGCAGCTAACGAAGGATAGACTGCGCTATTTGATACTTAGCATTTTTCAGGCAATCTCGCATTTAGAGAGAGGTGCCTCCAGCATTACTCTCAGATAAACGAAAAATTGCTCAAAAACAATTACCTACATCATACTGTCCAATACAGCAATCAATTACAACATGTTGTTAACCGATTTTGACCTTATTTGTTCTCATCAGGCGGGTGTAAAGTACACAAAATAGTTAAAATGCATAGCCTAATTTACAATAGATTTGGCATTGTGCGCTAACTGATGATGCAATACAAAGCAATTGCCGTAAATACAGCAATACATTGATCAAGGAGGTCTCATTGAAGAACACACACAATTGAGACTTAATCAAGCCGAAACCAGTAGAGGGTTATTGATATGTTGAAGCAAATTGTTGCATTGTGCAGTATAAAGTAGGTGGTTGTTTTGGAGCAACTTTTATATTTATCTTATGTAATTAACGATTCATTTTTTTACTAATCTTAAACTCCATTTAAGATATTGGAAGATTGACAGTTTAGGAAAGAAGCGTTTTTCTGTTTTATATGTATCTTTTTTCTCTTTACAAACAGGGTGGTTGAAAAGTAACTAGGTTCATCATTACTGTCACTGAAGTTCAGACAAAAAATCGTTTTAAGTGAGACAACACCAAAAAGAATCACTTATTTTTCAGATTTTGTTAATTGTGTATATGTTATGTATGGCATGTGGTAGCATTTTCAAAAATCACCAGTCACTTAACCATTCAGAACCGAGCCAAAATAGCATGTTATGAAGAGTGAAACTTCATTGTGTAGATGCAGAGAGTGTAACGTGCATGCAAAAGTAGGCATGCAGCACTACTTTCGGAGACAAATAGAGTTTGTCATGCAAAGCTTATGACCACAGGCTCTGTGAATGATAATAGAAGGAGCAGGAATCCATCTACAAGTTGATCAGCGGAAATGATGGAAAACGTGTGAGAAATGGTTATGCCTAGTCGACAAAAATCAACACATCAAGCTACTCGTGAAAGTGGATTTACAAGACATTTAATACCCTCTGTATTGCATAAGAAATTAAATTATTGTCCTTGGAAATTTCATCACGCGCAGGAGCTTAATCCTAACGACTAGGACCGCAGAATGGAATATAGAGAATTAATGGTGGCAGTTGGCATGAGGATCGGGCTGAATTGTTTGAAAAATCCTTTGGCGTGATGAGGCTGTATTCCATGTTGGTAGCTTTTAATATATAAATTGCCACAACATCCATTATTGGGCATTCGATAAAACCGATCCTAAAATGACGGTTGAGAGAATGCAAGCTCGATCAAAAGTGACGGTGTGGTGCAGAATGACTGCAGCAAGGACCACTGACCCATATCATCTGTGGGACACCATGAATGAAAAGTGTTACCTGTAGATGATTGATAATTATGTGTGGCCTGCCGTGTCTGGTAGGGATAACATTGATGACTTGATATTTATGCGGGATGATGCACCGCACCATTTTGCTGTTAATGTGTTAATGTGCGTGCATGGTTAGACTAATATTTTTTAGGATGATGGGTAAAACGACGTAGACCCTATGAATGGCCTCCAAGAAGCCCAGATCTATGTCCAGTAGGATATCCTAATCTCATTTTATGAGATTTTTACCTGTAGCGTGATACAAAATCGGCGATGTACAAGACAAAAGCTCACACTCTGGAAGACTTGGAGATCTGAATACGAGAAGTTCGCAATGATATCCCTCATAACATCCATCAAAAAGTTGTTAATTCTATTCCTGGTGGTTCGAGGAAGCTGGTTGAAGCAAGAGATGTTTACACTCAAAAATATTTATTTAAATTCATTTGTCTCTTTGAAGTCATTTTTCTGTGCAGTTAAGCTTCTCATATAATATTTAAAACGTATCGTTAACTTTCAATTAAGTTAAAGCAGAATTTGAAATATATTGGAAGTTTTTAATGACTCGTGACTTTCCAAATACCCAGTAGTATGTTGTAGAAGGGTGAAGAAGTACTGGTTTAGTGCAGAAGAGTTGCAATGACACTTTTTTGCAATTTTTTTTGTCTGTAGCATTAACGATGAGATTATAATCAAAAATCTCGAAATATATTTTTGGAATATATCGTCTCATTGATTGCTATTAGCTTTAGTCTATACCAGGGGTTCGCTGTACTTTTCAGCGCGACCCAACAAAATAGTTCTAAAGTCTCGCGACCCAAACATTACTGAGTGCAGTTTTACGAAAAATATTCTAAATTAAAGAGCAAGGTAAATTCTACTGGTGATTGTAGCAGTTTCTTTTAAAATGAAATTGTATGAAACTTAGTATTTAGGCGATGAATTCTCATTAGACAAATTTTGATAAAGCTACACTCTTACTGAAAATAGGCCCTTGCCAGCTGCAAATTTGACATAATGGTTCAACAACTATAGATTGTGATTGTGATTGTGACGTAAGAAACAAACATTATGGTACAGATAGTGTGATAACAACACATTATACAATACTTGTACAAGCAATTCTACACGATGTGAGAAATGAAATTCAAGTGCTTGCAAGAAAGTCAAGTGCCTGCACGCAGCACCAAACTTGACGCAAACGCGTGGTTATGTTAGAATAATTGCGGTAAGCTTAAACTTTTCAGAACCCTATGCGCAAGGTCTCACAACCTTCTATTTGCGGAACCATGGTCTACATCATGAGTGTAAAATGACCCGCGACGTTAGTTATTCTGGTCCACCGAACCCTGCCACAAATGAGCCACAACATATTTATTTATACGATAATATTCGTCATGAGTTAAATTGTCGTGTTTCCGAGAAAGCTGCCAGCTCGTCTATCTAAATTAGCATGCAATTTTTACGAGAATTAATATTAGACGTATACTGACAGACATAAAGGCAATGGCCCATAAACGTAATGAAAATCAATTTCGATATTGTTTAATTCTTAAGCAACATAGCGGTCGTGATGGTTGACGAAGCAATAGCTTTACTTATTTTAAACAACGAATCGTAAAAATAATCACTTATATCTAATAAATATTCACAATAAAGAAAAGGTAGTAAGAACGTAGATTGTAATTTTTTCACTGGGCTCGCCTGTTTACAGCAAATACCTTCAAGACTCAGGTGCAGTAACAAATGCAAATAGATAACTATACAGTTAGCGCAGTAAACAAGCCATATTTCAATATCAAGTGAAGCGAGCTTCACACACACTATTTAAAAACGGAGCTGAACCCCAGGCAGCTACACTCTTCTCTTCCCCCTCTTCCGAAGTCAATTGCAAAAAAGTTAAATTGCAAAAAACAAGGGTATTACCAAACACGATTATTCAACTCACACAAATTGTTCGTAGCATTTGAGGAGTTGGCTTAATTAACCTGAGTGTTAGAGAAAAAAGAAGAGTTGTCAGTGGAAGTGCACTTAGATGTATTGAATTCTTCCGTCATTAAAAATTCTTCAGAATAGATAAGAAAGATAAGATTTGTATCTGGATTATCTTGAGTACCATAAGAAAAGGGGATAGAACACTATCGCGATTGTTGAGTCTGGAAGATTGGTGGACTCTATTAATTAGTAAATGAATTGATTTTGAAGGGATGAGGAGCTAGGTCTTCGACTGAACCGCAAAATTAAGAACCTTTGACAAACCTGACTTAGGTAAAATTTAAATTGGCTTCTACTAACTTTACTCCATCTAGGAGGAAGTGAGTCTTGTTCTTTACCACACGCAGCAGCAGCATAGGGGCTAAATGAATCGGTTAAGATGGGAGGGACTTGCCGGTGATACATCGTTTCGTAAATCTGAAGAACTCTTCCTGAGACATTGAGCTTGTAGTAGGGCAGAGCAATGACCGAACAGCACCCATAGTTCCAGGAAAAAGTACTTCCAGGATGCATAAGGGGCAACGAGACCTCGAGCGTTGCCCAAGCCGTTTTATTTATTCTTTTACATTGAGCATTGACAGTTGGATGGTAAGTGGTGCTTGTGGTGGTAGCTATACCTCGGTTGTTGAGATATTAACTTTTTATAGATAAAAAAAGCTTCTGTTACTAAAAATGCGTATGGGAAAACCAAAATAACAAAATAGTTAGCCTGAGCAGTTGATCACATTTAAAAAAGACTTTATTAATGCAGGCAAAAACAAATGGATACGGCCTAAATCCATCAACAATATATAAAATGTAGTTGTTTTCTCCTACTGGGTACTTGAAATTCAATCGGATCGTTTACCAGAGAATTGTTGACTTTCTCAAGGTTTCTGGAGATTTAATGTAGAAAAAAGGCTTAACTTCAGCACCTATGAAACAGTTTAAGTAAAGTCTTTTATCATCGTTAATTGAGTAAGGAAGATTTTTACTCCTGATGAAACGTGAAAATCGCGAAATAATGGGATGACTTAACTGTTCGTAAACCTTCACAAGGTCTGAGACAGTAATTCCCAGCAAGCAGAAACGTGAAAGTGCATCAGAGGCGATAGTGAGTTTTCTGGGTCGAAGTCTTATTCTACAGTTAAAATTACTAAGTTCAGTTCACCAAGTTTAAATTTTTATGTCTTTCATTTTACCTAGTGGGAAGCATGGGCGTTCGATGAAACATATCTAGAGAAAGGCAAAAAATAAAGCTCAAAAAATTTTATAATTTCTTTCGAAGAATATCTGGTGATCGTCCAGAAAATGAAAATGGGTAAAAACGACTAAAACAAATGCCAGCCCCATTAACGACTAAGCGACAAAAGAATTTATCAAAAGCTGGGGGAGGGCAACTTTGAAGACGAAGAGGGCCACAAAAATTTATCTTCACTTTCAAAGGGCCATAAGCTGAAGTTGGATATTGGAGTGTTGGATACTTTCAATTACGCTTTATTTTGTTCTGAGCCACAGGTATTTATCTCTAGTTGATGAAATAAACTAATCATAGTTTATGTAAACGAAACTATATCATCAATTTGGTTAAGTATCAAATTCCAACGTAAATCGTATTTCGTAAAGCTTGTAGTCACTTGACTTTTTTGAAATGGTTTCAAATTTGAAATAAAAAATGGGAAACAAAGGCTCAGCACCTCAATATACACCCTGGGGCAATGCATTCCCGCAAATTACTGCTTGTTGCCCCGCAATCAAAATTGCGCCAGCCTAAATTTTAACAATGTTTCGCAAAAAAATAGTGTTCATATGCTTTTCAGATTAAAATTGCTTCCCTAATCGAAACAATGCCCCCAAATCACACCAGTTTGAGAAAAATGAGGTGTACATTGTGCTCCTCCCAACTATTTATCATATATTTCTAAAAAAAGCAGTCTGCTGCCAGTACGGGAAAGACATTTCTCAAATACAAATTTTCAAGTAGCATTTCAAGCGCCGGTGGGTGAATAAACTGCCCATTGGTCGGTTATTAAAGTAAAATGTTTTTCAGTTGAGGTGTGACTTCACATCAGCACGGCGTTCGTTATAACAACTACTTCCTTCTCGACTGTAGCATAAGGGGTTTTCCATTTAGATAAAATCTAAAGGGGTTACTCACCTTGGTTTAAGAGGGCTGCTAGGGAATGCACAAAAGCATCGCATTCTACTACGAAAGTAACTCCTTCTTGAATGCCTGTTTCACATGCGGCCGTGAGGTCATGGCAGACAGTTTCAAATCATTGCAAAGCTTCAAGGTAAAGCGGAAAGGAGGCTGAGATATTGTCGGGACGAGAGGTCGATATTTTGACGAAACCTCTAGTATTCATTTAGCACTATAAGAAGGCATGCTCAATGCTTTTGCAGTTCAGTTTTGGTATGTGGCAAGGGCGTTTCAGGAAGAAGGCGCAAACGTTCAGGGTCAGATCTAATTGGAAAATGGACAACTTTTTATCGAGGAAAACTAATTTTCTTTTGGTTGAAGGAATTTGGATTTTGTTAAATATATAATGTATTCATTTTTACTAAACGCTAACCATTTGCTATAGACGGCACAGAATAGAGCTTTCCCACTGATATTTTTTGATCACAAAATTAATGAAACATTGAAAATAGAAAAACCGTTTGTGGCCTCAAACGAGAGATAGATGTATCTTGGCACAGCTTGCTCCAGTATTAAAAACCGTAATGAATTGGTCTTCTGGGATGATGGTGATTATTTGTATGCTGACTTCAGCTCCATATTTTCCTGATACCGAGTTCTTAGTTATTTCATCTCTTTCTTCATCGATATTGGACAATAGGTAGGTTCCAACAAAGTTTACCTGTTAACTGTTTGCGAACAGTTTACCATCATGCGGAGTTTATGACGTTCATTGGAAGCAAGGATTACTTGAGCTCGGCAGGGTGAGTAACGCTACTTTAGCAAGTAGCGATTTTCGCAACCTGGTTGCAAATTTCTTACCATTATTTAAAACAGGTCTTCAGATGAGATTTCGCTGCTTAATATTGAGTGCAAAGAGAAAGTCGCTCGGTCGGCACTCAAAAATCAAGCAGCGAAATCTCGTCAAAATACTGCTTCAAATATTGCTAAGAAGTTTAATACCTGATTTTTAAAACCGCTGTGTGCGAAAGCAGCCAAAGATGGTTCTTTTATATCTTTATCTCACAACTTCCTTACCTTCGCATAAATGAAGCATTTGTCTTCGCCGCTGAAGTTTCGAGAGTTTGTAGCAATAGATTTGACCGTGTGATTTTGAAATTTAGAATGCCCTTTTTCAATCGATTTTACGAGTAGTAAATTCACAGAATGAATCATTTCCACCAAATGAAGCTTCTTTTAGATAACTATATTTTTATGTTGGCGTAAGAAATCTTGTTCCAAGGCAACATCTGCACATATCACAGTCATTAGTCTGAAGACAACATCAGGGTAGCCACCACCTTGTAATATAGTTACTGCAGACTTTCCAGAGAACAGGAGCGATTAATTTATCTCATACCAAAGAAACTCGCAGGGCTTTCCTTAAGATTTAAATTTCGCAGTTTTAACAATGCCATTAATAACAAAACTTTCAGAATTTCTTGTGTTTAGTGAACTTTCTATAGGTAATCCGTTTGGATTGAGTGGCAAAGTAGTTTAGCTCAAACAGGATGGAGCACCTGCAGCGATAGAGAGCAATCAGTGAGGTTTAGATATTCAAAAGAAATTTTTCTCCTGACTTGGTTCTTTTTTTTCTTACAAAAGGTGTAAAAAAATTTGAAGGTGCACTTAGGCATACTCGTCGGAAGTGTCCTGATTTACCGCAAGTTTGTTGCAAATTTGATTTTTAACTGGACACTGGCTCCTTCAGCCAGCTTGATTGGTCTTTATAGAAATTTCACTTTTTTCATTGTTTTTGAATGATCGCAATCAGCGTAAAAAAAATGCTCAGCTGCATCGTCGTCACTTAAACCAAAATTTTCAGATATGACCAAAGCAGATTTTGTAGTTCGCCTATCTACGTAAAATACAAATAGCTTTTGGGAGCGGTTTAGCATTTTGGCCTTATTTAGCCCTTTCTGAACAGTCGTTGACGATTATGCGAGGAGCTAATGCAGATGATCAACACATCTCTTATTAATTTTCTCCATAATTGTCGGCAGTCAAGGCACAGAAATCGCAATCTTTTGCCAGTGACTTTAAAACTGGCACATATTCAGCTATGCTTTCACTGGGTTTCTGACATCGACTGATGAGCATGTGTCCAGCAAAAACAACATTATTCCTTTTAAGATAAGCATTGCACGGCAAAATTCAAGCTTGATTATAATCAGGTTCATCAACTACTAATTCAAAGGTCAGATGAGGGAGAAAAAATGTTAGTAAGCCAAGTTTGACGATATCATCTCGCTCTTTTTCTTCAGCAGCTACTCCAGCTACTGTCAACAAGGTATCGACGGTTTTCAGTTAATCATTACAAATCTTAGTTGTTTTTGACTCTTCAAGAAGAACTTCGATTTTGCTCGGTTTCAGAAGACAATCCATCGTAAATTAAATAAAATTTTTGTATTTGACCGTAGTACAGCTTTTATTCACTTTAAACAGTGACTAAGAAAAATAATTACAGTTCCACAGCCTAAATAATACACACCATAAACACAATGCACTAATAAGTGAAATAACTACTTTTCAACTTGGACATATCGGTCGATAACAAACCTCAATCAAGACTCAACTGCAGTAACGATTGGTAGAAGACAACAGTACAATTAGTAATCACGGAAAAGCAGCAGGCAGTTTGCAAAGAGCAGAGCAATCAAGCAACATAGCGATGCCAAATCGAGGGAGTTTCACACTCTCTTAAGAACGGAGTTGAATTCCGAGTTGTAACAATAACAAAAATTTTTCGCGTCCAAATTGGGCAAGTTTGTGGTAATGGATATCCTATTACTTTGAATACTTTATGTTGGTGTGAAATCCAATATTAGCTGCCGTCAATCAAATCTGTTTTCTTCAAATTGGGATGCAAAGTATATTTAAGAAAGTGGACTAACTTATGATGATGTACTGCATTATGACTTGGGTCAAACGTTGTTTTGAAGATAAAAAATTTCAAAATGTTGAATCACTCCTCCATTTATATGATCACGCTTTTTAATGTAACTGGGGTGTGCGCCACGAACTTTATTCGTAGCACCATGATTTTTCTCTAATTTTTAGACAAAAGATATTTGTAGACAAACAATGTTCTTGAGCTTCATCTATAAGCAATCGCATTGAGGCTAGTTGACATAAATTTCATTATATTGTATTACACAAACTGGGAGCTCTGCCAGCAATCATCAATTCTTCCAGTTATATGTCCCTTCAAAAAGATTTCGTGACGCCTGCTCAAGATGGAAAAAGATCCAATTGAGAAATAGTAAATTTTCTCAAAAAATTTAAAACCCAAATAGTTGTTTGTAAAGCTTTGGAATCTTTTTGTCCATAAAAATTTGTCTTATGCTGGAAAAGATTTGTTATTGTCGACTATTGGAGATTTTAAGTTATGCGGTGAAAGTTGGCATAAGACGCGCAGCATTGTGTGTAGATTGTATTAGATAAATTGTTACTTACTTCCACTTCCAGCATTGTTTTCAACGCGCTGAGAGTTGAAAGACCTAGAGGTAGATCCAATTATTCATTCTCTTGATAGATTAACTACATGCAATTAACTTCGTTAACAATTAAAAAATTTTAAAACTGAGAAAAGTCTATAAATGGAAACTTGGCAGGTGGTTATATTCCTGCGCAAATTCTTAATGGAAGGCAACTGCCAACTTTTCAGAAAACGTTTGTTTCGAAGTGTTTTGACAATTAATCCTAACCAAAAATGGAATTTATCAAGAAACTAGTACTGTTAATTATTACTATCCAAAAACTTTAAATAGAAAAATTTAACGGAACAAAAATCAGCGATTCCAACAGGCAGGTGAGGACACATTGGCCGCATAGCACTTTGTTCTTATAATTACTGAACCATTCTTAGATTAGGCTGCCGCATTTTCAGAAAGAGGTCTAGAAATGGGACAAAAGTACCCAAAAACATTAAAATATCTCAGCATTGAGCTAGCACATGAAAAAAATATTTTCTGAAAAACTTAAAAAAAGGAATTTTCCGAAACTACTGTAAAACACTTAAGTTTCAGCACAACCACAACAATAAAGCTATAACAGCTTACAAAGAGTTTACTGCTGAGACAAAATTTTAGTTTGGATAACATATTAATTTTTACCTGGTTAAATTTGTTGCCTACTCTGAATTAATTATGGTTGATACAGCAAAATTACACCATCAATGACAAATTTAATCGTATGTTTAACTCAAAACCATTATTTTCATAATTCAGTTTATATTTAAAGATTTGAAAAAAAATTGGCTAAGGCAGCAAAAAATTAGGGGCAAATTTTACTTTCCAGTCTACAAGAGCATCTTCGACCAAAATTAAGATAGCTGCAAAAAAGTTTGTTGCTTATAGTTTTTATCCAAAAAAGCCCTCACCCTCGATTTAACCAATGTTTAAAAAAGTTAGATGGATTGTTCGTTCCGCCCCCTTGACTGCGTTTATGTTTTACAGGTTAAAACACATAAACTAATCAACATGGTCCAAACGAGCAAATTTTTGCTCACACAAAATTACAATTGAAAGCACTAATTATTGGCAAAATTTACAAAAGCACGAGAGAAAAGGTCCAATTTTACAAATTTATTTTATTTGTTGTTAATGTTGACATAAGGTTGGTAATTAAGCGATAAAAGACCCAAAACCTCTTAAAATATGATAAGGCTTTCTTCATGATATTTAAGTTTATGTTCTAAAATTTGTTTGACTCCACCAAACTTTCCAGTTCTTTAATAAGCCATCGGAAGTAGCGTTACGTCTGCTGAGCTTTGCAAAAAAGTTGCTATTTACATTCATTTTGTTCAAGTCAGTAAAGCATTGGTTCTCAAATGGATGGCCACAGCACACATGTTGGGTGGGCCATGCTTCGCCCGAATTCCTTGAACCCTGTTAAGGCAAGAAGATATTTTCAAGTGCAGCAGAATGTTGACCGCCGCAAAAATTGTGGCGCAGTAAGAACACAAAACATCGATTTCGAAAAAGGTTGTTTATTGAGTTTCACAAAACAAAAGAAAAAAGTCATTAATCGAAACCGTGGGACAAAAATCCCCAAAATATACATGTTTGGCTATTCCAAAATTTGTTTTTTGCGACGCTAATAAAAGCTAGGATTTGTTATTTCAATTTCAACTGCTAAAGAAAACAATCGGAAAATAGAAAAAATATTATAAGCGCACCACTGATCTATTTCTAGTTTAAAAATGGACCAGATGTCTGAAAAGGATGAGAAACATTGCGGTAAAATTTGCTATTATATCTAAGCGACTGAAGTTTGCTAGAACTTTATCATGTGGTCGCAAAAGAACCTAGGCAATGTCTGTATAACGATAAATGATGTAATTTAAATATCAGTACTAAAAATACCAGATAGCTAACAGCTTAACAGAATGATGAGGCAAAACACAAGAAAAGTAAAATTGACATCGGTTATTTTGCCTTGTGTGTTTAATGGCTATGTGAAAACTGCGTGCGTATTTTGCGTCAATACGTTATCGATTGATGCTAAAACAAAACTTTCGTTTAATTCCAATTCTTTCTGTGATGCAAGTTTTTCATCGCCTTGTAATGATCTGCGTCTGTCCTTCGTCATACAAAATGTCATCGCGTTCAATTTATTGATTTTGGTCCATTTTTTTCTCTACCACCTCCTCGGCAGTCTTGATTGTGTCAGTCAATCAAAAAGAGAGAAACATAAAGGGAAAGCAACCATAAGGACCACCGCTCATCTTTTTTTCATATAGCAGATAGGCTTGCTTCTAAAGCAGAGCAGTCTACATTTGTGAGCGTCTGCGGCGAAAGCATTTTTTGATCTTGCCAGACCCGAGCCAAAATTGCTTTTAAAGATGATAAGAGCATAACCGGAAAAATATTTGGAAAGGGTAAATTTTTCCAAAACTTTTGGTGCTCTTCGCAAACGTTCAACCAAATTCATAGTTTATTCTACTTCTTTAGTTTTCATGCAAATATTGCACCATATGTTGTATGACATGAATTAATGTGAATGCAATTCATATTTGGTAAATACAAATACACAGTGGTGGGCAACTTACATTTTTAATTAATGGATGTTAAGGCATATAGGCTAACTGCAATCAGTTGAATATCAGTTAAAAGCATATCAGTTAAAAGCATATATCGCATCAAGCTCATTGTACGAAAAAGCCGATGGTGGAGTGGCTTAAACCGCATGAAGCAATTCATATGACCGTCGGTTCAATACCTGAGTCCACCTGACGAGTTCTAATAGGAACAAATCCGGTCGTGGAAGTGGTATTTTATTCAACTGATTGCAGTTAGCCTATATGCCTTAACATCCATTAATTAAAAGTAATATCTTAAACAGGCTAACACCAGCTCCTATAATTCGTATTAAGTTACATTTTTAAGGTTACTAAGTTACAGGTAACTGAGTTACAGCCACAGCTACCTAGCAAAAGAAAACTTAGTTGCAGGTTCAGTCACAAATTTTAAAAAGCACCTAGATACAGTTGTAGCTATTAGTTCAGCTACTTTCATTGGCCTAAATTTTTGATGCAAGAGCGACCTATTTTCGAACCAAGGCGAAACAGTTAAACCGCCAGTTGAAAACGCGGCTCAATTTTCTTGAAAAGTAAAGTTTGAATTCCTAAAGCAATAACGTTTCCCCACAGTATTCAAAAGATATCCGCATTCTTACCCAATTGAAATGGATGCCAGCGAATGAAAAAAAAACTTCTAACTGGTACCGGTTTACGATAGCATTTAACCTTGTTGGCAACTTTACGAAGATATTCGAATAGACGTGTTATTCTTCCCGAGCTCTACAGTTTATGCTGGAGTTCTGTGGTTCATGTTAAATGCAAAAGTGCACGGTTTAAAATTCGGCCTAAACGAATAGTACAAAAAAATTACTACTAATGAGATCCTAACCCATGTCCGCAACAAACGGTGACGTGCACTGATGTTGGGTTCGTGGTAGCCTTTTACCGTAGAACATGCGTGGAACCACTCGACTACCGTAGCGAAAAGTTGAACTGTTGATGCACGCAAGCGGGCGTAGGCATATATAAACTGATAAGCCAATGTGTCCGTATCACCATAGTGTCATTCTCACATCAGCTCGCCAGCACGACCGGGGCTGAGATATTATATCAAATTTCTGATTAGATTAGTGGGACCAACTTTAATCCTACTTTTGTAGCGGTAAAGCAATTATGCCCCGCATCTGTTAGTTATTATACAATTACTCTAAAATGACTAAAAAATTTCTCTTTGATGCTTCTCGACTTTGAATATAATTTATTTCTATGTAATCTCTGGCAATTTTAAGATAACTACTAGGTTTCCCAATTTGTCAAAGGCACCCAGTCAAATAAAATTTTTTGAACAAGAATGTAAACTGTTTTTTTATTATGTAATGAAAAATTAATAAAACATTCATTTTCTAGTAATGAAAGCAGAAAACAAACAGTGACTGCAACTTATAACTTTTAGAGTATCTAATTAACATCTAGTTAAAAAATTCGTTACTTTTGAAAAAAGTAACGAAGTTACAGTTACCAAAAAGTTAATTAGTTACAGTAACTAAGTTAGTTACTCTTCACCACTGCAAAAACATAAATAATATCTTTTTTTCATCATAAGCAACTAAAGTAAATTTTGTGAAACCCTAAGTTTAAGAGGAAATTGAAACAAATGAATAAATCGGTGTGCAAGTTTTTGCTGTTTGGCTGCAATACAGCCTAATTGCTTTTCACGCCTACACCGAAAATAGGACAAACAGGCGCAGCCATGTACATGAAATCACAAATTTATAGACAAATTTTAAAATGATCGCACCTAGTCGTAAAATAAGCCCACCACTTACAGGTCTTCCTGCAATTGCGAAAGTGATTTGGCGTTTTGGCCTCCGCCTCCAGCTTTAACCCCTGTGAAAGTTTATGAAATGTAGCAATTTATAAGCAAGTTCAGTCTTGATTTAGGCGTAAAGTGATCAAAATAAGGGACACAGTAGTTCTGACCAGCGGTGGTCCCAGGATGAGAATGCACCCACTCCACTAGCTTTTTCAAGCCATTGTTTCATATACATACATAAAGAATCTATGTTCATGAGTTCGTAGTGGTTGAGATCACAAGCCTTTTTTCTAAAATCAATTCAGGGCGCATCTAGTGAGGATAGAAAGTTCAGCCCCCAAATCAAGCCATTTAAATAAACAGTTTTGCTTACCTTGAAAACCATTTTATCATTAAAAATATTTTCGATTTCGTAAGTTTGTACGCAACCTCCGTCATGCGGATAGTTCGCATATACAGTATTGGCAGAATACGTGACTCACCACTGAAGAACTTCGCGTTTTATAATTACGCAGCAAAAACTCTTATCAAGCTTGTTTATTTGGAAAAAAGCACACATTTCAGCTGTGGACACGTGACTGATGAATATCGCACTTAACCTTGAATCAATATGTGGTGTTTAAACCTTTTTAAACAACTAGCATACGGTGCGGCAAGGAAACGCATAGTTCTTCAGGAACAATTTCTTTCAACCCAGACTGCTTTTATGACTTGTCGCAATGAAGAAAGTAAACTGGGATTACGTGCAGCAAATTTTGTTTTAAAATAACCCAATAGCTCACAGTGGGGTTGAGATCTGGGAAATTTTTAGGCCAGATGAAAGGATTTGAAATCCCATGTTGTTTATGTATTTTTAACCACTTTGGTTTGGTAGCATGGAGCTTAGTCATGTCGGAAGTGGGTACGCCAAAAGATTTTCATAAATGGTGGTAACTTCTTTTTCGAAAAATTGAGGTATGCTGCACTATTAATGGCTGTGCATTTACGCATAACCTTATACCCATCTTCTTTTTTACAAATAGCTCCCAGGTCATGATTTTCACAGCATTCTTCGTGGCTGATGCACTTATCACACTCTTTTATAAGGAGACCCTTCATTGTGCCTGCAAAATGCACAAAACTGAGTTATTTCAGACTGATCCCAAAACATAACTTGTTTCCATTGCTCTGGACTATATCCTTGATATTTTTAAAAAATGCCAGCCAGTCACCTATATTTATAGCAGACTATTTTGGTTTTTTAGGTTTGCAAGACCTCAACTCGGCAAGAAACAATCTCCTACGAATAGTGTTTTTGCTAGGATGTATGGCATCTTCTGGCAAACCAGCTTAGATAGCTCTGGCTGACTTCTCAGTCACTTCTTCGAGTCCTCCCAGCGCTTGGATGTAGTAGTTGGTCAATCTGCTAGCTTTTCGTCGCCATATTTTTTGGTGAATCTAAAATTATTAATCAAACTCAAAACTGTCTTGTAAGCTAACTTCCATCTTGCAGAAAATCGGCGAGCGCTGTGTCCTTCATCACTTAAAATTTTTATCTGAGCGTGACACTACAATTGGATTTTTTATCAGATATCATCACTCTTACTGCATAGGATTTATCAAGTTAAACTGCAACTGAACGACTAAAGCCGCGCAGTTCCTTAAAAATCTCCAATCTGACCAATCGGAATGAATCTGACTCGTGCAAAATGAATGTACACTGCATGACAACAAGATAAAAACGCATGTAAACTATCCATTCTGGTAGGAATGATTATTACATCGTTGTGCAAAGTTATAACCAACTGACAAAAATACGCTTGTGGGTCATCCATCCTGGCCCATACTGTATCCTTCTCCCTATAAATAGCCATTTAAACATATGGTTTTGCTTTATTTAAAAGCTACAAATAATTGCCATCATCTTTCTTTCCCCCCCAATCCTAGTTTTAACTTATATCGATTTCTTAGATTTGATAACTTTGCAAATATTTTGGTGTGCATACATTCTCCAACCCACATAAACAGCCTTTCAAATGTGCTGTAAGTTTTTATATTTTTGCAAATTGTGAAGATCACATGTTTGCATGCACCTCCTTCTCCCGCCCCTCTTGAAGATGGTAATTTTTTCCCAGCATTACCCTAACAGATAGCAAGTTAGCATGCATCCACCTTTCGGCAATATTAAACTCAGCCTCCTTTTTCCCTTGGAGCTATGTTCAGCCCCTTGTGCAGCGTTATTGACGCTATGTTCAGCCCTTCTACAACATATTGGTATCGCTGTCATAACTAATAATAAATGTATTCGCACTTCGAATCGCTCCAATTACAATATGCAATTCTAAATGAATATACAGACAGTTTTATTGCACTCTAAGCCAAAAACAAAAGAAGCAGTAAAGGAGATTGCTTGTTCGGCAGGTTTGCTATAGTAAAAATGCTTATCACATTTATGAAGCTGAAATCAATCTACCAGCGGATGTGCAATTTTACGATTGCTGCATAACTGAAAGCACCTGTTTTAGTAATTATAATAAACACTGCTTTGATTATGAGAAGTGTAGGTTTATTTTTCAGGGCTTAAACTAGCCTGATTTCAAATAGTAGTAAAAATAAAAAGCTATTTGATCAGTTTAGGCGCGCAGCCAAGATTTTTGCATGTGGAATAGGGTGGCACAAGTTTTACCTCAAAACGAAAATGTACACCTAGGAAATAGTTTTTTTTGTGGCAGTGCTTCACAATTTTGAAGCTGATAGGTGCTAACTATTGCGAGTTTTTTGGAATTTTTAGTGGAATTTTGTGCTTTGTTGCCAAAAATCGCTCTTTCATAACTTTTGTAATGCTTTTAAAGCCTGGAGACCGAGGTTGCTAACACAACTGATTTAAAATCATTTTTCGGCTGCAAAGCGAAGAAATAAAAAACAGCAAAGCTCGATGTAACTTTCGATTTTGTAAGCTTTCGCATTTATGCGCGTCAAAAAATTGTAGCTTACCCATATCTGCTAATATATTTCAATTTAGGGTGGCATTCCATACTTTGGTTCTGCTAAATCTTAGAAAGGGCCAAACTTGATTGCAAACATTGTAATAACAACTTTTATAGCATTTTATTACAACATGCAGTACAAATAAACCTAGACAAACAATTTCTGTATTCGCTACTGGTTACGGTCTTTCTTCAAATTCATTGGACTAGATCCCGTTTAAAGAAGACTTGATTTTAGGATGGTAATAAGCAACAGCGAAAAACCATAAATAAGTGACAACTTTCGTCACTGACCTCACCGCTGCTGATTGGGTGAAGCGCATCCGGTAGAGACGATATTCTTTAATTCGACGTTGGTGCGCGCGATACCAACCAAGTCGGCAAGTGCAACACAGTAACGACTGCGATATTAGCACGAATAAGTGAAATGTATCGAAATGTTGTGTACTTTTCAGTTACAGACAAAGTAGAGCGTGATAGTCATGTCACAAACCACTCTATTAACGTTCACTGAAGCACAATTTCACGAGAGAGGTGCTTTTTGTGTACCACATAAGGATATAACTGCTAAAGGCACTATTTCGTTTGTGATTCATAGCTTCAACGCATGATAGAGTGTTGCTTTTTGCAACTGCATGCTTTACTTAAGTACTACACTAAAAAGGCTAGCCAGAAAAATATAGTGACTATCATATCTAATGGTAATAATTTGCCTCCCACGTAAATGTTAAATCTGCATATAAAAAAAAGCTTAATAAAAATGTGTGATATGAAAAATATTAGATTACCTTAAATGTTTTTTCGGGCCGAAAAAAGTGACTTTGCGGTTTAGACTACTATGTTGCGGAAAGTGGTTTGAGTGGAGAAGTCTTTTTAAGTATTGTTGGCAGTCTCAAGATTGCATTTTTCAAACAACACTGACAATTTAGCCTTGAGTTTACTACCTTCGATGTTCTCCTTTTCATTGCATTATTTTGTTTAAAGAATTGACATTACTTGCTATTCGACTGCTTCAAAACAAAAGCTTTTGGCACATACCTCTCTGCTGTACTCAGTGCTCTGGCCAGATAACTACTTTTAATTTCAATCTTTCAGCTCACCCTGAACTGTGTTTAAGAACATTCATCTCCCTAAAATATACTCCATTACCGTTTGTCGTCCAGAAGTCATAATATACGTCTTTCATTTGAAAATTTCTAAATAGCAAAAAACGCTTTCGTGCAGCCGAGGTTAACGGCGAGAAGAACGAAGTCCTAACCAAATTTTCCGGTTTCATATTCTGAATGTATCAAATGCTCTCTATGTTGGTATATGCAAAGGTGCTTTACAAAAAGCGGTTGTTGGAACTAATGTCGTCGATGCTTTTTACCAGTAGTTGAAGTGCAACCAGGAAACTGCGGGACCGGACGCTTTTCTGCGCTGCTTCGCATCACTTTTGCTGGTAACCAAACTCTATACTCAGTGGTGAATTAAGAATTTTAGGGGCCTGAGGAAAGAATTTATGAGGGGCTCCCTAACTGCTCGAGTTCTTGATGAAGAACTTTTTTTAAGATCGCCACTATTTCGAAAGACTGAAACAGCTTATCGGACATGTCTGGAAAGAGGGGACTCCCTATTCTCTAAACAGAAGGCCCCAAAATGGGTGAAGGCCCGAGACAGCTGCCTCGCTTGCCTCACCCTAAATTCCCCACTGCTGATGCTCCTAGATGTTTTAGGAATACAGTTTTCAGTTCATGGCAAATGGTGAGAATGCACTTCAAGAAACTTGAATCTAAAGCAAATACAAATGCGAACGAGTGTCAGATCCTCAGGCGTATTCACATTTGAGGAACGCCGCTTGTTTCTTGCCTACTGATAGTGATTGTGTGGATTAAGTGGTACTGCATGTAGACTTCAATAAATATAGATTTTGGGGTCTGAGCAAATAAAAAACGTGTTAAGCCTAGCGTTTGTCGGAGTACGTAGCAAACAATCCACTAGCGCATTCTAGTGTCGACAAAAATCATTGCAAAGATAAAAAAAAACACTAAAAACAATTGCTTGAAGATTCTCCTGAAATCATCATGATTGATTTTACTCTAAAAAAAATTATTCTTGCATAGGTTTCAGTGTTCTGGTACTGCCTATTAATGCAGTACTAAATTTAGTCACGACACAAGACTCACAACCACAAATTAGCGGTTGTTCAACAGTACAGCTTACAATCACGTAGCTAATCAAGGGCTTACCAAGGCATTAATTGAGAAGAGATAAACATAGAGGTAGACATCTTTTATGGCCCTTATTCACTTTACATAATAAATTTTAAAAAAGCATCCCCACCTTTCCTGAAATATGTTAGTGTACAGAACGTTGGGGTATTGACTGTTTTCATACCCACCCCTTGCCTGCACCAATGCCTGAAATCTAAAGTGGAAAAACATACCAATACTGCCTAAATTGGATGTAGCTGCCTAATATCCTGATTAGACACCATTGATTTTTGTAGGGACCATTGGAAAGAAAAGATGAATTGATAGAGAAACAGATTCTCCAGAAAAATGGTCTCAAGTGCTAGAAAGAAGTCTCAAAAAGGTAAGGCTTGTGCAAATTAAATGGAAAAACTTTTTTAATATCAACTCTAAGGTGGAGTTTGAAGGCAAATTTTAACAACAACAGTATTTAGTGACAATTGATGGATGATTATATTACTATATTTTAATGAATTCATGCTTAGCTTGCCTGTCTTTAGTCAAACCGAGCCATGGCAACATGTAGAATGTTTGGCCCCATCTCTTGTTAGCTACATAAAGATAAGAAATCCGTTGTATGCCATTCCCAAGAGCACAATAAGCAAACTTGACGAATTTTTCTTTGCACTTTTCCTGGCTTGCTGAATGAAAAAAAGGGAAAGATGTGAATATCATTTTTTTATCGCCACTGATATGACTTTACACAGGAATTGAGCCCAGGTCTACCGATCTCAAAGTGGATTCTATTGCCTTTAATCGCTATTCCACTGAGCCTATAATATATTAATCACTCGTGATGATCAGTTTTCGCTGGGCAATTTTGTTTGCATAATGCGTGTGAAACCGTGCCGAAAAAAAAAGAGTCGTGGTAGTGTTTGAGGAAAATTGGAGTGGCGGAGAAGTATGTGAGAGTGATTCAAAATAGGTATGACGGTAACAAGACAATGATAAGTTGTGCATTAGGGTAATTGAAATGGTTTCACTTGAAAGAAGGACTACATCAAGAACTGACACTAAATCCATTTCTTTTTTCAATACTTATGAATAGGTTAACAAATAAGTTCAGAACGGAGTCTCTATGGACCATATTGTTTGCAAACGATGTTGTTTTATGTGAAAAAAGCAAAGAAGAGGTGGAGACAAAACTTGAAGGCTGGAGTGATGTTAGAAAGAAGAGGAATGAAAGTTAGTCGCAGCAAAACAGTTTATTTGTATGTAAATACAAACAAAGATGTTGATCAAGGACAGTTGCAAAATGTAGAACTGACTGAGGTAACTAATTTAACGTATGTGGGGTCAATTGTGCAAAGCAATAGAAAGCATGGTCGAGAGGTAAAAGAAATGAGGCTTAGCTAGATGGAATGGATGGAGAAAAGTTACTGGTGTAATATGTGGTGGAAGGTTTTCTGCCAAAGTAAAAGGAAAGGGTATAGATTGTTTGACCAACAATGCTGTATGGGTTAGAAGCGGTACCATAGATGAAAAGGCAGGAAGTCACAGATTTTAAAATGTTGCACTTTTCAGTGGTAGTCGATAAAATAAAAAATGAAAGATACCAGGAGCAGCATATGTGGGCAAAATGATAGTTGATGAAGGTAAGATTGAGATAGTTTGGGCACTTTTTGAGAAGAGAAAACAAATGCGCTGGGAGAAAGATAATAGAAATAAGCCTAACATAAAAGCGAAAAGGAGGGCCCAAAAAGAAGGTTTATGTATGCAGTGAAGGATAATTTTGAAGGTAGTTGGATTGATGCAGATGGATGTGAATGATCGAGAAAGATGAAAAAAATGATCTGCTGTGGCTACCCTTGAAATGGAAGAGCCAAAAGTAGAAAAAAAATTTTTTTTTTGCACAATGATAATGTATGTCATGTATTGGTTCTTGTATCTAAAATTATGTTGATTTTTGCAATGGAGTAGCCACAAAAACATTTAAGGTGAGGACAAATTTTCAAAAAATTTTTGACATGATAAAAAAAAGTTAACTTGACCTACCTCAAAATAATTTAATGCACCTGCTTCAGTTTTTCAAAACGCCAAATTTTAGCACCAGCTCAAATATTCACATATCCAGCGCTCGACTTTTCATTGAACTGCAAATATCGTTAAAAATCAGTTGAAACCAACTTTATTACAATTTTCAAATTGTTTCATTTGTTGTGATTGAAATAGCAACATTGCCAAACAGAAGAATGTTTTCAGACTTGAAAGAACGAGTACGGAGTGTTCCACAGAGATGGTTCAAGTCGTGAACTACTTAACTGTTTGCCAACGTTTTGCTCGAAAATTTCAAGTGGGCTCTGATAAAGCTTCAAAGTAAAACTTCGTCCCAAAACTTGCGCAAAATCTCTTCTAAAAACACAATCCTTGACAGCAGAGCGAGAGAAGCTGGTCCACCAACTTCTGTGAAATCCCTTAAATAACTGGACAAAATAGCCCGCGTCTCTGTTCAATGGAGTAGAGCAGAGACCTATCCAGTGGTCATATCAACCATGGGCGAATGGGGCAGTCGCCCAGGTACCCCCTTATAATATTGCGCGCTACAAGGCCCCACTTTTGTCACCCAGATTCAAGTGGTAATGCAATTTCTTTCGCTGATATGCAAGGCATCTTTACCAAAATGCAAACATCTGAAAATATTCGAAGCACTGACAAATGGTATGAGGTCCTATCACAGGCTAAGGTTGCTAGCAAGTATTAATATATGCAAAAAGTTTTTATTGATGTCCAAAAAAGTACTGCTCTAATTGAAAGTTTTTCAGATGGCTCTATGCTTTTTGTTTTGACGACTTGAAGCAAACTTTGAATAATACTCAGCAGATTGCGCGTAAATACAACAAAAATCAACTTGACAGTGCTTCAGGATTTGAAACACCACCAACATGTGTAATATCCTGTGTAATATCCTGTGTCATAGCCCGTGTAATATCTTGGTGATATCATGTGTAATATCCTGTGTAATATCCTGTGTAATACTGTGTAATATCCTGGTGCCGTGGCAACGTAACTATGATTCAAAAGTTGCAAAAAGTTTCAACCAAAGCAATTAATTTGATTAATACAAAGAAGCAGAAAACATCAACGTTTTTCAAAAACACAATCTGCTAGCAATACAACAGTCTAAACGACTTGAAATTGCCAAATTTATGCACAAATATTTTAGTAAATCTTTTCCTCCTGCTTTTTCAAACATCTTTGATTCTAACTTTCTTAGCGAGAAAGCCACTTTTCGTACTCGATCCAAGTCCAAATTGTGCCCTCAATATCGCAGAATAAAACTTACGCAACAAACACTAAAATTTAGAGGCCCAATGTTATGGAATAAACTACCTACAGCACTCAAAGATATTAAATCATTTCCCAAGTTCATCAAATGCTTTAAAGAATATATTATAAATCAGTAGATTAATATGTATTATGTTTTAAAACTGGAAACCTACTTCTTTTGATTGCTTAAAGATATAATTATAAAACGAGCTTGCAAAGTGGGAAAGAAAGTAAAAGAATAGGTATTTGCTGTTTTTCTTTCTGTTTTAGAATCTGCCAACCACTCTCGAACTACCAATTAAAAAAAGAGCGAATCATTATTTTATACTCCATCTCCAACTTCAGGCGACAACTGCTCCTCGAAATATTTTCTGTTGAAGAAGAACAATAAGTATGATTTACCTACGATATAGGTCCATGACACTTTAGTCAATTCATTAGATTAAATAATTAACTTTTATTTGAGTTAAAAAGACAGGGACACTTTCAATGGTTTACTTAAATTATTCACTTGTTGTGTCCTTGGGCAAGGCACTTAACGGGACGCCCCCACCTTTATGTGGAAGACAGGTGGCCTAGTTTTCCTCTGAAGAGAGGGTTGGTGGCAGGAAGGGCATCCGACCGTAAAAACAAAAATGCCATGTAATACAAATGCAGATTATCTGCTGTGGCGACCCCTAATCGGGAAAAGTCGAAAGAAAAAAAGAAGAAGATTCATAATCAAGTGATTAAAATCAGGTCATAAAAATTCCAACGCAATGTTATAGTGCTACTGTTTATCCGCAAATTTCATAGTCCTGGGCATTAAGACTATAACTGCATCCGGCGACAGGGTCCTGCCAAGAGTGTAATGGAGCTAACTCTTTAACTGTCGTTGCTCCCAGGTCACCCTTGGGCAAGGTGTAGTACCTGCTAGCCTCCTCATTAGGGTAACAACAGTTTGGCACTGAGAGGAATATATTTCTTTTAGCTATTATCGAGTGTTTTTACATAGGGTAAAATTTTGTTTATCTGGCTGACTGCTTTTTTAGTTTCTTTTTTGTTTTGCTTTTTTTTATTTCAATTGTTTTGCTTGATGTTTTTGTCAGGTGCGGTGACCATTCCCCCTTTCTACAATCTTTTTAATGTAACCTTAAAAAATTTGAGTATGTTTAACGCCAAATCGTTTTGTCACCTGCATTCCTTTTTCGCTCATTGTTTTTGTCCTATTATTGAGTTTTTAGTGCTGAGAAAACAGAAGCGAAATAAATTGTCAACTACTACTTTTACCACAGCACGTTGCAAAACAGCATTTGACGAAGTAGCTGATGAATCAATGAAAAACCCTCACATGAAATTTGAAACAAAAGTTTTCAAAGCTATAATAAACTTTTCTTAGCCAGATAAAGGAACGTTTTACTCAGATTGCAAACTTTAAAAATTTGGTGTTTTGCTTATTCTTACAAACCTATCTCCTGAAGCCCCAAATTAGTGGTTTGAACTGTTCATGATTTTAATTTTTCAAGGGCGTCGCACAATGATTTGCTTTTTTTCTGTCAAAAGAGCTTTGAACGTAGATTACCTATCTATTTTCTTTTAATTGCATTTTTAACAAAATGTTGCTAGGTAAACTGTTGAAACTATGAACTTATTACAGGCAGGATTTCGAAAGGGTCGCAGCACTGTCGACCAAGTGCCTAAACTTACTGAAACAATTGTGGATGGATTTGACAAAAAAGAGATTACGGGATCAGTGTTTATTGACCTCACCACTGCCAATGATATAATCTGGCATCAGGGCGTGCGTGTGAAACTGCAACGAATGCTTACCTCCAACCACCTGATTAATTTCATAATGGCATTACTTTACACAAGGTCTTCACCCTGTTCACAAGTTATGGACCAAAAAAGCCGGTCCTTTAGATTGAAAAATGACGTTACGCAAGGATCCGTTGTGGCCCCTACTCTATATAACATCTACATAGCTGATTTCCTGAAAACATCTGGCAACTGCTTCATGTATGCAGACAACGAAGCAATCACCTAATCTGCATCAAGTATTGCCAAAGTCGAAGAACACCTATCCAATGACATGAAGACCACATGCCTGTACCTACATGACTGGCACTTAAAGCTTTCCCAATCAAAAATGGTGTCATCAATGCTCCACCTTAAGAACCATCTGGCTTCGAAATCCATTAAAGTAACCTTGGACCCCAACACAATCCTGAACTGTGAGCGATATCCTACATACCTTGGAATCACCTTGGATCGCAGTCTAACATACAAAAACCATTTGCACAAACTGAAACGAAAAGTGTCTTCCAGAGTGGCACTGGTGAGAAAACTGTCGGGAACTAACTGGGGTACCTCATCTGACACTTTACGAACCTCCACTACAGCACTTGTATTTGCACCACCTGAGTATTGTGCCCCTATCTGGTGCCAAAGTACCCACACAAAAACGCAAGATGTACCTTTGAGTAAAGCAATACGGATCGTCTCAGGCTGCATCCGCCCCACCCCTTTGAATTTTTTACCACCACTCTAGGGAATACAGCCACCAAGCTGTCGCCGGAAAAAAACCCTGTAAACGCTTATAGTACAAAGCAGATAACACTGACCATCTTCTACATCAGTGGTTCCCAACCTTTTTACACTGGGGACCGGTAAAAATTTTTAAAAATGTTCGCGGACCGGCAACAAAAGATCCGTAGTGAATAGAACATATATTTGTAACCTTTCTGTTAACCAAAGTTGTCGTTGTGTAACATACTGCAAGATTTTGGTATAAGCTATGTATTTGGGACGAAAAATCGCAACAAAATGGAAATTAAATTAACTCAAACAACAAAATGTTAATTCATTTACATACAAAATCAATTGTTAGTGGGAAATTTGCTGCTGTTTCGCTGTCAGTATGCGATCCAAGCGAGGTATAAAAGAAGTTTCTGAAACACGTAGCTGTGTTTCGGCATCCAGGCGATTTCTTTGGTTTGTTTTAATTAAAGTTAGCGATAACAAAGATTTCTCGCATAAATAGCTAGTTGAAAATACCACCAACAATTTGATTGCTTTGTGAGTTAGACACGAATATTCATTTTCAAGAGATATCCAGAATTGCGACAATGATTCTTTTTTGTGTCTGGACTGCAAAGTGGAATCACAGCATAATTCAATCAGACTTTCTTTTTCATGGGGATTAAGGTCGCATGTGTTGACATCTTCGATGAAAGGATTGTTGATGCAAAGGTTTCCACGTCGAGGATCTTCATGTTCCGGAAAATAATGGTCAAAACTGTTAGCCAACTCTTTTAAGTGTTGACTTACAATGCTCAGTAACTCTTTACAGTTAACATCAGCACTTGCCAAATACTCATTTAAAATTGGAAACATAATTGTATCTTCCTTTTGCACAAGACTATCCCAAAGTACCAGCTTCTGTTTGAAAGCCTCAGTCTTTTTCTCAGTACAAACATATTCGTGCAAGGGCCTTGCAGAGAAGTATTAAGCTCGTTCAAACGGCCAAATATATATGCCAAGTACTCAAGCTTACACAACCACATCTCATCTAACAAAAACTCTGCTAATAGGGAGTTCATTTCTCTCAAAAAGTGTTTTGTTTCTTCACGAAGTTCAAATAGGCGAGAAAGAACTCGTCCTCGTGACAGCCATCTTACTTCTGCATAAAGAAGAAGATGATCATGCTGCGAATCCATACTTTCACACAATGCTTGGAAGAGTCTGGAGTTTAGAGTTTGACTTCTAATTGCATTAACAATTTTCACAGCGTTAGTAAGTACGTTTTTCAAATCAGGAGAAAGCTTCATTGAAGCCAAATGCTCTCGGTGGATGACGCAGTGAGTAAACAGCATTTCTTTGTGCGCAACTTCTTTAATTTTTGCAACCACACCAGAGCAATAACCAGTCATGCTCGCAGCTCCATCAGTACATACTCCGACGCAATTTGCCCAGTTTGTGTCTCTCTCACTAAAGTACGTGTTAAGAAGCCTAAATATTTCTGACCCGGTGGTACGTTCTGGTAAATCAATGTAACAAAGAAGTTTTTCCTTAAAATCTGTTTTTCCCTTATAGCGCACGAAACATAGAAGAATGGCACAATTACTCACGTCAGTTGACTCGTCGAGTTGAATAGCAAAATAGGGTGATTTCTTTACCTCATCTATTACCTGCTGTTTGATGTCCTTTGCAATATCTTCAATCCTTCGTTGAACTGTATTGTTGGAGAGTGGTATGCCATCAAATTTTCGAGCTGCTTCAGGACCCAAAATTTGTTCAGCCGCAGATAAGATGCACGGCTTTATTAACTCTTCCCCAATTGTATAGGGTTTTTTGTTTTAGCTATTTGTAGGGAAATTAGGTAGGATGCATGTAGAAAAGATTTTTCGGTAGTTGTCATCTTTTTCATTTGTTTTTTTTTGATCTTTTATATTAGAGCGTAGTTGTTCAAAATATTCAAGGGGCTTATCTTTAAGATTGTTGTGTTTTGAATCGAAGTGACGAGCAAGTTTGAAAAGTTTTAAAATTTGAGAGAATTTGGGAGCACACTAAACATAAGGGCCGTGGCGATTGTTCACTACACGGAGCTACAGTAAAACCAAGCTCCAAGTATTCTTTATCGTATTGCCTGACAAATTCCCCTTTACGTTTCTTACTTCCTCCAGTGACAATCGACTTATCTGCACATGTCCTTTTCGTAGTTTGCTCTACACTTACAGTAGCCCTACTAATACTAGCTTCATTTCCATTTTGAGAATTATCTGTTTCAAAAGTCTTAGTTTTATCCTTTTTGCTAAAATACACCATAATACATTGTTGTTTTGTTGATTCCATACTAATCCTTCTGCAGTGTCACAGTACAAGCTATTACAGCATCTCAAAAGTAAAAAATTGCTTTGCACAGCATTCCATCAATAAACTTTTAGAACGCTAGACGTAGTTTATGTCGAAGCAATTTTAACATAATCAATTATGACAAAACAAAACTTAGGTCAAACATGAATCTAGAAGGTAATCGGAAGGTTTACCTTGATTATTATTAAATAGTTTTGCGGTATCAACGATGAAAGGCGAGATACGTCAGTTTTACTGCTGCAAATCGGCCAGGCGTAAAATGAGTTTTACAGAGAGTAACATCTTTGCAATGGTTATGATTCCATATTAAAATTATCTTGGCAGAAAATAAGATACTTCGCGGACCGGCAAAAAATTTACGCGGACCGGCGGTTGGGAACCACTGTTCTACATAATATCTTGCACAGCAAAACTCCTCCCAAAAGGCTTGAATCTCGCAAACCTCTTCGCCCATTTCTTAAATTACTACAAGGTTATGACCCTCAGCAAGAGCCAATACCACATAAACCGCAACCACACATTCAAGACTGGTCAAACAAACCCCTAGGACAAGGCCTCCCACGAAAAGCCTGGGTCTAACTAAATAGATTGCAAGACGCAATAGGAATAT
Source organism: Trididemnum clinides (assembly GCA_963675345.1). Lineage (NCBI taxonomy): Eukaryota > Metazoa > Chordata > Ascidiacea > Aplousobranchia > Didemnidae > Trididemnum > Trididemnum clinides. The sequence continues at coordinate 19,481,127 of OY776290.1, read as the reverse complement.
TTGGCGCTCAAAGGTCAAATGGGGATTTGGAGATGACAATCTATGCCAATGTGGAGAACCCCAAACTGCATACCACATTGTCAATGAATGCAAATCAATAGGACTTCCCTGCAACCTAACAGATGTTGACAACCCTATGCTCAAACGATATCTAATAAACTGCAACTTCGGATGAAATTGTCATACGAACGAACGAAAGAAGAACTGCATGAAAGAAGACTGCACCAATCAACAGCCGCCTCAATGTGGTGGTGCGGTCCCTGATCCCGTTTGGGTTGGGTCGAAATGGCTGTTGGCCTTCCCGAGGGTCCCAGTTACCCCGGGCACTCCCCTTCATTTTTCGTTATGCTGCCCCCTGAACGACCGCAGAAGGGCAGCACACAGCTTCCTTAAAATCGGTCGCTTGTTTTCTCTTTTTCTTTTCTCCTGCCCCTCTCTTGCCCTTCTTCGTCTTCTCATTCTCCTCCTTCTCTTGATGAGCGGTAACGTTCATCCCAACCCTGGCCTCATTTTTCCTTGCTCTGTGTGCACTGGAAATGTGACCTGACGGTGCAAGTCAGTGCAATGCTGCGCTTGCTCCAAATCGGTCCATCTAAGGTGCTCACAACTTTCCCTTTCCGAATTCAGAGCTCTTGACAGCTCTCACTCTTGGAGCTGTCCCCCCTGCCGAATCACTGTGACTCCCTCCTCGGACTCCTCCGACATGTATACCTCCAATGTGGAATCTATCCCCGTCTCTGCTAAGGCTGCTCTCTCGCCCCACCCTCGTTTTCAAACCTTATATCCCCAATCTGCCCATTATTTATCTTCTCCCTTTACCCCCCCCCCCCCCCACCACCGTCCTTTGCTCCTGGCTTTCCCTCTGCGCCTCCTGCCTCCACTCCTCCCCTGACTCTCTCAGGGTTTTTCAATGGAATGCTGGAGGTCTTCGAGCCAGGAGCACTAAACTACTCCACTTTCTTTCGTCCCATCCTGTCGATCTTATCTGCATTCAGGAATCCAATCTAAACTTCTCTTTCTCTTTCCCGATTCCTGGATTCTCTGCACTGCGTTCTGATCGTACCCACTCCCGGTCTGGCATTCTCTCTTCTGATACCACGCACGCTAGCCGCGGCGTTGTCATTTTTGTCAGGCAGGGCCTATCCTTTTCTGAACTTTCTACCTGCACTCTTTCTTCGCTTGATCTCTACTCCGATTATGTAGGGATCAACATTTCTCTAAACAACTCCTCCTCGGTGTCATTTTTTAATGTGTACGCCCCCCTATTTGCTCCTCCCCAACGGGTGGCAGAACCGATTCCTTTTCTCCCTCCATTCTTCCCTCCTTCAGAAATCTCTTCATTCTGGGGACTTCAATTGCCATCACCCCCTTTGGAACTCAAGAGTTACTTCCGACCCCCGCGGGGAAGAAGTATTCGACTGAGTCATCTCCTCTGACCTCCTCCCCTCAATGACCCTGACACACCCACCCTTCTCCATCGCTCCTTTGGCAGTCGCTCCTCTTTTGACATCTCCTTTTCCCCCTCTTCTCTTGCCCTTTCTTGCTCCTGGGACGTGCTACAGGACCTTGGTTCTGACCACCTACCAACTCTTCTATCTATCCCTCTCTCTCCGGTCTTTCACCCCAACGAGCACCCCCCTTCCTTCAATTTTCAGAAAGCTCGCTGGGATGGCTTTGCCTCCTACTTTGACTTTCACTGTCATTCAGCAGAGGAATACTCGTCTCTTTCCTCTGCTGCTACTCTTTTTACCTCTCTGGCACTGCCAAATCTTCCATTCCTTTTGGCCGCATCAAACGCCCTCCTAAAGCCTGGTGGTCTGCTGAGATGGAAAAAACGGCTAGTGAAAGACGCAAGGCTTTCGCTGCCCCTCACAGAAGTGATGAAGATCGCCAGGCTTACATCTCCGCTTCTCGACGCGTCTCGTCAGTCATTGCCAAAACCAAGGCTGAGGCATGGCAGACGACTTGCTCTTCTCTTTCACCTAATACAAACCCTAAATCTGTACACTCTCTTCTTCGCTCTATCGCTGGCTCTCCTTCCTCGTCTTCTTCCTCTCCTAACTTTCCCAACTGTTCTTCTCTCAGGGAATCGGCTTTGGTCTATGCCACTTACCTGAGATCCCACTTTTTCATTTCTCAGCTAAAAGCCCTGCGTAGCAGAGCCAGAGGCTACCTCTCTGAGCTCCACCGGGCCACGTGCCCTGTGGAGTCCCACTCGTCCTTTTGCTCTCCTTTCACTCTCGCTGAATTCCATGCGGCTGCCTCCAACCTCTCCTCCTCCACCACCACTGGCCCAGACAAAGTTGCCTATCCCATGCTAAACCACCTTCCTTGCTCTGGCATGGATTTTCTTCTTCACATCTTCAATCTCCTCTGGTCTTTACATTCCTTTCCTTCCATCTGGAAGACATTTTCCATTATTCCCATACACAAGATGGGAAAACCTCTCGACTCTCCTGCTTCCTTCCGGCCTATCTCTCTTACCTCCTGCGGATCAAAGCTGTTTGAACGCATCATTCTTCTCGTCTTCTCTTCTTTCTGGAATCTAATTCCATTCTCTCTCCCCGTCAGGCCGGTTTCCGCCCTGGTCTGTCTACACTCGATCAAATTCTGTACCTTTCTCAGTCCATTTCGGATAGGTTTAACAAACCCAGGCTGGACTCTAGGACGATCCTGTCTACTATCGATTTCTCTAAAGCTTCTGACTCTGTCTGGCATCCCGCCCTTTTCCACAAACTAATTTCAGTTGGCCTCTCTCCTTGCTTTGCTCGTTGGACTCAATCTTTTCTTTCTGATAAGCGCGTTTGTGTGGTTTATCAAAATCACAAAAGCCGCTCCTTTCGAGTCCGTCGAGGTGTTCCGCAAGGATCCGTTCTTGGCCTGTACTTTTCTCTCTCTTCATTAATGATCTTCCTGCTTCTCTGCGTTTTTCCGTCACATGCTTTCTTTACGTTGACGATCTGGCCATTTGGCCCTCTTCCCTGTCGGTCCTCACTGCGGTGGAGGCCACACAAGAAGCTCTGTTTCGATTGAAGTGCTGGTCTGAGTACTGGTGAGGCCTCCTTCTTCTCAGTGGATCCCCACCAAGTTAACCTCCAACCCAATCTCCTCCTACTCTGCTTACGCCTCCGTTTCAATCCCACTCCAACTTTTCTTGGGGTCACTTTCGACCGCACTCTTTCCTTTTCTAAACATGTAACTTCGCTGAAGGTCAAATTCTTCCACGTCTCAAGGCCTTACGCTGTATCTCTGCTTCCTCATGGGGCCCCTCTAAGGAGTCCCTCTCTCTTTTGTATAAATCTTTTCTTCGGTCCCTTCTCACTCAATTTTACCAAATTGGAACGCCTCCACCGAGCGGCCAGTGTGCCATCACCGGCTTCCTCTTGTCCTCCCCTATCCCTCTGCTTCTCTCCGAGGCTTCTTTGCCTCCCCTACGAGTCACCCTGACTCATTTCATTGTTTTATCTTATGAGTGGGCTCTTCGTCTCCCAACCTCCTTTCCCATCTCAGGTTTGGCCAGACTAGGAGTGAAACCAAGACTCTGCAGATCGTCCTGGAGAGCTTTTGCGTCCACTCACCCGCTTATGCTTCCTTCTATTTGTTCTAGGGGGGCTCTTCTTGCCTGCCCTCCTTTTCCTCCTTGGAATCTTCCTTTGTTCACGGTGGCGCCCACCCTTTCCACTCCATGCTCTCGCTCTGATCCCACTCTTTCTCGCCAAGGTGCGGCTCTCGCCCATCTTGACTTTCTCTCCCTTCATGATCTGGTACTTTGGACTGATGGCTGTGTTCCTTTTCCTTTTGGCAAGGGCGGTTCCGGCGTACTTGCCAGCTGCTCTCTCTGTGGCACTGAGGCCACTCTTTCGTTTTCGGCAGGTCCAGTATGCTCAAGTTTTTCCGCTGAAGCCTGCGCCATTCTGCACGCTCTTTGCTGGTCTCGGCACTACCAACAAGTCTGCCATTTTTCTTCTCTTATCTTACTATTTGACTCTCGTTCTGTCCTTGCCTCCCTGTCCTCTCCTCTATCTTTCCTCTTATCTCAAACTCTGTGGCAGATCTGGCAGGAACTGTCTTCTCTCTCCTCCTGTTTTATCAGTCTACAATGGGTCCCCGAACACTCGTTGCCCCCGGGGAACGACGCGGCTGATGAGCTGGCCAGATGGGAAGTGCTACTTGCGCCCTCCACAATCCCTTGTAGTCTCTCTCCTCTTATCTCTCGTATCCACTCTCGTCTTTTCTCGGACTGGAGGCGTACGGTCTCATTGAAGTTCTTTGACACACAGGTTCCTCGATTTCCACCGAGAAACTTTTGCTCCCTCGTCATGCTCGCTGTGTCCTCTCTCGTCTTCGCTGCAACGGACACAGCCTTCTTTTAGGTTCTTATCTCACTAGGATTGGCAGAATTGAAAATCCTTCCTCCAGCGCCTGTGGACACTCGTCCCTGGACACCTCTGATCTCATTCTGCACTGTCCAGCTACGGACTCTTCGCGCCGCTCACTTTTTGGAGACTCTGTCTCTTTACGACCTCTGGTCCAGACCCTGGAGAGTTGCCCGGCTGCTGGGGCTCCATGGTCTCCCGCCATGCCCCCATCCCTCCGAAGGGGTCGGGTAAACAACAACAACAACAACGAAAGAAGAGCATTTGGGACATTTTTTCAAATTTCATCCGATGGAGGAAAGTTGTTTATGTTTTTGAAAAAAGTTCCAAATGAAAATTACGGGCAGAAACGGCAACAAAAACAGAATTTTTGATTGATTGCTTTCGGTAAAATTTTTGCACTGAAGCACGTTGAAAGTGTGCACAGAAATGAAAAAGCAGTGCTTCGTATGCAGGTATAGCTAAAGCACTAGATTTGTACGTGTCTGTGTATCAGAAATTTATTGATTCCGTGCAGGAAATACTTCACATGCAGCCCAACACGGATTTTATGCATTGCTTTTTAAAATGGTTTTTGCACACAGCACATTTCCTTTGCTTTTTCTGAATTGTGAGTTTCAATGAAGATCTAGACTTGCTTCTTTGCACTTGTTCTAGGACGCGTAGCTGCATGTTTTTGCTGAGTGATGAACGACAAGAGATTTTCAGCTCTGATAACGGTGAAGTTTTCCAGTTACGCCAACTGTTCCTTGCTTGAATTCCAGAAGTTGGAGTTTTCGTTCACCATCATTTGCCGCATCCATACCAATCACACTCGTGAAGGGCCGAAAGTATCGCTTTATGCTAGAGTCGTGATCCTGTACTGTATGATTAACCAGTCTATTTTGTCGACGCCACCATTATCACTGTTAAAATCTGTGATGCACTTTGGCTGATACAGGGTAACTTCTTCCTTTTTTTGCCTGCTCCATCTTTTTGCGTTCGCGCTGGCAGAGCGCCTTGATATCGCATTTTGAAATTTTTATGATCTTTTCAGAATTTTGCTGTTGAAGTTCATCCGGTAGTCATAAGTGCCCCATTCCTACGTCGTCCAGATGTCATCGGTTGAGAGAGAGGACATTTGTTGGTGCGGTTGACTTTTAACTCGCTAAAACCTGAAAAGCTTCTTTCTCTTAAAACTTTCATCAGGTCGAAACTCATGAAAAAGTTTTCAAAATAAAATATGTAGACACTAGGTTCGATTGCTTTTGCAATAACGTTTAAGAAAAGTGATGATCCAAGTTTTTGAATTGGTGGTTCTGTGTTTTTTCCCTTCATGCGAGTGAAAATTGAAACAGTAGCCTGTATCAGAACTTTCCCATTTTGACCATTGAATTTTAAATAATAATACTAAAGTACGTGAAAGAAGCAGGCAACAAATGTTTTTAGTTTGGATATGCATGAAAAGAAAACATTCTCGTGGCGAATTTATTTGTTTTAGACACCGTTTCACACCATGATCCCCAACTGGTGATTGTTATTGTGCAGATGATTGCGGCAATGCTAACGGAATTTTTTTCATATTCAATGTATTGGGTAGAAGTAAAATGCTTACTTTTCTTGAGGCAAACTAATTCTAAAAAAATTGACAAAAATTGAGAAAAAATGCACTGATAGCTTTATGATCAAAAGATCCCCAAAAATATGGCGACTATGTTAAACTTTTTTTCGTAAAACCACCATTATTTTGTAACAATGCTCTTGCTAAAATGAATAAAAAATACTAACATTGCGCCCATAACTGTTGGATACACATACGTTCCGTCTTTGCAGTGAGGGAATATGGGGCAAAATGTGGCCGATCCTCAGTCCCGTAGCACTCCAACTTCGGGCCCCCCCAAAGTAAGCGCAAGAGCCCCTGCGCACAGGTCATATCACTTTAGAGGTGTAAAATTGAAAAGCTGCATCAAGAAAATACACCACAATTTGTACATAAGTAAACAGGCTAATGTCAGAATAAAGCATGCCGATACCGAAGGCGCAAGTCATAAAAAATTCGGCACCGATGCCAGAGTTCAGTAGGACATTTATGCAGACACTGCGAAACGAAAGCAATGACACTGAAAAACATGAAAAAGTTATAAAAACACAGTATCATTTAAATAGTCTGGAGCGAACCTTTTTGTTCGCAAATGCTGTTATGACATTGTCATAATCAAGAGATCGGGCGCAGTCATTTTCGATTGACAACATGGCTAATGAAGATAGTCTACTGTCTGTCATAGACGTTCTATTAAAGTTTTGATCAGTTTCAATTTGCTGAAGCTTCTTTCAGCGCTGGCAACAGTCACGGGGCAAGTTAGTAAGATTCGAAGTGCGATGTACACATTCGGATACAATTCAAATAAATGAGTCTTTAGAAGATAGTTCAGAAAGTCTTGAGCCGTATTGAGATTGCGTTTTTTTTGTAAAATTAAAACAAACCGCTGTAGCTCAGCGCTCATTTCATCAGAATCAATGTCACCGAACTTTTTTTGGAACTCTTTACAGCAAGTAAGAAGAGTATTTTCTTGTTGCACAAGCAAAAGTTTGTCTCGTGTGTACAAAAACGAAAAGGCGGAAGAAACCTCACGTAACAAATTCAAGCGCTCCTTTATTGAAATAATAGCCTGGTCTACTAATGGATAGAAAAAGTTGCTTTTAAATTTCAGTTCAGGAGTAGCTCGTTGTTCCTCTTCACCTTGGTAATCAAACAATCTTCTTTTCTTTCCACTTCTTGACGGAGGAAAAAAGGATCAATATCCAATTCCTGTGCTATTTCAACAGCAGATGTTGCGGCACTGTCATAACCCGTTGTGCGATAGTTTTGCAAAAACTTTTCAGTTGCCTGGATTTCCGTTTCCATTGTATGAAGGGAAACTCCATACGATTGAAGAATCTTGCTTGCTTTATTGACTTGGAATAGGATATCATACCAAATAAACACCGACAAAAGAAAACTCCATTTTGATAAATGAGCTATCAACGATTTTCTTTCTGAGGCAGCTCTTCCATCTTTTCTTTCTATGGAAATGGCTTCCAAGTCTTTCAGTGCCAGCAACACCTCTTTTAAATTGTATCGAAGAGGTTTGATGCATTTAATTCTGCTTTCCCAACGAGTATCAGATTGTGACTTTATGGACAGCTCCACATGTTTCTTTAAAATTTCCCAACGCTGAGCAGAGAAAGAAAACAGCACATACAACCTTGTAAGTACTCCAAAAAATGTCAATGCTTCCGTCGATGAATTAGCACTGTCAACAACAACTAAGTTAAGGGTATGGTTTGCACAGGGCACGTAAACAGCTTTGGGATTGATGTCTAGCATTCTTGCTTGGACCCCAGAATGTTTTCCTTTCATGTTAGCACCATTATCATATGACTGACCTCGACAATCAGACAATTCGAGTTGCAGTGCGGTCGCTTTTTCTAAGAAAGCGTCCAACAAGCCTTTCCCAGTACTGTCACTTATTCTCAAGTAGCCAAAAAATGTTTCTTTAACAACAGCAGCTTCTTCATTACATAGTACATAACGGAGAATGACAGACATTTGTTCATGATGTGACATATCTGGAGTGCAGTCCAAAATTATAGAAAAATATTTTGCCAATTTCAATTGCTGTAAATTTTTTTTTTCAACTTCTGTCGCTAGCAATTCAATTAGTTCATTTTGTATGGTAGGACTCAAATAGTGATCTTTAGTGTTTTTATTCTTGATTCTGTCTTGAAGCTCTTTTAGGATCGGATCTCTTCTTGCCAAAAGCTCAAATATACCCAGAAAATTTCCATTGTGAGGAGATCCTAAGACTTCTTCAGATCCTCTAAAAGCAAGATTCCTTTCCGATAGAAACAAGGCAATGTCGATAAGTCTCTCTAAAACATTTCTCCAAAAACGTCTTTAATTGAAAAAAATATTCATCTCGCGTTTGTCGATAGTGGATGAATTTCTTATCCCTTCAGCTAGCAACATCCATTGACTGCAGCATTCTTGGTTACGTTAATCGAATATTTAAGATTCTACCAGAAAATCAATCGAAATATTCTAGATTCTGCGAGATAAAATGACGTCGCATTCACTTATGATGTCACAAGCCAATTTCTTCCTACAGTTTAAATCGGTTGTAAACAAGTCTGCTGAACTGAAAATAGTCACGTAGCCAAAAAGCAATTTCAGACTAACTTGGGCCCCCAGAGTTGGCCTGGCCCCCCCCGCAATTGGGGGGTTTGGGGGGCGGCTGCTACGTCTATGCCGATCCTCATTTGGGATTTATGAGCGGTAATAGGCTAAGAATCAATTTGCTTAATTTTGATTTACACTGACGCAAAATAAATAAAGATCAAGGTAGACAGTTTTATTACGAATGACAGTAGGAAAGATGAGTTATACAGCCTTGGAAGAGCGTAACTTTAGGATAGAAGATGACAGAGCTAAAACAAAATCTCGCTAGTATAACACAGCATTGAGATTTCGGGTCACATTTATTTTGTTGAACGACAAACCATAAACTCAGAATATTTTCTGGTGTGTCGCAAGTTTTTTCTAATGCATGGAATCAAAAAAAGTTTGAGAAGCACAGCCCCCAATAAACCCAAGTTGTAGAAGTGCTTGCATAGGAAAAAATTTTGGTCACGCAACAAAAGGCCATCACCCAAAAATGGTATTTGCTATTTGAATACACCCAAAAAATTGAACAAAATGGTGCAAGTGACTTTTCTAAGTAAATTGATCAATGATCAATGATCAAATTATCAAAGTGATGTGTAATCAATCTACTTTGAAAATAATAATTGTTACGCAATTTTGTACGAGTATGTATAGTAATGCAAGAGGCTAGCGATGCACTTAGCAAACTGCAGACAGTCACACTGTTTCAACCTATCAGGTCTCTTCAGCGCAGTTGGTGACCAATAAGAAGCTAGAGGCTCTTGATAATGCATAGCTTAGGCCGTCACACTTGTGGAACCTAATACTGGGTCCACTGTAGTGGATGATCTGTCAACCTCTGCGGAGCCGTATCACTCGTAAATGAGTGGCGGTTGTCGCAGGTGCACTAAGTCTAACAACTGCTAGAACAATAGTGCTGTCACAGCCGAGTGGTCACAAGGTCTTACATGTATAGTAATGCAAGAGGCTAGCGATGCACTTAGCAAACTGCAGAGAGTGACACTGTTTCGACCTATTAGGTCTCTTCAGTGCAGTTGGTGACCAATAAGAAGCTAGAGGCTCTTAATAAATTTTGTATTTTTTTGTATGTTATTATCAAAGTGATGTGTGATCAATCTACCTTGAAAATCATAATTGTTATGCAATTTTGTATGTTTTTTAAACTACAGCATAGCAAAGCAAATCACTGATAAAATGGAAACGCTATTTATTTAAAACTTAAGGGTTTTCGGCACTTCATTTGCCCTCAGAGAAATTGTTTTGATCTTGACTGCATCAGCAAACTTTACTCATGAAAAGCAGTTTACGAGTTGCAAAGCCAAGACGTCTTTTTGACTCACAAAGCAACTGATATTACGCACCAAAAGTTGACAAAATAGGTGATGACAAAGTAGGCTGAGGAGGGCAAAATGAATTGCGAACACGTTTAGATTTTGACTAAACATGTTTGCTATTTTGTCTGTGATTTGCGTTATTCTGCTATGGATTACAAAAACAATCTCTTTAGCGAAAACTCTTATGTTGCTTTGACAATTATTTTAATCAAGCCCGTGTCGGTTGCAGGTGCTGAAAAAGTTTTTCAAAGTTGAAGTTGATAAAAGCGTATCTTCAATGTGCGATGAGTCAAGATAGATATCGAATTAGCGATCATTTTAATTGAAGATGAGATTGGGTGAAGAGTAAACTATGATCAATGAATTGATGGTTTTGCTCATACTAAATCTAGAAAAGAGCCACCTTGCTTGCTTCTGGTTAAGTGTCCTTAAAATGCAAACTTGCTCTCTTAAAACTTTCAGACTTCAAAGCTGACCAATAACCATTGAAAATTAGGTAAACCTTGGGCTGATACTTAAAGGTTAGGATTAGAGCTGAAGTTTAAAGTTGAATTTAGCTTTGAGGATAGGGTTAGCGGTTAGAGGTAAATACATAAATTAAACGGTTAGGTTTGAATTTCGCAAGTTGCATAATGCAGATTTGAATTTCACATAACCTAGGATTACCATATCTGATGAGGCAAAATTCCGGACTCATTTTTTAGTCATGTTCACACTTTTAAGTATTGCAGGAGAGTTGCCAGAGTTGTAACTTTTGGTTAAAAATTGTTACCTGTTGCTTGCAAATTTGAAGTTTGTTACTTTTGTTACGAAGCTGCCAAAAGTTGTTACTATTTCACTTGATTACACTGGGCAACAAATTTTTGGTTTTGTTTTTTTTATTTAGATTTTTTGATGTTGCTTCATGTTTTTTGGTGCGCTGAGCCCGAAAATGACCTTAGTTTTTTTGTAGTGTCAGCCATTTCTACGTAATTTGCAGATTTTTGTGCTTTGAAAATATGGCATTTTTTCTGGGATGTATTTGCATTTACTTCAAATGTACTTGGTAAAAATACAATCTAGCTTGTCAGTACATTTAGACAAACCATAAAACATCAGCAGAAAAACACTTGTAGTATACATACAGTGAATCAAACCTGCAACGCACGCTGAATAGTACATTCAGTAAGCAACCAAATAATCAAAAAAGGACCCTTGAATGACATCTCTTTTTGTGCATTTGTTTGTCATCTCGAATCAAGGTCCATACATAATCTCTCATCATGCCTCATCACATCTTTCTTGATGTCTCTTCTCCATTACCTGGATGTGTTGGTGAAAACGTTCACCATGGTCTTCACTCAAAACTGTCAAATTTGGTCTGAAAAAATCCAAGTGAAAATGCAAGTAGTGCATTTTTAGTGACATCCTGCTTCCAAGATTGCAGTAAACTATCTACAGAATCTTCATATTTATCTATTTTGTTTCTTCCAAGAAATCTATGTACAACATTTTGAAGTGACTGCCAAGCGTCTCTTTCTAAAGCAATCATTTTGTCTTCCAATTCCTTGGAGCTAAGCATTTGCCAAATCCGTAGTCCTGTAAATATACCGCCTTTCATCTTTGCCTCTGAAAGTTTTGGAAATATTGCTTGCACATGACTGAGAGCTTTACTGTCGGATTTCAAACCCTTTATGAACTGCTTTGCAGGCTCAAGCTTTATGTGGAGTGTTGGCAACAAAATCTTTTCTCTCAGAAATAGGGGTTGACGAATCACGTTGTGTGTACCAGGAGTTAATTCTTCTCTAAAAGGCCACTGCTTTTTTGAATAATGTTGATCATCAGCTTTGCTATTCCATAAGCAGAGAAAGCATGAATGCTTTGTACACCCCTCTGCTGATCGAGTAAGAATGACAACATCTTGAAATTACCACACAGCTTCCAATTATGACAGGTACAGTTGATCATAGCTAACAATGCTTCAACATCTTTATATTCTTTTTTCATGTGCACAGAGTGATCCACAAGAATTGATGGAAATTTATTGCCATTGTGAAGCAAAACAGCTTTTAAACTTTTAACTGAACAGTCAATAAACAAGTGCCAATCTAAGGGGTAGTAATCTACATCAAGTTCATTAAAAAGTCCAAACATGTCTGAGTAATAGCACAAAGAATGACGCTGTGAAAGGACAAAAAAATGTGCAAAGTTTAAATGGCGTTTTCTATACTTGGATACTAGCAGGTAGGATCCAGCAAATGCCACTCTTGTAGTCATAAAGTCAAAAGTTCTGCGTTTTCCTTGGTCAGTCCCATATCTCGGATCAAATCGTCCGTCTCTTGCTGATTGGGAAAATGTGGTTCTTTGCTTGTACCAGTTTTATCAAAGTCTGCATCTGTGTTTTCTCTAGAAGAGATACCGGCACTAAAAGGTGACTCTAACTCAGATGGCTGGGAAATGGGTAAATCTTCACAATGTGGCACTGGAGCAATTGAAGATGGTATGCTCGGGTAAACAATGCTTTTTTTGCCTTTGCTCTTCCTGTAATGGGAAACAACTACCGTACAAAAATAGCAATCGTTTAGATGGTTAGTGGGTTCCCGCCAAATTCTAAGAATCGCAAATGGCATGCGCCATACATTTTATTTTGCCTCTTAGCCATCCTTCCAACGTCGACTGACTTCTTCTACCGCAAACACGAGGAGACCATTTCTATCTTAAACGCCGATAGGCATGCCAAAGTAAGCACTGTACACAGTGACAAGTTTCGTACCAGGAGAAATCTTGTGTTTTTGTTGCTTGGAGTCTATGTAGTATCCACACATATAGCAAAATGAATCTGGAGACAGACGACATTTCCTTTTTGATGGCATTCCTGACAAAAAAATAATTCTATATCTGAAAAATATTAAAACTGCAACTGAATACTTATGATATCTACATTATGCATTGCTAAATAGGCAAAGTGGTTAAAATAATACACGTGATATTTTTAAGGTTAGGTCAATTAAACAAATGGTCCCAGGCAGGCTGGAAACTTCACAATTTTAATTCTCAATGCACCACTTCTCAGCTGACCATTTACTGTAATTAGGTAGCTTGTGATCATTTACTGCAATTAGGTAGCTGTCCTCACTGAGCAATATATTTTCACAATTTAAGCCATTTTACTGTTTGCATGCAGCCCTTTCACAGACGCAACGATATGGTTTGTGGTCTAGTGATATATTAGCATAGGCATTCGTAGACTTAACGTACTTTTATGGCCATTGCAATCGTTCTAATTACCAGAAATTCTCCACATCATCTCAATCTTTAAACAGTGAGTATTTAAAACAATTTTTTAACCCCATTTTTTAATGCCTGCGGTTGAATAATTTTTTGATTCTGTTTTGTTAATGGTATGTCATACTGAAGATAGAATATAGTGAAAGTATCTTTAACTGCAGAACCACGCCCAAAAAAAGGCCATCCCGCCGACCATTCCATTCACAAGCTGTATTGCGGTTCGGCATCTCCCACAACGTCATCAATGACAGCCTAAATCGAAAGTTCTTTGCCACACCTACAAGTTATTTATGAATCTAGTATCAGTAACAACAAAATTCAATGAAGTCTGTGTAATGGGACAACTGTAACAAAATTTACAAGTTGCTTCGTAACTCAAAATTTAATGAGACTACCGTAAAGAAATATTTGCTAAAAAATGAAACAGCACCCCGTCTACATATTCCAAAACATTTTAAATTCATACAGTTGTTGGTTTGTGTAAAATGGATATCTAAACACGCTATGTCATGTGTTATAGTTGGCGCCATGTAGCGGGTCAATTGTAACAAACCTTTGGGTCAGTTATAACGCAATTGTCAATGTTGATATTTGAAAGGAAATCAATGGATTTCAATCCAAGTCATTGTCAAAGTCACAATTCTGACAAATAAATATATCCTCTCCAGTTATGCAGAGTTCATGTGCCTAGTGTTTGCATGTTAAGCACTGAACCCAATCATCATCAGGCCGACTGTCACTAAAGAGTTCACAGCATACTAAGCATATCTTCAACTCTTCGTCCTCGTTAGATTTTTCCGCTTGTATTCTTGTATCCTTTCCTTTCTTCAGCCTCTTTTTTGCAAATTTTACTTTTGAACATAGGCGTAGCCAAGGGGGGGAGCCAAAGGGGCCATGGCCCCCCCTGAATTTTTAAGTCAAATTACAAAAAAGTATCAAAAAAATATAAACATAAATTTTTTTTGCGCCTTTGCAGGTACATCAGAGTTTAATGTTGACTTTTAGCAAGGGGGTGGGTTAGAAGTGACTTTTTAAGTTTTGAAACTTTCGAATGTTATCAAACAAGATGTGTACGTTTTACACACTAAATATCGCCGAAGTTTTTCTTCTATGTCGCAGTCGAGTGATGAATTGATTCCAAGTTATGGCAATTGCAAGAAATAAGCATCTCGCTGAGCGCTTTCTTGTTTTATTGCGATGGGGACTACTACAAAAACGTCGCTTCTTTTATCAGAACGTTCAACCTACCAGTGGGAGTGGTTTCCTTAAAATTCCTTAAATAGTGCGTTATACGTCACAATTGAAGTTGAACTATTAAAGCCGTTCTTGATAAAACTACATTGGATCAGTGAAATCGCATTCGCACTTTCTCAGTTTTGTACAGCAATTTTTATAGTAGCGACGAGCGTAGTTCACGAAAGGCAAAATGCCGTTATAAGTAAATGACGTCACATTAAAAGTTGCAAAATTTGGCCCCCCTCTCAATTTTTTTCTGGCCACGCCCCTGCTTTTGAACTGGCAGTTGATATTGGCTCGTTATTTGAAATCAGTTTCTTACAAGCTTTTGTAGCTTTTCTTGTTTTTGCACTATTTGCTTCTTCCAATGCTGTTTTTACTGGTGTATCGTATCGTATTTGCCATATTTATCCTCCATTCACGAGAAAGCGATGTATCGCTATGTTTTGGACGATGAGTCCGCACTCGCTTGGGAGTTGCCATTTCCGGGTCACCTGTCTTCCACATAAAGGTGGGGCGTCCCGTTAAGTGCCTTGCCCAAGGACACAACAAGCGAACTTGCCGGCTTGTTCTCCACAACCTCCCATAAATGCCGAGCGCCAAGCAGGGAAGCTATAGATACCATTTTTAAAGTCTTTTGGTATGACTCGACAAGGGGAATGAACCCCAAGTCTGCCGACTGCGAAGCGGACGCTCTAACCACTACACCATCGCGTCGGTTAGAATAGAACAGTTAGAATAGAACTCCTTCTTTTTCTTCCACCTCTCTGTGTTTTTCTTGGCTGTACCTTGGGGAAAGGCCTTATTTCTTCTGGTAAAAATAGTTCAGGAGTAGTGATTACCACTAAATATTTCAGATGTAGTGATTATCAAAAACTAACTATTTAATTGATGGCTAGACTACTGATATACAAATGAAAAATTCTGACTCGATATCATTAAACTCTACATTAAAATCATGACCAGTTACTTAGTAGATGCTGGAGTCAACTGTTACAATTGACCCTGACAGTAGTTGTCCATTTTGTGACCAAGTTTGCCATCTTTCCATCAACCACTCACACCAAAAGACATTGATCTAATGTAGTTTATAGCCTATGTTTCTTCGTTACTACAGCAGTGAGATTTAAATATTCCTGTACTATGATCCATATCAAATTATTAAGCATTTACTAAAAGTTACTTACTTGGGTTGAAAACAGCTTTTTGAAGATATTTTCCGTCCAGCTTAAACTATAGTTTTATTGCTTTGTCGGATACATCCGTTGTATTAAGCTGATCTGTGATCAATTTATTGACTTTTTATAACGCATAAAGCGCGGGAAATCTGAACTGTTACAATTGACCCGCGTTACATTTGTCATTGTTCTCTGCAACAGCTTACTTAAATAAGCCATACTGTTGGTTTATTGATGTATAAACTACGTGTGTTAAAACCTGTTTTTGTTTACATTGTTGTTGTTGTTCAGGGGGGGGCTATTTTTGTCTTTTCACAGAGGGCTTCTTAGGTCAATGCTCACCACTGGACGCATCAATGCCCTGGGTATTTTATGAAATGGGAATTTTCGGTGTTGTATCCTGGAATATCTTTCATTCTATTTTATTCAATATCTTATCACTTTATGGTTATAAGCAGTGGTCGACAACGTACGGCCCGCCAAGCAAAACCAAACAGCCAGTGGCTCATTTAGCTGTTGTAGCAAACTTGTATGACCTGCCCTGTGATTTTTCTTGTTACATTAAGCTGCAATTACCTTATAGTTATCTATTTCTCTTTCGGGTGCCATGAATAATATTTTGTAGCTTTTTAGACATTGTTATTTTACTGTTTGGAAATTGTTTTTCTTTAATATCGTTTATAAACATTAATGTCTCCAACTATCTAACTCATTGCGTTGAAAAGATAAAAGACGAGAGTGACATTAGTAAAACATGGACACACTATGCTTAAGAATATGGTTGTTGTTTCAGTCACTACCATGTTTAATGCATTTTTGCCAATGGTGAACCAGAGCGTCAATACCGTGCTGGCTTAGTCTGTTTCAGCTGTAGCGCTCCATTTTTTCACAGCATCACTGATAGTGCTGTTGCATATAAAAGCCTGTCCCCGTAATCCGACTTCTAAAGACAAAACACGTGAAAGTCTAACAAAAATATCGGGACTACTCTGGGGGTGCGGGTGTTGCAACGCTGTCCAGCCAAAATTTGATCACAAATTCCAAGATATCAAAGCTCGTCCGGGGCCCAGCATTATGGTGATGCAAAAAAATGTTTCCTCCTTCTCTGTTCTTGAGCTGGAAATCCGGACTTTGATTTCAGTCAACGTTTTAGCGTAATGTGCAAAGTTGACAGATATCCCTGATTTCAAAAAATCATACAGGCGAGTCCAAGAAGTCGGTGCACATGACTTTACCTGCCAAGAACTGCGACTTGAACTTCTTTGCAGCTCGAAAATGTGAGTGATACCTTTTCATTGATTGTGTTTCAGATTCCGATTTGCAACAAAGACACCAAGTTTCATCATTAGTCACTATTGGGCTTAGTATGAATATTTAGAGAAGTGTAAATTAAAAGAGGAAATCAACTTTTTTACTGCATCCACAGTTCCACACTCACGCCCCAAACTAAACAAACCTTTTATTCACTGATATCTACCGACTGCATTTGATAAGCTGATTAAGGTGACCTGGATTTTTTCGGTTAGTGACTGTACTTGGACGGCAGAAACGAATTTTATTATTCATGTCTTTGTCATCCCGATGGAATTAACGAGATCATATTCTAACTGTAGCGACATCAACTGCCTCGCAGCCACAAACATTTACCAAGCGTGTGTGGATGTCAATTGGTTGCACTTCTTGAAGAACTCACTGATACTCGTATCTGTTGCTGACAAATATTAAAGCCTATTGTGGCACAAATTGGTTTCTAAAACTATTTCAGTGCCAAAACTTGTACAAGGTTTGAAATCATTTCTTTTCAACATATTTGACACCTTAAAAACAGTGAAGAAAGCGAGTAAATTTGAGGACAATTATACGAGCCCGACGATACCTTACAGAGTTTAAAAATTTTGCTGACCCTTCTTTCAAAAGGTATTGGGCGAAAAGAAACGTTAAAAACTATATCAAGCAAAAAAAATAACTTATTTGTTGTCACCAAACATTAAGTTTTGCTTTGAATCAAGCTGCAAGATTTAAATCACCCTTTATTGATCTTAAAAGTCTGCGAAAGGAAACTGCGTGTTCGTGATTCACCGGATCGATATGGTGAAAGCGGCCACTCACGAGCTATAAAATGTAATAGGCTTATATCCACAAATTTCCAAACAAGGTGTCGTTTTCATCATCAGAACTACGTTTCTTGGCCGAGATTTTTAAATTTTTTCGAATCCATGTTTGGGTCTTCTTGCCTATTGCTCAGCACAGCAATTTAGAAAATGTACGATGAAACTTAAATAACAGATAAAACTTACTAGAATTGTATAAGATAGTCAACTGAGTTTACTAAATAGTCATCTGCAAATCTAGCTTATCTGTTTACAAGTATTGGCATTACTTGCAAGCTTTCACAAACTTATTTCTCGTTATTTCCTTTTTTCTTGCTCTATATTTAACTTTTCTATTTATTGGCGTCACAAGAATCAAAGCACCTTCTCAGCTCCTACTATCTCTGTACGTTCGGACAGTTTAAATTTTAGTGGCTTCCAATGAGAACACTACTTTCGTGATATGGTAAAACCTAGCAGCCTGACTACCAAAATCATGTTTTCAAGAAAAACGAGTATTTTTCATTTATTATTGCTGAACAAGGAATCGACGAAACTATTTTTCGTCAGCCTTGCCTTCAACCTGTTTACTGTAGGAAGAATGATTATTTTTTTCCTTTGCTGATCAGTGGGTTTAAATAAATGAAAAAAAACGTTTAGGTTGTTGATGAAATCTCTATCGTTGTTGCCAGGTTTTACAATATGGCAGAATGTCATAGTGGTACAAAACTTTTGATAGTACTCATTGACCATGTCTAGGCTCTTGGTTAGTAAAGCATGCCAGACGTTAAAGAAGCAACAGCTTTTTCATCGACTCCCACCCAAAGCCATACCATTTTTCATTGTATATCACCATTGATAATAGCATGCTAGCGACCCTGATGACGGACTCAATTTTTTTGCAATAGACAACTCATCTTGTGCAGTCGGCAGATAAGTTGCTTGAATGAACGCCATCTGAAACAATAGTTCAAAGATAAACAAATATAAAAGGCTTGTTCCATTCTATAAATAAAATCCTCCCTTTCATTCCATACAAAAAGAATTCTGTATTAAAATTTACCTACCATTCCATTCCTTGAGTGCCCTGTCAATGCTTGCTCAAGCAGAAATGTGGTCCTTACTGAAAATGTGAATTACAGAAAGTTTGCATAGGACATATTCCTCGTAATGCATTGTCAGCAAAATTAAAGGACTTTTCTGGTAAAAGCGTTTGACATTTTAATTTTATGAGCAATACTTCTTTGCTTTGCTTAGTACTTGCCACTCTCTTTCTAAAAATGTGCTGTTGCATTCCATCTATTGAACTGCTAGTCTGGGTGTAACCAAAAGAGCGCCGGAAAATTCACATTTATTTTTATTACTACGTCATAAACATAAATTGGTGTTTCTTTGCTTACGCGATCTCGCACACACAGCAAAAGACGCAAATGTTGACAATCAATGAATTTTTGAGGCACAAACGATAGTTGCAGAAATTAAGAAAAAGTTGATTGCTATGCTAACGAAGCCGAAGGTATCAATCTTGATTCTTCGCTGTTTTGGTCACAATGTACTGTTTGCGCTGAAAAAAATTAAACACAAATTTAGTGTAATTGCTTGTTTAAGTAAATCTTCTTTCAGCAATAGTGAGTTCAGCAAAGAAATTAGGGATCTCTATTTTAAATTCACTACACTTCTGATCCCTTTGTGTAAAACCCCGTCTAGGAGGTGACGAAGGTTATCTAAATGTATGTAGTATGACGTAACAAAGCCAACTACACGCATAACAAAAATTACTGCCAGTCAGAAATAACAAAGAGGTAAGAGAAACTATCAAAATGTTTTAGGTGAAACAATATTTGTCGTTTAGGCTGCGCAAAGTAAAGGTAAGTAAAAACTATTTTTTAGACCTGTGTTAAAATCACTTGCAGAGGTAACTTTTAATATGTGTCAAACGTTAGCACATATAAATTAGCTTTTACATCGTGTATCAGGCATTTTTCAACCAAACTGGTACATGTCATATTCTCAAAAAGACTTCGTCGCTTATTATTATCGATCGTCTACTTCACAATTAATAGCTGTGTTTCAATTCCCTTGTTAAGTCAAATGAAATCGATTACCAGCAGCATTCACAAGTCTCCTTTGTGCTCTGAAATGAGAGTAATGTTGGGAGAGAAATACGAAGCAAAATTTACTCCATCAAGAATAAGTAATGCCCTGACGAAACTAGCCCGCTGTAGTTAGCAAGCGCCTAAATCTTCATTAAACTTCTATCAAAGCGGGAAAACTGACCTTCTTGGTCACTAAAAATAGATTAATATTCTTTGCAAAAAGAGTTCGAGAAATGTGCTTGAAAAATGTGACGGAAAATATGATGTATTCTGTTTAAGTTATCTTTTAGATATATAATTAAAGGCAATCGTTCAGCTTTAACTTTTAATAACGGAAAATATTTGAACTATGAAAGAGTCATCATCAGTTCCTGGTAACAGCCTAAAAAAAGAATTAAACGAAAAGCTCTGTATGGCTAGCATAATACAGGTTTAATATCTCCACAATACGTGCAGCATAATCTTATAAGTAGCAGTAAATTGGTTGGTTGTTATAATACTATTAAACAGAGGATGGATGTAAACATATCTACGGATAAAGAACAAATCAAAAAATCTACCTTGGCTCATAAATTGAAACTGCTTTCAATGAAAATTTAAAAGCTAAGGTAGATTTTTTGATTTGTTCTTTATCCGTAGATATGTTCACATCCATCCTCTGTTTAATAATATTATAACAACTAACCAATTTACTGCTACTTATATGATTATGCAGTGCGTATTGTGGAGATATTGAACCTGTATTATGCTAGCCATGCTGAGTTTTTCGCTTAATTCTTTTTTATGCTGTTACCAGGAATTGATGATGACTATAACATACTTTTAAAGATGTAGATACGGCCACTGGTTATCTTTAGCAATAATTGCTCGGTTTTCGGTAGCTCAAAGTTTTTGACTAGATCCTTTTACACTTTAACCACCTTGGTACTGTGCAATGACCACTGTTTAAGTTGTGTGACGTTACTGGGGAAAGTGGGATATTTAGTTTTTGTGTCATACTATTGATATATCAGACAAGGCACTGTTTGCATGGTGATGGTCACGACGGGACTACTTGGCAACAGCTTTTCGTAATCTATAGGTAACGAGATTACAAACAAATGCGGCAGCATGATAGGTCGTAACTCAATATTTGCCAAAGCTCTTTGTCAAAAACCTCCCAATTTCAGTTCCCTTGTCAAACCATCGGTATTCCAAAAGATGATATTCACTGGCCGCCTGTTTGCTGCTAAGAAACCGAATGCACAAATATCGCAATTTTTTGGCGATTTTTGACTGCACCAGTTTTTTAACGCGAATAAAATCAGTTTTATATTTCATTCTGCGTTTGATCATTACTTCTGTTACTCAATACTTAGTAGATGTCTGTGAATGACTTTACATGGTACGCTTCACTACCTAGTGCACTGGCGGTGAAGCGTACCCACTATCGATATACTGCTTTTCAAAGGCAACCAACTTTACCAGCGGAACGATTCACCCTCAGGTGCCACCAATGCTGTTCCACGCTTTCAACGCATTGCGATTAATTTTGTTCATTGCAATCGATTACAAAATCAAGTCTTTCCATGTCTTGACGATTGAGCAATTGGTGCAATGACAGAAAAAAGCGCGCGATCACAATTTGAACTTGACCCCAACAGCTGCCAAAAACAAAAGATTGGTTTTAAAAGACGCCCTCGCGCCTCCGCCCCAAAAATCTTTTGCAAACTATACTGAGCAATACAGCTAAGGAAAGTATAATTTCTTTTTGTTTGGCACATAATGGTGACTAGCAATTACACTTCACAATAAATTATAATTTCAAATAGAAACTTGCTCATATTACTTTGAGGAAGCAGCGAAAACGCGTCCCTGTGGTTTAAGCCAAGACAAGTTGTTGTTGTTGTTGTTGTTGTTGTTGTTGTGGTTACCCTTCCTCTTCTTGGGGATGGAGGTACGGCACGAACGGCAATCCAGGTTCATGCCGTCAACCTAATTAAATTAGGCTAGAGGGAAAGTGGCAGCTCATTTCGAATCAATCTTGAATGTAAATCTCCGACTAGTAGACCACCATCAACAAGGCGGACTGACATTGATGGGAACCCAAGAGTTGCTTCGCACGACATGCTAGGTGAGCAGCTTCACAATTGTAACCCGGTAAAGTACGGGCACGCCACTTGCCTGCCACACAAAGGTGGAGGCATCCCGTCAAGTGCCTTGCCCAAGGACACAACAAGCAAGCTTGTCCGCTTGTTTTCCACACTATCCCTATTTTGCTGAGCGCCAAGCAGGAAAGCTGTGAATACCATTTTTTAAAGTCTTTTGGTAGGATTCATCTAAGAAAATGAACCCCAGGTCTACTGACTGTAAAGCAGACGCTCTAAACACAACACCATCGCGCCGGTTTCCAAGACTAGTCGTCACCTAGCATCGATGTTAGTCTCTACCAAGAATAAGCCGAACATTAGCTTTTTCCCAAGAGTTTTTCACACATTTCCAGAGTATTAGAAATCGAGATTCCACAAAAAAAAACTTTGAGCTATTTTATCTAAATCATTAAGTTGTTTCTCTTTCACAATTTTTCATTTTTAGGTTTAGCTCATTTTTATATGTTTGTTCGTTGTTTGTGAAGTTCAAAATCTAAAGAAGTCATCGCTATTGTATATTTGAACAAATTGGCTAACAAAGAGACACCCAACCTTTAGCAATGAAATTAACTGGAAGGTAGCTTTCTAAGTTTAAGATTTACATTAATTTGCACTCATTGAGAGTTTGTATACTGCAAAATAACTCTACAGTCTTTGAGGCAGCAGATGTTATTGGTGGCGCTACAGTTGATCAGCTCACGCTATGTTTTGGATACCAAAGCGGATGTTTTCAGATTAATGATCAGCGGCTTGGCTCAGACCATTTTGTCTGTAATGTAACTATCTGAGCTTGAAGTTTCCAGTTTTCCAGTTCTTCGAGGTGTGATTTTTTATTTCACACACCACGTCGCCTACAAAATAATGGTTGAATTGACACTTTACGTTAAGCCGCACTCTTCCCAACCCATTTAGAGTTATTGCGATTTCGAATGCAAAAAATTTCAGACCACCAAAGGGTCTACGAAGTGTAGGCTAGTTTGGCTAGTAATTCTTTCTTTTTTACCTCTACCTTTAATCGATTTCTTTGCAAGTAGAGCTGATAAATACCTAAATGATCGTCGCATTAATTGGGTTGCATAAGCAATATCAAAAACCTGGCGCTACCTTAATGAGAATCATTTGTAGTAGACTTTTTGAATCATTTTTAAAGCAACATGCAACATAAGGGCAGAGTGAAATTATCGTTTACTTTCAATTTCTATTGTCAGTTCACTCTTACGTTTGAAAACTGCAACATTTGAGTGTCTACTGCCTGAAACACTATATTAGGGATGGCCGAACCACAGCTCTTTGAGCTTTTAAATGTGGTTGTTTTATCTCGTGTTTTTTATATTAGTGATGTAGCTTGAGGTTTAATGTCAATTAACTCAGCTTAAAAAGGTCTAAACATTAAATCTGGATAGAAAATGCATTAATTTAAGTTTTCAAAATAGGGATTCCCCCCGAAAAGGTCTTTATCTTCATTATGGCGCAAAATTACCCAGTTAAGACTTTGATAAAATTGATCTCCACAAAAGGTGAGCGCTTTCTACGTGGATGCATTAAAAATGTCAACCAGCGGTGTGGCTCTTTCAAATTTTGTTTGTGTGAAATGTGTTTCTAGCATGAGGCAAGTCTGGCCACCATTGGACTCTAAAGTTAATTTGCAGCCTGTTTTATCTCCGTGTTCCGTATTATTAACGAGTTAAAAATTTTATTTTATTTTTCATTTTGTGTAAGCGTATTTTTAGTGCTGATCTGCTTGCTCACAAAAGCTATCCAGGGTGGACTAAATAAACTTAAGTATTTTTCAGACTTGTTTATCATTGATCTTGAGACACGTGACTCAACTGACGTCATCTAAGTCATTCTGTAAATGTAAACGAGAATTTTCGACAAACTTCTATGACTATCTGTTGTGCTTTTTCGACAGGTTAAAGGTTCTATTTGAAGATCTTGTGTAGTACCACATCAAGCGTACACAAATTGTTTTACTTGAATGGATTTTAAATTCGGAAATGACAACTCACCGAGCATGTATTTTAGTCCACCATTTGAAGAAATGTTTTACCTTACAAAAGAAAACCTTTATGCATTTTCTGGACTTATGTTTGCTATTTTTATTTTTACGTCGATGTATTTTTCGTGGAAAAGGTAAGACGAATGTAGTTATTCAACACATTTTTGCCTACCTGAGGCTTTATTAAAGATAGTAGGGATTTCCGTGGGCCTTGCATGCTAAAAAAATTTTTCAGGTGACGAACTTATGTTATAAGCATATTACTGGCAATCACAGAATATGAATACTACCAACCGAATAAAATAAATACAAAATGTCTAAAAGTTGAGCTGGGCAAGTCCCCCGTCTCCTCCTGACAAAGCGTTTTAATTCCTTTCCATTCTAAAGCAATCAAACGCAAAAATAGTAAGTGAAAACTCTTTTTTGTGGAACATCAATTTTTCTATTATGCAAACTCTTGATTCAACACCGGATTACCTATTTTAAAAAACATATTTTTTGTGAGACGAAAACTCAGTTGGAAAATTTTTAGTTACATAATTGCGAAAGCAGCACGCAAACAAGACACAAGACTCTTTTCAAAGCATGGGGTTCAACACTCTTTTGAAATATGCATAAGTAAGGGCACAATCAGAAAGAACAGAGACCTCATTTTATTTAGCTTTAAATTTGTTAAGATTTTTCCTATTTTGGAAACATCCAACCACTTTACTAAAAACTGTTTTACTGTAGTTTCGGGCTGGCCTAGCAACTCTTTTTTGAAAATATTCGCGTAAGTAACCTCAAACAATCTTTGAGATATTTTTGCAAATGAGAATCTTGATGAAAATGCTTTTAAGAAAATACACATAAAAGGCTTTTGTAGGTTTAATATCAACATTCAGGAGAAACTTTAAATATCTCTCCCAGGAAGACGGAAAACGGTACGTTTCTCCAGAGATGCTTGGGCACTCATATGACGTTTTCTGTGATTTAAAAAGTTCAGATTGGTGGAGTTATAAATATGTAATAACAAAGTTACGCTTATGTAAGATGCGTAAAAATACGCTTTTAACAGCAATATAAAACAGCTTTGAAAAAAGCTGTTCGGCCATAAGCTTTTCATGACGCTCTGATCAATGGCCATATTGCGTCAACTGGAAAGAGCGTAAAGTAAATGTGATTTTCTACGTGCTTTATCTACGGAATTACTTTTACAAAAGAAAGTAAATCTCTTTTTTGGAAAAGGAAAAAAATGAAAAAAGGATCGTGCTAAACAGCAGCACATATTTCAGAATCGTTTTAATGTTGGTACATTTTAAAGCATTAGGGTACAGTCTTACATTACATCGACGCTAGACGGCATTCTGTATGATGTGTGATTGTGATAGTGTTTGCTGAGGCTCTTTTTTCCTAACTTGATTATTTCGTGGTTGCCTTTATTTTTACTCATTTTCTCGCAATCGACCTGAGCATAGATTGATTGAGTGAGAAATTGTGTTTTTTCTGTTGTTTGTGATGGTCATTTTAACATAACGCTCTGTATTTTTTCTTTTTGCAGTTTCTCTGTTCTACATCAGCGGTCTTTGAATTTTTTCTAGCCCTAATACGTGTAATAAAGATTGGTGCAAGTTTGAATACTGCGTACTTTACAATTACTGTGTCATTTAATACATCTCTTAGTAATGAAAATATTCAATATCCCCTAAATCTAATTTTGATATCGCCAAGGGGCATTTAGGCAACATTTTAGAGCCACTGCTCTAAGCAAATGATTTGTTTTGAATAATCCTGGCCTAGGAGGCGCTGCGTCACAATTAGATTTCTATTGATCTTCAATAATACTTCCATTGAAACCAACTTGACTGTGGTGGACCACCAATTTTCCCCTCAAATTCAAGATATCTTTTCCAATATTGTTGATGTATTTGAAACCGTTATCATCATTTGCACGGCCCTCTTCACTCACGTTGCCATACTCATCCGGAGGAATAAGTGCAGCATCTGTCGGCTATAGGGGTAGGACTATTTCACACTTGCCTAAACTTTTTGAGCAGTCAAGTTTAATTTCCTTATAAAAAGTGAAAGAAAATCAGAAAGAGACTGTTATATTGTTTCATAAAAGTTTATCGCTTTGACAAAAATACGAAAAAATTCTTATCTTTTTAGTTTTGCTTCAAAATTTGATAATTGCCAATCTTAGATGAATTTACTTACTTACAACAATTGCAATGATTTATAATTAGTTTGACAAACAAATTCAACAAAAAAATTTAATGACGCAATTCACTACTTTGCTCCACTTGTTTAGGCAAGTCCCTAAGTGTCCCTACGGGGACTCATCTAATTTCTAACTTACATAAAACCAACAAAATTACCGAAAAGTGTAAGGTTTGGTTCTTGGCACTTAGCTGTTGATATTATTAGGTTTTTTAAAACAAAACAAATAGTTTAAAGTATTTCTTCATTGGTAGATCTATGAGTTACAGGTTAGGTACCGTGTGCAGGTTGCATATTTACAAATAGACCACTTTAAATGACGTTCAGCAAAAACCAAAATTCATTTTTAAAACGTGCTACCCGGTTATTTAGATACTTTTGGTGCTTCTGTAACCCTAGTAAAAGCAATAAATAATTATCAGCAGTCTGGAGCAAGAAATAAAAAATTTAAGGTACCCATTTTTTACCTACTTGTATGGACACATGGGCACTAATGGGTTAAAAACAGAGCAAACTTGAATTCCTTTGCCACAGCTCAACGGTTAAATTATAAAACAGACAATTTACTGCACTAGCTTCAGCAGTTTGGTGGTGATAACGATTTAAGTTAGTAATACTCTCGTGCTAAGCCTACTCAAAAGCCAGCTATACTTGTTCGCCTTTTGTACTGATGCAAAATTTACCTTGTATGATATGCAGGTGTAGTTGTACTAATGCAACACTGATTGCATACCTGTAGATTTTATTTTAAGAGTGTTAATCTTTTCGATTGACGAATAAATATTCGTTTTGTGACAGTATAGTATTTGGAAAGTGCGTTCCTTCTACGGTTCTTGTCTCATGGGGGAAGCTTGCAAACTTGCAACAATCGTTTTATTAGAGCAGGTCTATAGTTTTCTCCCCGCTGCAATTAAATAAATTTTTGACGCTTCACTAATTTTTACACCGTTTAATAACCCTCTGAACTCTACACTAACTGTATAAGCTGAGTAATACTTAAGTTGTCTTTTGCCACATTTTGGATGCGGCTGGAAGCAAGTGCCATAGCCTTTGACTGATTAGCTCTTGTCATTTTGTAAGAACGGAAGCGTCTTTTTACTTAACAGGTGGTCATTCAAATCGTCATGTTGTCTCAATATGTTACTCTTTGGAAGCCTTTATTCATCTACTAAAATTTCATTGGGTACCATACTCTAAGAGATCCCGCTTTTTTTAACATCTTGCTACTGAGCTTATAATTGATCAATGCTGAAAACAACGCTGCCGTTATTCTTGGCAAAACTTTGAAATAACTAACCTCATAGCGTTTTCGAGCAATCACGGCTGTTGGGACACTAACAAACAATTTTTTAAAGAATTTCTATGAAAACCGTTTGTATAATACAAACATTTACGTTTACAAAGTTTTCGGTTTGTAGGTACGTTAACGCAATGCATAAAAAGTTGTTTAATGCCTGCCTTGGTCAGCTCATCCACTACTTTTAACAAAAATCCTGTTTACTTCCTGTGTACTAGTTTTTATCGACTTGAGTCTTTGCGACATTTAATGACTTTTTTTGGAATATTTTTCTTTCCTTTTGGTCAGAAGTCTTTTAGAAACCAGTTTTTGCTAACAATCTTGCTATCAATATAAGGTACAAGTAGCTTGAAAAAATGAATACTTTAGGTACAGAAATCCACCTCCTCTGAACAGAGTTGGTCTTAGAATAGGAAGAGGTGAGTTTGAAGTTATTGTGTATGAAATCCACTCATTTAAAATATTCTTTAAACTTAATGGCTCCCTTAGGCAGCGTTCGCACATGGCGGTTTTTGCAACCAGGTATCAAACTTCTTAGAGATACTGTATACATAAAGATTTTGAGACGAAGTTTTGCTGTTTGATACTGAGTGCGAAGAGAGCGTCGCTTTGTTTGCACTCCGTATCAAGCAGCGAAACTTCGTCTCAAAACTAGCTCTCGATATCGGTAAGAAGTTTTGTTCCCGGTTTCGAAAATCGCTGATTGCAAACTCAGCCTACGAATGAGCTTGGATGTAGCAAAAAATTTCAGAAGTATGGTGTCTGTTACAAGTAAGCAAACCGTTTTTCACTAATTAACCGAGGTTGAGCCGAGAAATGTAACTGCTTTAATTCCCAGCTTATGGAAAATCTTTTTATGTTTGCAATCAAGTCCGACGATTTTCCACACGCCGCCGATAAGCTAACTTTACGATATGCAAGCGAAGGCTTTCAAAACGAGTTGCATAATATTTTTAGCCAATAATGTTTGATTTGTGGTAAGAGGTCAAGGCAGAAATACTGACACCAATCTCTACTATGGGCATCAATCTAGCGAGAAGAGTGAATTTTCCATAAATACAACGACCTCCTTACGGCAACATGTAACTCACAGCATCACGATAGTGAAGCCATTGTCTTTTTGTACCATTATCTAAGCTATTTTAGTCGAATAACATTTGCGCTATCTGGTTTAGAATCAGGTAGCTTCGGGAATTAGCAGCAATTAAAAATGCTCTGATTTCCCTTTCCGAAAATTAATTTCTGTGCTAGAGTCAATACGATTTGAACCACAACTTTTTTTAAATATGTACAACTCATACCCTTTATTAAAATTGTGCCTACTAGGGTACTTCAAATTACAAGGAAATCATTTTTCAGAATCGCTATCTTATACACATGAGCCTCGTTTTTCCAACATCGAGGTATTTATGTAATACTTTGTTATTTTTTTTGTTATCTTTTTGTTATTATTATTTGTTATCTTTTTTATTATCTTTTTGTTATCGTTGTTAATTATTTTTGTTATCTTTACGGATATACGTTTTACTGGCTAGCGGGCAAGCTCGCTTGTGTTGTCCTAGGGCAAGACACTTAACGGGATATCTCCATCGTTATATGACTGACAGGTGGCGGGGCCAAGCAGTTTACTCGTCGTTGTGGCCCAGTCTAACTGAGGACTAGCATAAAAAGGCTGATGAGAAGCTCGTAATCTGAGACGCTTCTCCCCAATAAAAAGGAAGATCTTTCTCACACGAAGAAGAAGCCCAACAGGAAATAGTAGTTTTTAACCTTCACAATCCAAGCAACATTTTCAGATCTTGCGCTGCCTACATCCACAAATCCCCTTTTTACAATACTTGATTTTGAAATCTCACAGAGGAGCTAAAAACCTACCAAAGGAATCAAAAATTCAAGTAGATTATAAGCCTAATGCACAGCAAGCTCTCGCTGACCTTCGGGAAATATTTACGAAAAGCTGTTTGTTTGCCATGTGTTTGGGAACAACTGCATTAAATTTTATTCTGTTCTAGCCTATTTTTGATTTGGAAAGTATGACATGCCTATAATATTTTACGGAATGCGTGCTGGCATATTTCCGAGAAAATGCAGAAGTAGATTCTGCATTACGTTTGGCACTGCAAATGTAACAGTCGACCTTGCCATTAGTGAGTTGAATTAAAATGTTAGGATACATGTACTTTCAACATAAGTTTGATAAATTGTGGTAAATATATCATGGGAATTACTGCGTAGTCAGTATGGGCACGTTTTACATATCTCACCGGTGAAAATATTGCGCACGTGTAGTTTACTATGTTTTTACTGAGAACAGAACAGTGAGTTTTACAATTTTATGAAACTGTATGCTATTTACAAAGCCATAAGCAAGTAATATTTCAATATAGGCAGAAACGAAAGGAATTCTAGAAAGTGCTTTGGGAAGACGCAGTATAGCAGGTACTCATTTACTTAGAAATCTGCCTACTTTTGTTTGTTATAAATTTTTGAAGTCTACAGATGAAGAATAACTAATTGCAAATGCTCTGTTTAAAAGTGGTATCTCTACGTACTGATGCCGCATATTATCCCCGGTTTATGTTTTGCTTTCTTTTGTAGTAAAGTTAAATCAAGAGTAAGAATTGAAGTAATAATTTTATTACTTTTATCCAAAATGGTGTCAGAGAAAGCTAATTGAGAGAGCAGGTAAAAGAGCTAGCAATGTACACGTCATAACATAACGGTCTCGCCCAACATCAACTTAGCGCGCACAAAAAATAAAACAATAAAAGGAAAGGTGCGCGCAACAATTATCTTACATTAAATGCTTTCAATTCAAAACATGAGCATGGATAGCTAACAAGGTTCTACATCCTCCATAACGGTTACCGGAGAGCAACAGCAACTATCTGATATTTGAGATAAATTTATCCAGTCTAAAAAAGAATTTTTCGCCGACTGTTTTTACGGGTCTATTTGAATTTTTCGCCGGTTTTTGTCATGGTTATTAAGTCATAAGCTAGAGAAATATTTTTGACAAAATAAAATTCTAGTCACGCAATATGTTTAGATCTACATTCAACGATAAGATTTAGAAGGTGTTATGTTGTTTTGCATTTTTTATTTAAAGTATCACCTATTTGGGCTTTTAATTAAAACATGGTAAATACTAGTATTCCTACTAAACTCCCTACCACATTTGGATGCTATTTTGTGGACAACTTTAATTTTGTACGAGCAATAACCTCATTTCATCGTTAAGATAAATATGTTAAAAATGGTCTTATACAATATTGAATCCGCGTTGACAATAATTTTATCATTTATAAAGACAAACTAAAGTCAAGACTCAACGGTTACAAAAAGATTTGCAATAACACTATTAGCAATCAGATTCACTTCAAAATTGGTTGTACTGGAGACTGAGCGGGTACTAAGCTATGTACCACAAAGCATTAACACAATTAGCAGTGGAAATAGCCTTGAAAATGGCTCAAAATGCAAAACCTGGAGCTGGAGTTTAACTAAATGCTGGACTTTAACTATCTTTGCCGACCATGCGCACTTTAAATTTCTCACAAACATTTCGATAATTACTACCATTATTTTGCCAATTGCAATTTCAGAAATTGATGACTATGATTTTGATGCAAGAAAAGTGCTATCAGGCGGAGTTTATCCAAGCACAGAAACAGTTGAAGACAAAGCTTCCCAAACCGATGAGAGCTTTCCACTTATTTCGATAGATGAGGCAGAAACTTTTCATCATCAATTCGATGACCCGATATACGCAGAAGACTTGGAAAAAATATATATCGAAAAAATTAACGGCATGGAGTTCACCAAAGAATTTACTGTAATATGATAAGCCATACTTATAACACTACTTTTGACGGTAGCCTAATTGACGGAAAATTTTACTAAAATCCAAAACGGTTGTTAGAGCTTCCTAAGTCACGCAAGGATTTGGCACCGTTTACATACTACAGCAAACTGTGTAATAAACAAGATCAAAACAGTGGTTTTTTTAAGCTTTTGGCTCCTTGCTAAACATACATACCTTGCAAAAAGAACCGAATATTTGTTAGATATCCATACACTAACGTAGCTGACATAACAATTAAGGCCAGATTTAAGCCAGTAATGCCGAGATGAATTTGGTGAATAAGTGAATCAATTGTGATAAGCTATGTGACGATAAGACGATAAATAAGTGAGATGACTTCGTAAAATTATGTAATAAGCAATAAAAGTGATCGTCAGCTATTTATAAACACGTATAATCTGTTTCGATCGTCAATTGTAATTTAATGATTGAAGTGATGTAATCAATAACATGCATTGATAAGGTTTTTCAAAGAATTGTAGTTTTAATTTGCTAGCAAAGTGTTTTTACTCATTCTCTTGCTACTGTTACATGTTGCTGTTGTTTTTTGTTGCTGTTATTGTTGCTATTCAATCACTTGAGGAGGACATGGAGGAAAATCATGAAATTCCTGGAGCTAAGCAGCTCACCACAACCTAATTCAGAAGTTGTACAAAGAGAAAGAATATCATAAGAGGGAGTAAAGAGTTTGTGGTAAAGCACCAGATTTAGATGAGAGGTTTTTTCAAAATCGGGTTACTGCAGGAATTGCTTAAAATATCTCAATTTTGGAGAGATAAGGATGCAAAATAGGGTGTCCTTGTTACAGTGAAGGTAGGCAACTAGCTTAAGGAAGAAGTTTAAGCTCTTTAGTACAGACTAAGAAAACTTGTGTGTCAAAACTATTGGGAAAAAATACGCTTTTAGTCTGAAAGAAACAATAAATATATGTAGCAAATAAATGAGAGGGACTGTGGATGGCTGAAGCAGCTTACTTTGTTTGGATATTTCATTTGCCGTTTTGTTATTCTGAAGAAATGAGTGATTGCAGCCGGTTAAAAGTAAGAGGAGATAAAAAAGGGTGCTTGCCAGTGTGAGAGAGAAAATATGGCGGAGGTGGGAAAAGCACAAGGACAGAGCGCAGTTTGAGATGCGGAAAAGAGAAAGCAGCTGATTCGTCGTTGCATGGCTGAGGTGTGTTGAGACAGACTGAATTGTCTGGACAAATTGGAACGGCTCCATCCGAAATCTCTTTCCATAAAACAATTGAAACTTAATTTAAAAATACTCTCCAAATCTTTTCCTCTCCGCTGATTCAACTCGTGACAATTGCCTCTTGCTGCTACTTCTTTTTTTTTATGTCACTTTGGCGTACTTAAGTTAACATTTGGTCTTGAATAGGCTTGAAAGTAACATCACTTGAACGCCGAAATGTTCGCGATATGTTTTTAAAAAATTGTTTACCAGTTATATGTAACATTATGTTGTTACGTAGTTTTGCAATTTAAAAGTCATTGATGATGTCATGGATAAAATTGATTTATATCAACAATGAAGTTATTGTGTGTATTTTAATATTAACAATGTTCCATTTTTATTGTCGTCATGGTTTTTAAAGCTGGGTTCGGTTCTCGATTTTACACCTCATTTAGGACAATCTTGTATGCATAAGCACCGTTCTTAATTATAGCTGCTTGCAATGGCTCTCCAAATACAGTAGTCCCCGCTTATTAAGTCCACCTCGGGTCCGGACGATTTTGGGCATATTAACCGGTAGTCGACTTTTTGCTACGCTCTCGCCCAAAAATCTTTATGGATAACTGCATTATGGCCAAAACATCTAAATCTAATAACATTATACACAGAAATCAAACACTTGGGATTTTAAAGATGATAATTATTATTTATTGATGATCAAAAAAACATTTATTTCCGTGCAAAAGCATCAAGAGTAAGTTGCCTCATGGTTGTTGATGACGTAAAAAATGCCACACATTACCACTAAACTTCTCGTTACAAATCAAATACAACATTTGGGACAGAAGAGATTAATTAAGAACTAGTATAACAGTGCAACAAGTTGTAAATCAGGTCAAAAGAATGAATAAAATTTATTAGTTATGAAGCTTTTTAAACAAATTTGAAGGAAATGTCTTCGAAATTTGGGCTTATTAAACGGGTTTTTGAGCTTATAAAGCGGGTTTTTCATTACACGATTGAATAGAACAATTCCTAACCGGACAAATTTGGGCTTATTAACCGTGGGCATAATAAGTGGGGACTAACTGTATTTATTTTATTCTTCATTTGCTAAACACCGTTTAAAACTATTTAATTGTTTTAAATTTGGTTACCCTTCATCGGTTACATTTTTAGACATTAGCAGAAAACACGAAAAGCATTGACAAAGCTGCTACTGTTGCTGTTCTTCCATTCAATGCTCCTAAGAACAGATACTCAAATATATATCCATGTATGTATTGTAATGATTTCATTTGCTGATAGTGTATCAACTGTTTCACCTTGTATTAGTACTTAACCACACGCTCGCTTATTACAGATGATGAAGCAAGAGTAAAACTGAGTGGAGGCACAAAAAAAGATTACATCAATGCTGCTTTTATTGAGGTACTTTATAATCTTCAAAAGTACTTTATGGACAGCAACAACCTCAAAAATTTTAGGGCTACGACAACACTACAACGTATATTGTCACACAAGGACCAGTGAAAAATACGATTCCGGACTTTTGGAAAATGATTTGGGAATATGATGTTCATGCAATTGTGATGCTATGCAAGTGCATTGAAAAGGACAAAGTAAGAAAAATGTTATGCCAAGTAACTTTTTGTTATGAAAATATTTCCAGTCGTCTAAAAAGAGTTAGAAAGCAGCTTAGTTTTCTTTTCAATATGTTTACGTCGGAGTCGTACACCGAGACAATAAGTGCGTTTTTTACTATTAAGAATCTACACTAAATCTAATATATAAAGCGCGATTTTGTATGTACGTACGTGTGTACGTACGCTTTAACTCCTCCGAAACTACTCAATGTAGAAACAACAAACTTTGCACGATTGATCACCACCCCATGGTGAGTGTCAAAAAAATATTCGTGGCGTCATCATGACGCCATAATCAAAGATAATTTTTTAATTTGCATTTCTTGACAGAGCAAAACCATTTTGTGCTCAAACAAAAGCTAGTATCCAACCTATCACTTTACAAAGTATTTGATTCTTTTGGGGTCTAAAATGATGTCACAATCAACGCTTAATTGTGGAATTTGTTATTTCTATTTTCTGAAAAACTACTGGTCGTAGAAACGCGATTAGAACTTATTAATAAAGTGATTTCGATAAAAGCAACGCTACAGCAATGAAAGCATGTTTGGTAATGCAACAAGCAATTCTTTATTTAAGCCTTTTTAGCATGCTTCTCTTTTTCACTTGCACGCTTACAACTCGCTCTATGGTGTCATAATGCCGCCTGGTACGATTCAAGTAGTTTTTTGCTAACAGAGATTATAATTTAATTTTGTTTTTAATTGCAACATTTTTACAAAATCAGTTTAATTAGAAACCGATTTGTGAACTATTTCTCAATCGATTTTCAAACTTTTTTCACCAAATTAAAAAGATATTTCAAGGCAATTCCGATAAAATGTAATATATGTCTTTAGTATTTGTTTTCATACTAAAAACACTGAACTTTATCACCAGTAACGTAATTTTCTATCCCTTCCAAAGAGTGATAAGCTGAGTAAAAACAGGTTAATTTAACACATAAAAATTATAATAAGGTATTAACAATCACTGTCATTTGAAAGCTTAGTAAAGTTCTTTCCACCAATATGTTGCTTTCATTAGCTAGGGCTAAGGAGTAGTGTATAGTGGCTGATCAAAAATTGGTTGCCATACATCATGTTACATTTTTAGCTGAACAATCATCCTACTTGATCAAACAAATTTGCAATAGTTTGACAAAGTTAGTTCTTTGGTGCATTTTGACTACTTTTCCTCACAAGCATGGTTATTTTGCATCATCTATCTATGTCTTCAAAAGAATTCATCAAAAATGAAGTGAAGTTACTAAACGCTTATGAAATGTAGCCTATCACTTAAAAACACTCAAAATTTTGGTACCTGCACTTTGCAAAATGGCAATTTTTATAAAATCTAGGTCCCTTAATACATTTTGGCTATTCTTTCCTGAATGCATAGATCCTGTTCATGTTTTTGCCAGATTAAAACATACAACGCAGCCAAAAAACTGAACGTCATAAATGTAGATACAAAAGGGAGCCCATCAAATTGTCAAATAGGCATAACTATACATACGTTATTTTTTAATTGTCAAAACGACCAACATTTGGGCGCTACCATCATTTTCGACTATGTTTCACTCCATCTCACTTACAGCTTTAAAAAGTACGAATGATAGTTTGTGACGTCAATCTTTCTTTTTGAGTATTACCAGTCTTGATACATAGACCAAGATAATCGCTATTACGTGCAGAGCTATGGTCTATCATTTTTACAACTTTTTGCTGCTGCTCATACAAATATTTGTACGGTGAAGTCTGAGCAGCTGCCTTAATTGATACGTTCTAACTCGGCACGGGTGATGGCATGACCTGCTGGGGTAAAATCGCACCGCACTGAGGGGAAATATCTTTTTTCTATTTTGTTTGATAATACCTTTATAGAGCTACCGAGATCATAAATAAAAATTTGGGTGAAGAGCAAGGAATCTTTCAACTTTTCTGAACACATCTAAACCAGGAAGATGAACATGCAATATAATGCGTAGTCAGCAGGACTTGAGAAAGTTTGAGGGGACATCAAAAGAAAACAACGTCACTGTGTCAAATCGCACCTCATGAAAGATATTATTGATATTTTGCTTTATAATAGCTTTATGGAGCTACCGGGATCAAACCTACAGCATTTCGGGAAAAGCAAGAACTCTCAACTCTCCTTGGCACGCCAAGCAGAGAGATAAAAACTTGAAAGGTAACGCGTAGCCCACAAGGACTTGAGAAAGTTTAAGGAGAAATGAAAAGGAAAGAACCTCACTTGTGTCAAATTGCACCGAATGAAAAGCATTTTTATTATTTTGCTTCAAAATACCTTAATATTACATATGTTTTTCCTGCTTTGCAACTAAAAAAACGCAAGGCCCCCTTGGGTTTGCGTACGCAATGAACAGAGCACATAGACATAAGGCATAGCCAGAAACTTGAAATCAGAAATTCCATCAGGAAAAGGTACGCACCAACTCGCGAAAATTTTATGTGCAGAAAAAACATTAACTTTTTGTTACTGTTTACTGGCCGTTGAGTAAAACAGGCTTGACTGGCTAAACCGACATTCTCAACCCCGAGGTAACTGTTGGGGGCCCTGCCGGGCCACGCTGACACATACCATAAAGCAAGGATTTTTCCTGTTGCTGATATGCTGCCTGTTAAGTTAACTATATTTATTCTATAAAACAATGTAATAAAATTCCAAGTTAGAGACAATCATGATAAAGCCATAAACCTAACAATTTGTACAACAAAATTTTGAGAGAATATTTGTTTAAAAATAACTTGGTATGATGGGTTCCTATTAGAATATGGTAAATAAATTTGGGTAAAGGCATAGATGCTTTTGTGGCTACGGCGGAAACAAGGCAAATAGCGCAGCGAAAGAACCTAACACCACAAATATAAATACGAAAGAAACCGCACCAAATTGAAAAATAGACTAAGCATTTAATAGTTTAACCATCATTTAGCCGCCACCATCAT
Source organism: Trididemnum clinides (assembly GCA_963675345.1). Classification (NCBI taxonomy): domain Eukaryota; kingdom Metazoa; phylum Chordata; class Ascidiacea; order Aplousobranchia; family Didemnidae; genus Trididemnum; species Trididemnum clinides. Next base: position 19,444,105 of record OY776290.1, on the reverse strand, counting down.
ATTTGACTGAGTTTCAATCCCTTTCCCTTTACATTTATTTGTGATTGTTAAGTGGTATCTGGCGCTAGTTATCTTGCTCATCGGGTCGCGCTATGCAATACACTAGTCATTACCGTGCGGTGTGCTAGTAGTCAGAATTGGTAGCTATGCTCGGAGTGGAATAGGCGAAGTGGTTGACCTCTTGGTGGCCGTGCATTATATAAGCAGCGGTGCAGCCATTTGGGATCTACCGAAATCATTTAAGTGCACTTTTAACTTTACGCGTATATTGTAGTTTTTAACGTCACGTTAATGCTATTGAGGGGATCTCTTGGCAAGCCCAGCTGATGAGCCCAAAGGATGAAACGCGTCTGTGGGATTCGAAGCCGCGTCTATAGAGCTAGTCTCCTCGCGTGCCGAGGTTCGCGGACATGCAACCGCGCTCAGCCAACTATGCCTTAAAGCACCGCATTTAGTTTATAACCTTTGGAAGGCCTTTCTTTGACAAATCACTTGATGTGTGATCAGCTTTATGTAAGAATATCAGTTTTAGTCCATAATTGAGAGGTTAGCAGTGACGTCAAAACGAACCTGGTTCAAAAGTAAACGACACTTATGTCTTGTACTTTGTGTTAGATTGCTTTTAAAAGTCAACGTTAATGCTATTGGGGGATTTCTTGGCCCTTGGCAAGCCCTGCTGATAAGTCCAAAAGGACGAAACGCATCCAGGGATGGCTTTGTAAATTTGCAAATATCTCTCAATAGCATTGCTTCCTTTGGATGCCTCGCGCCTTCAGCACTCGCTTTGTTGTTTTGCTTCTCGCTTATAAGACGCTCTCTATCGATCGTAACCACTTGGAGCTAGCAATTAATTGTTTAACGATCACCATCACATTTGACTGTGTTTCAATCCCTCTCCTTTACATTTTTTGAAAGTATTGATGGTAGTTTGTAGCAAGATTTTTTGTTTGGTAGCGTTGTCAGTCTGGATTTAGAGCATAAGATGATCATTATTACGAATGCAATAATTATTTATATTGATGTGCTTAAAAAGCAGAATTTTATCGTTTCTGTTCACGCTAGCGCACGGTGGGTGAAGCTAGCGCAGTCGGCTGAACCAATACTTATGACCCCGACGTTACTGATGGGGACCTTGCCGGGTGATGCCAGCAGAGCCAGCTAGTGATGTATATAAAGGTTAAATTTATCACCATCGTATAAGCAAATAAAAAATAACGTGATAACTAATTCGCTTAGTCTTGTTTTTGATGCAGTCCACTTGACCTATCAAGTAGAAAAAACAATCAAGAAAAACGCTTTTTTGAAAAATTAGAAATAGTCTTTCACATTTGATTATCAGACATATTTGAGCTTAATTTTTGACCTCATTGGTAAGCCTGGCGCAAAAAGTTTATTGGAACGACGCAAAACTACGTAGTTTTTTTAGCAACAACTTTTTCTTAATTTCAGCAAAAATGCGAGAAATATTGGGCAAAAGGTAGTTATGGAAGCTTCAAAGTAAATCAAGACGAAAAAAAGAAATGCGGATCAATTGTGCTGCGAACAATATCTGTTTACAATAAGTCCGAAAAAGTAATAAGCATCTTGAATATGCAAGTCATGTTTTGGAGTATAATAGCTAACGCAATTACTAAGCTTGGGATAGACCTAAAAGCCAAAATTATGCTGAGCTCTATATCAACTTGTGACGTTTTAAAATAAATTTATCTCGTTTTCAAAATTTTAGGAAGTAAAAAATACTCAACTTAGTTTTGGCTTCTGTTTTCACTTAAAGCGTATTTCTTTTATTTATTACGTACAGAATCTTTCGTTCGTTTCCTGACTTGTTCAAACCAAAGTTGCTTTATCGTTTAGAGCTTTACTTCCTATTTATGTGACAAAACGCTTGGTTGTTGTCTAAGGTCAGGTTATATATTATGGTTGTTAAAAATCTTGAATTTTCATCCAATATTGCCTCAAGCATGCAGAGAAGCTAATTCCGGATTGAGGGTGTAGAGATAAATAGTACATTTGCCATGGGCTTCCCCAACTTCCTAAATCTCTTAAAAGTCCGGTATAATTATTAATGCTTTTGCAAATGAATCGTTATGCCTACCGAGAAAAATACTGCCTCTGACTTTACTTTATTTTCTGTTTTTTATTTTTTTAAGTAAGTAAGTCTACTGGGACCCCAACCTGAAATGTCTCTGGGCTCCTGTGTCATACCTCGTACAACCCTGAGTGACGTAGTAGTCAAGGCTGTGAAATATCAAGAATCTACCATTCTCAGTTGAAATCAAATCTAATCGTTTGCTACAGGATTGTACAACCTGCGACCAGTGACGGAAAATTTTGCGGCCGCAAAAGGATGTGACGATTTAACGCGTGATCGGATATAATGCGGTCAGAATATGGACCGTGATTCAGTTGTTCAATGACAGTGTGAATTTGGCGAGTGGTATCAATCTAAATTTTTCATCAGCAGTTTTAACTTCATTTTATTCAGCAGTGTGAAATTGTGACCACAACTTTGAAATAAGTGCATTATACAGTATTTGTATGCTCACCTCTTGTTTAGCTAAGAAAAGTTTTACCATGAAAAATGATCAATAAACTGGCATTTGTCTCGTCATATTCATTTCCGTTTTTATTCTATTCGCATGTGCACTGTTTTCGCCAATGTTTCTGTTCGAAAAAATACTATGTTGTGAAAAAAATGAAGGGTAGAAATATGAAAAAAAAGGGTGGTAAGTGAAAGAAAAGTTAGATGCATTGGATATGTCGAAAACTGAAAAGACATAGGCAACGGTTTCTAAAGACTTAGGTGTCCGTGAATCTACCCTGCTTGTGTGGATAAAGAATGAAGAGAAAAAAATACAGGCAACATCTCTTTTTGATAAAAGTGAAAGTATAGAAAGAAAACTTTTTAAGCAAGCTGAAAACGCACTACAGAACAAAGCTATAATGACATGGTTTGCTCAAGAAAGGGTAAATGGAACTCTTAAATCAGAAGCGATAATAAGGAATCAAGCACAACAGCTGAAACAAAGGCCTGATTTACAGAAAGGGATTAACAATCTTGAGAAAAAATTTAAGACCAGCGAGGGATTGTTATCGCGTTTCAAGAAGAGGTATGACATCCGAAAAGTGGTGTCAGAAGAAAGTAGATCAACTGATAGCCAAGCAGCGAAAGATTATCCCAAGAAACTCCGAGCCTTGATTGAAGAAGGTGATTATAGCCCTGAACTAATCTATAACTGTGGCAAAACTGGCTCGTATTAAAACTGGGGTTTGTTAGGGTGTGAAGCCTAATCGGACTCTTGCTAGGAAATCACATGAGAACGAAGCAAAAGGCTTCAAGCTGATTAAAGACAGAGTGGCTTTACTGTTTAGTACCAATCAAACTGATCATCACAAGATCAAATCGCTTTGCATCGACAAGTGAAAATCTCTGCGGCGTTTTCATTATAAAAACATGAAAAATTTGGCCTTGAACTACCGTAGCAGTAAGAAAGCCTGGATGACTGGTGATATTTCCGAAGAGTAGTCTCAGAAGATATCTGTCGCATCTGTGAGAATACACCTAACGCGGGAAAAGTTTAAACCCAAAACACTTTTACTCGAGGACAGTTGGCGAGTACATCCACCAGCAGATGTTCTAGTAATCAGAGATGGCAAAATAAAAGTTAGCTGCTTGCCAAAAAATATTTTCTCAAAGATCCAACCATTAAGTCAAGGCATAATTGCCACTTTTGAAATGCATTACCGAGAAAACCTCATCACGTGGATTGTCAGCGAGGAGTCTGGCCTTGCAGAGCGTTTTAAAAAAAATGACGCTCAGCTCAGTGTTTGACTTGGCATAAGAAGCACGAAATTTCATTTCTCTAACAAGAATACAAAAATATTGGTACCGAGGACTAGCAGCAGGGGCTTTTTTTAATGATGCAGAAGAATCAGCTAACAACAACCATGATTCTGAAAATTTTCCATTTGAGGCCAATGCAGAGGAAAATTCAATGGATGTGAATGAAGGTTGAGAAGAATTATTGAGGGAGATGGGGATTGGCGACGAATATCAATGGATACATATTGAAGATGACTGTCCGGCATATGAATGCCTAACAGACACTTATACAGTGAAAAATGCATTAAATTCTTCTTTCAATGAGTCTGTTGCTGAGAATGATGATAATGACTCACCACCATCATCACCAAAAATAAGTGAAGCAATAGAAGCCATGGATTCAGCCCTGCAGTGGCTATAGTCTTAAAATGTAGACAAGATACATATTTTACATTTAAAAACAATACTAGAAATTTCCAAGAAAAGGAAAAGAGAAGCTGTAAAACAGCAAACACTAGACTCATTTTTATTATAAAAAACAAAATGTCTGTGAATTAATACTTTTTTGTTTGAGACTGTATTTGTAATAACAAACATAAACCTAAGTGTAGCTATAAGAAAAGTAAACCACTGATGTTGACTTTGTTGCTTTTTCCACTTATTCCTAAAATGGAGAAGTTCAGAATACACTGTTCATGTACGTATAGTATATGTACAATGTACTTTTTAAATCTTTAAAACTCTGGGTCCACTTTTTTTGTAAAATCTTTCTACATGTTTTATCGCCCACGTCTATAATGGCTCACTTCATCATTCGAAAAATTGGCCTTAAAACAAATTTGTTATAAAGCGAACTCACCTATAACGAGGTCCGATTTTTTAGACCCCAACTTCCGTGTTGTATAGGGTCTATGGTGTAGTTGCTTTTTTGATGTAATGCGACAAAAAGCGTAGTCTTTATTTTGTGCTTGTAACGGTAATTAAAGTCAAAAGTGATTTTTGTTCTTCGATTAGTCGTCGTTTCCTGTGGGGTTTCGTTCGTTTTATTTCCTATACTTAAAAGACGTCTAGGAATGCTATAGTGTGGTGCAAGATGTTTGTTTTTGTGATGATAGATATCGCTTTTGTGCGCGTTTATCCGTTTTCGCATACTCTTTACATTTTGGCATGCTCCTACCAATTTTTTGTTCTATTTCAATACGTCTCTCCTAATGGTGAAATATCTGTAAAGTATGACCCACGTGCCTATCGCAGTGGCACAAGAAATTCCATAGGTAGCAACAAAGCATCAAACAGCATATTCTGAAGTCCATTCTGCAACGAAAGACTCCACACGACCGCAGCTATCCTTCTCTCACTCCTAAAAATCCTACAATAGTCCACCAGCAACGTCATGTTCAACCACGTTTTGCAAAATCCGTCTTTTTGCGCATGAATACACTGAAGAGAAATTCCCAATGCTCTTCCACGGATGCACTGGCTTTTAACTATCAACTCTTGAAGCTACTTATACAAAAACATCTAAGCCAAATCTGTGAAAACTGAAAGAATTTGTCTCCAGCTTCAAACTTTCACTATAGTTGCTGGCTCTCCATTGGTCGTTTTTCTGACCAATCATCTGAACGCCGCGCCTTTTTCGCAATAAAACCGCTCGCGCTTCCTTTTTCTTTCTTTTGACATGTTTCTTTGAAAACAGTTAGGCGAAAAGCTTCGGGATTTAATATACTACTGTACATTCTGCTATTTTCAATCTTTGTACCAAAAACTAACAATTTTTCAGACATTTTTTTAAGGTTGTCGTGTTTTAGACATTATATCTATTAAACACCTTCATTTCTTGATTAGATTTAAAAAATAAGGTGGGACATAGTTCCTGTGGCCTCCTCCCCAAGCTACGTCTAAACTTTAATCCACGGGTTCAATGTCCTTTACTCTTTCTTCCTGACATAGCGAATACAATATATTAAAATAAATTGTATTTGATTTTAGAAAACTAAAGTTGTAATTGTGTTTCAATACATCTCATGGCCAGATCATGGTATTCCAAAATGTACCACAACAGTCATGTATTTACGTCGACTTGTCAATGACTACATTGCAACCAAATCAAATGCTCCAATCGTTGTACATTGCAGGTGATCAAACTATAGTATATTTTCTGTATATTTTCTTCATTAATAAAAAAGCAATTTTGTGGAATGGACGACACTTTCTAAGATGTTAACGAAGATGAATACCTAAAGGTGTAACTTCAGGTAGAACAAGAAACCGAGTTTTTAAGGGTATTTTCTTGGGGTATTGGAAGGGGAAGTGCATCGCTCATCTCCCCATAAATTATGGCTAAAACAGAAAAAGAAAAGCAATCACTTTGGAAGAGTTAATCTTTGAAGAAAGGTTTTCCTGTCCATTTGGAGGCAAAAATGGGCAAAATTCTTTCGTGATCTTCAAAAACAAGATCGTCAACTTCAGATAGGCAAAAACATTAGTTTTAATTACACTTTGCAGATAAATTTTACGGTGTTGCCAACAATTTTTAGCACATGCCACCCTTGATAATAATAATGAACTCACTTCATGTTGTCACTTTCCTCCCCTCAAAAAATTAATTTTTACTCGATTATAGGGCCATAATTACTTCAAAGTAGTTTTGATTTGCTTTATTGGAAAAAAGAATTCCAAGAAAATAATTTGAAGCAGATTGAAAATGTCTAAAAGGCGTTGATGTAATTTTTAAAAACTTTGTTTGCTCATGACTTGATGGGCAGAGTGCATATTCAACACATTTTGAGAAATCCTGAAAATGAATTGTCTCACAGCTATTTCGTTTTCCATAAAAATTCGCCTCGTGTGCCTTATAAGAACGCTATGAGTGTGTTATTTTCATCATAGTGTGATGTGATAAAAAAGATTGCACTGCGGGTAAAAAATTGGAATTTACAGCAAATTGCAGCTGCAACATAGCTGGTTTAGATTTGAGTGTAGGAGTATAGTCTTCAAAGTTGTTGTTCAGATTGTAAAGTCATCTCGAGCAAAAGCTTGTTTATTAAGATTTAGGTCGCATTTTCAACTACTGCAAAACACAACTCAAAATTTAGTGCTGGAGCGGGACGAAGCGGAACATATTTGGCGATGGATTCTTTATTTTACCAGTTGAAAAATGACCAAGTTATCAACGTGTCTAAGATGGTTTATGAGTTTCGACTATGCAGGCCACAAATGGTGCAAACCCAGGTAATACGCAATGCAAAGTATTAAAATCTGTCAGGTGCTACGTAATTCTACAGACAATATCACTTTTAAGGAAATATAATGTGCAATATTCTAGCGCTTGGACTGCCTGCTATCTGAAAAATCTGTCAATCATGTTGAGTCTAAATGTACCTTGACTCTAAAATTTCGTGATAACATAAACGTAAAAATACTGTAAGTTAATTGCATTTTCGTTTAAATTCGATTAAATCATTTATTTAATTGACAGGATCAGTACGAATTTATCTATAGGTTGGCTCTTGAAAGATATATTTATCCAGAATCTGATTATTCTCTGCAGGATTTCATCTCTGCCACCAAAAGATATACTTGGTATGAGGTAATATTATTGTAAAAACGAACAACTTCGTAAAGGCGAGCAAGTGCAAAAAGAATTATCAAACACAACCGCAAATTTCGCAATCAAAATATGTGAAAAATAAAGCCCAATTTTTTGCTGGGGATTTGAAATCTGCAAGTTGCGCAACCAATATTTCTAGTCATACCAACGCAACCTTCGCAAATACAATTTTTAGTCTTTTACATTTTCTTGATGTAAAGAATGATGAAAAGAATTTAGTGACGAAACTTCTCTCGTCATCTGTCTCTTAAAAACTTAATTTTGCTGACACTTGGGTGGATAAGTTCATAAAAATAGCAAAATTTTACAATAATTCTGTGATCAAAATGAAATGATGGAATCCAGTTATTATAAAAAGCAACTTTTATAATAATAAAATTGCTTGTTTTATAGTTTGCTTATAAGTTGATTTTCATTCTGTTTATACCCTGTTTATGTTTGGCAGGGAAAATAAAGTGTACCGAGAATTTAAAATGTTTATGAAAATTCCAAAATTTGGTCATAATAAAGACAGGCGCAAAAGTAAGAATTTTGAATTAGAGACATTTTTATCGATACTATGAAGCGCATTTTAGTCTATCCGCGCGCGCGCGTGAGTGTGTGATGTAACTCCTCCAAAACTATTGCACTTATAAACATGAAACTTAGCGCATATGATCACCACTACAAGGTGAGTGTCTTAAAGGGATTATAAATGTCATCATGACGTCACAACTGAAGATAATTTATTTAAAATTTGTATTTTGTGAATGAGAACAATGTCTTTTCTTGAAAGAAAAGTTGAAACCCGTCTAATTAACTAAAAAAGATTTCACCTTTTTAGGAGGAAAGATGACGTCAAAAAACAACTTTGTCTTTATTATATTCAGTGATGCTATGATACTGTATGGGACGGTTTTACCACAAACAGCAGCAGGCAGCAGTTTCATTATTTATTATCATTTTGAATACAAACGTAACTAGTGAAGTCTATTTCTGATATGCTTCCTGTTGAAATGGAATTATATATCCTCATACTACCATAATTGTATAAGCATGCTTTATAGTAATACAATGGCAAGTACGAAAGTGAACACAACCGAACTGTACGTGGATTTTGGAAGAAAATACGTTCGTACAGTCGTGTCACTCACTTAACCAACCTCAATCTCTAAGACATTTTGTAAACGGCCTTGTCTCTTCACCTTCTCTTAGTTGTGTTTATGCAGGGGCCAAGCAACAAAAGCGCAGCTAAAAGCTTTAGGTTTTACAACTAAGCCTTATGACAAAAAAGTCGTAAGTAATAGGCCTACTACTTTATGCCATATTTCTTGAATACATTAGTCACTTCACGTTCTTCTCTGTATTGAATTTATCCCCCATTGTACTTCCTAAAATAATCGAATAAAACTTTGTAAAATTTTTGGCTGTTAGCGTGTAAGTGCAGATTAAATTTAAGAGTAGGGAAATTGGTATTAGAACCTTAATTCATAAAATCCAAAGTTTAAGAGCAATCAATGGAAAAAATTTAGTGGGGGTGTACCACTGTGTGAAATTGGATCTGTAGCATAAAAATTTTTTGCTTGCAAATGGGTAATTAGGGCAGCTGGGTGAATGGATACAACATATTTGGGGTGAGGTATGGCCCTTTTAGGTTTGCGCTGGCACCAAAGCACAAAGATGAAGCCAACGAACTTGAGGTAACTAATATCTTTACGAGAGAGTTGCACAAAGTCGAGAAATAGCCTTAAACTAATATAAGCATTGCTATATTATAAGCTTAAATGATTTTAAAATTACACACGTTCTAAACAAAAGTAAATTACTAAAAAACTATGACTAAAAAAATTAAAGACACCGACCAATCACAAACAGCTTGACAAATCAATAACAGCATGCTTTGCAGTCACTAAACTGCCAACAAATAATCGGAAAACTTAAGGGTAAATAATCAACGCGGCGATGTCTCAAAGGCTAGTTATGTCAAGTTGCTCGTTGAGAATACTACTTCAAGCCTTATCGCTAAATAACGCATTTCTGTCATTATAAAATGATCACCACTACGGTTCCTATTCCTATGCTAATTTTGTCTTTGTACTTTTAAGTTATCAGAAGGAACGGATATAAATTTCAGAAATGATAGAGAGTGTATGCGTAAGACCTCTCTAAATGCAAGAGTACAATGATCGGGATTTTGAGCATATAAGCAATGCCCCTATTTATTGCAACTTTGCGTTATTGCTCCTTTAAACGTTCTTTATATGAAGCTGGCTCAACCGGCTGAATTGATATTTTTAATGCGACATAACTGCCTCCAAGCTCTGCAGGGCACCATCGGTAGAGCCGGCTGGTGGTTACATAAAAGAAACTATGAGCCAAATCTAATATTTTTAAACAATGGAATATTTTGCATTAACTTTAAGTTTTTGTAGCTTTGAGTGGAATTGAAAAGGGCAATTTCATCAACTTGTTTTCGCAAATATAATGATTATATTTAGATGCATCTGTTTAGATGGTAAGATATCAAAGTTAATGAAAGCGCTACCAAGGAATTTTCCATTGTGTGACTTTGCTCCTGCTGTTATGGAGGTAAAGAATCAAAAAAGTAATTTTGTGTTCTATCAATGTAAAAAACTTTTCTGGTTTTTACCAGATGCCGTATTTTCCGAGTGATCTTATTCTTTGCAACATACCAGCTGAAAGCGACAAGAAAAATTTTTGGCAATTTGTCTTGGACCAGAATGTTATTTGCATTGTCACTTTGGATGAAGCGGTAAGTTGCTAAAGTTAAGTCTGCCAGTCAGATATTGATCACTTCTTCATGCTACAAAGAGGGCATACAGGGGATATTCAAAACCAACATCGTCATTTATGAAAGTGTTGTTTGCCTAAATAAATTCTATCTAATTAGTCACCATCATGCGGCAGCAGAGGCAGGCTAAAAATTGACATTAAGTGAAATTTCAACCCTCGACCGGTACCATTCAAAGCATCGCTATAGCTGGAGCAGTCCGTTCTGAGTGCTGATGGCACTATTTCAGGGAATGATAATTTTTTTAAACACTCTTAAAATTGGGGAAAAATTGAGGCTGAAGACCTTTATTTAGCCCCTTTGAAGCCGCTTCAGGTGTTACGAACTCTGAAGATGCTTCTGGCTCAATTACCATGAAATGCTAGCTTTTTGAAAACAGATTGATCTAATTAGGAGCTAGTCTACATCACTCACCCGCTGATTTTACTGTGCACGCAAGTGTTGTATTTGTTTGTTTTCAATGTTTTATTGTACCATGTTTATTGAATTTTTACTTTCCAAACTCGATAGATAGTGGCAGTGGTGCTGCATATCGAACAACCACTCAAATCTGTTTTGTAGCTCTCAAGGTAACCTTTTGTTCATGACACCAGACAGCATGCTATGCTACCGTTGTTTTAGACTAAAACTGGAGATTTATCTGAGGAAAGGAAAAAGACATACGAGTTTTCTGGTGTAAACGTTACTTGCAAAAATGCTTCTGATTATGATGAATTCATGATTCGAACGTTAGATGTTTTTGACCGGCCAAATAAGAAGCAGGTAACACATAATTTGTGTGCGAGTTGACTTAATTACCAGCACAGTTATGTAGATGTTAAAGCGCCAGCTTCTCAATCGATAGGCTTGCGAGTATCCTGGGTTCAATTCCAAACCTGATTAAATGCAACATTCTTAATTTTACTTTGGCAGTTGCCGTGTCTGGTGCTTAACCCTAAAGAAAAGTATGAAAAGTTCGTATTTGCTACAGTTTGTTTCAACTTTCAAAACGATTACCTTTTATGTAGCCTGAAAAAAGCTGCTATGCCAGAAGATGTACGTGGCGTCCTCATCGGTAGCGGTATTCGCGCAGAAAGTTAAGAACTGGAGCAAATGTGAAATATTTTGCTTTTTAACTGCAACATTTTTATACCCAGGGCAATTTTGAATCACAGCTAAAATGATTTTTTCATGGTTTGTATTTAATTTGCCACGTAATCATTATATTGATGAGCGCCAAGCACGACATCTGTGAATACCATATTTGAAGTCTTGAGTATGACTTGACCAAAAAAATTGAACTTAAGTTTATGGATTGCAAAGCGGGCACTATAATCACCGTACCGCCAAGCCGGTACGAAGAGGTAAAGTGAACGTGGATATCGGTCACGTTGTTACAGTATCTCGACATTTTAAACCTAAGCAATTTGAAAATACATGTATTTGCATCAATAGCAGAGCATCTCATTTGATACGTCTGCCGCCCCTGACCAAAGCGGCAGAAAAAGCTTGTGGCATAACCGCTTTTTTCAAAACTTTTATTAATGTTCTGCAGTACACTATGAAGTAGTTACTTGTGATTAATACTTGGTGTCAAATGAGCCTAAAAAGGTCTACCTGAAGCCTATTCGACCAAAGGTCTTTTGAGTATTTTGTTGGGAAATGTATTATTGCTTATCTTGGAGTTAAAGATTGATTTATTGAATTCACATTTAAGAGCCTTTATCTCATTCTTGTAGTTTAATGCTTTAAATCTGAAATGGAGGCAGTGGCTTCATCCGAAGCGTAGTGCTTGGCTTCAAACAATTGTGGGATGTAGCCTACAAGGGTTAAAAACACTGGTCAAATCTTTTTCTTTTAACTACATGGCTTTTGTATCATTGCCTCTCAACTTTATTACCAATCACTACCTGATATTTGACCGGCTCGGGATAGTGATCAGAGCGTCCAGTGTGTAGTGGATAGGCCTGAGTTTTATTTTCTGGTCGCGTTACACGGAAAACTTTAAAATGGTGCGTTCATAGCTTTCCTGTTCTGACGAAAGAACGAAAGAAATAATGTGGAATAAATTCCGTCGAGTTTGTTTGCTATGCTCTTGGATAACGTTTTGGGATATATCAATCTTTATGTGGCATACAGGTAATTTGGTCGAGTAGTCTGTGGCAGCGGGCCATTTTAATAAAAGATAGCAAAAAAAAGCAAAAGCTTATCCCAATGAGCCAAAAAAATGAAAAATTTTACTCCAGCGGAGAACTTTTAAAAATTATCAATATTTAGATAGTGCTATCGCATATTTTTGTAAAGTCTTGGCCAGACGATAATGCACTTCCTTCAAGGCAATTTTTTGATGAAATTTGGCCTAAAATAAGAGAAAATTTTGTGGGAAGATTGGGATGCAAATCTATAGTTTGCTGCAAGTAAGTTTTGTCAGATTTGTCACCAAAAGTACAATAATTTTTTTATTTCCTAAATGGAAATTGGTGATGTTACACATTTATGGTTATTTTTGTATCGTTTATTGAAGTAAAGCGGAAAAATTGCTTAAAGAATCATTAACATCATACTGTACCACACAGCATTCCATTACTGCCTGGCAATAACCCGCGACCGGTTTCGACCATATCAGGTCTCCTCAAGTGCTAAAAAAAATTAAGTAATTTTTGAGCAATTTCTCTATTTTACTTCAGTGCGATGCTGGAGGCAGATACCTTAAGTAGAAGATTGCCTGAACTTCGCTAACTAGCAACTAGCATCTGTATATATCATTTATTGTAAACGGTCAGTTTCGCACAAAATGACTTATCTCTGCATAAAACAACCAAAGAGCCTAAAAATTACTGCAAAATTTTAGTATTGTCTTTTTACTTAAAATTTGCTAATTGATTGCAAATATCGATAAAATGAAATTAAAAAAGTGTCTATGATAGAGTAAAAATAATTTACGCAATCAATAGTACCAACATCAGCTTACTGACTTTTTATATGCCAAATTTGTTTTACTACATTAGGTGAAATATTGATTCAATTTGTCTTTAAATTGTAGTTGGTGTGGATGTTAGTTGAACCTCACACCCAATTATCTTTTTAATAGATTAGAATCTGCAAAATCTATTTTAGGTATCTTTATCTTAATTTCTTTTGCGTAATGATATGTGATGTGGGTAAGTTGTAATCACTTTACAACTAGTATCACTGAATGTACTGATTCAGTTATTGCCGGTTGTAGCACTGACTACAGCTAGTAGTATAGCCAAACTTTACTGATACAGTAGTTCATAGGTCTATCGTGTTCCACACATCATTAGGCTATAACGTTTAATCCTTTTTGTAATGCAGTGAACAAGGAGCTAAATCTGGATTGTTGATTGCTCTCATAAGTTTAATCCGAAGGTTAAGAGTGGAAAAACGGATTGACGTGTTTCGAACTGTAAAAGACTTAAAAGAGGAGCGATATGGAATCGTAGATGACTTCGTAAGACTTTGGTTTTTGCCAACGTGCTTTGCGGAAAATTAGTTAGACTAGATTAGTTGATCAGACTTGTAGCCTATTGTTCAATCAAAGGAAAGCTTTTACTTACATAGAGTGACATGCGTTTGGCTACATTACGGTGTAGGCCTAATCAATAACGGGCACTGGACATTTCTACCTCAAGTTTTACAATCTCACGCTACATAGCTTGAAAGGCCTTTTGAAAATCAAAACAGTGCAGATAGGCTACCCGCGTGGGTATTAAACTTACAACTTTGCGTTTATCGTCAAAAAGATATTGTAACAAACTATGTTGCAAACTGCAGATTAAAATTTTGTTTTTCAGAAAACTTACCAGAAAATCTATTCCTTTGTAAAAGCTTACGCTGATCAGTTTTCGCCTTTGGTTGAACTTGATTCTTCAGACGAAGAAACTTAACGTCTTACACTCCACATGAAGGATTAAATATGAAGCGTTTAAACTTGAGCGTGTCGAGATTTGTCCTAACTGGAGCTTTAAGGGAAACTCTGGAGAGCACAAATACTGCATTGTTGGAACAATGTGAAGTGGTATCTTTCGTAAACGAAAGTCGACTCGCATTTAATAAAATGACATATCAATGTAACGAGTTGTCATTACATTAATGAAAAAAACTCTCTCAGCTGACTTTTTTTGTAAAATATGGTTTCAAAAACCAAATTCAGGACAAACTAAGCTAGAAACTTCTTCTAAATCTGTTGCAGATAGCTATCAGTCTACTTCGTCTTGCCTTTGTTGTGGTTGGGGACTTTTTTTGGTACCGGTAGCGAGTAGCAACCTTCATCATCTTGCTTGTCATAAATCGATATATTTTTCTGTTGTATTTTACCTAAGCTAATTATTCGACGTTATAAAGGTATGGCTTTGCTGCTCCTTGTTCAGAGTGTAGCGCTTTTAATTTTCTCATAATTATTTTTATGAGAGGTAAACATAAGTTTGCTGAAAATAAGAAAAAACTTCGACACTTGCAAATTTTTTTCATTATTTATTTGTTACTTCATTACAATACTTTTACATTTATCCAGTAACGAAAAGAATAAATAGAAATAAGAAACCTAATGCAAAGTTATTGCAACATGATATTTTTTACCAAACCAAATATCGCTATCGGCTACTTGAGCTTTGAAACCACATTTTCAGCGGTAAAAACTGAAAAGGCGGACAGGAACAAGGAAGCTGAATATTTTACACCAAACCCATAGACTTTATTGTCTAATAATATTTTAAAAGGTATCACTTTTCTCGATTTTGCATTGCTTTAACAATAAAGCTACTTGTTACTTACGTGATATTTAGATTTGTGTAAGTTTTTGCCTCACTTGTTACATAAGTTTGTTAAAAAAGATAAAGCAATGGACAATGTTAAAATATGCAATTATCATTTTGTTTGATTCTTTCTTTACTACAACATATATATGCAGGTAAGATCGTGTACAGTACGTTTTAAACCAACTGGTTATCATACTGAAAGGCTTACCACTTTGATTCACTTGCCACTCAATAATTCTTGGTGTTATAGGACTTACTCCTAATTTTTGTGCTACACTCATCATAGGAAACCTCCAAAACCGAAGTAAATGGCACTTATATAGATGACACAAAAGGCTGTTACATGACGACATCTAAGTAATAACCGGATCTTACTGGTTGAGAAAGTGGCCAATCATAGTAGATTGATATATAAATTTCTGACTGTTAAACAAGTATTTTTGTTTGCAAAATAATGTTTTGTTTAAATCTTAAAATATGTTGTACTATAATTGAACACTGGCTTTGCCAATTGTAGCCGACAATTTGTTGTTCAGTTACAGCTATTTTACCCCATTAGAGCCACTGACGTTTTTCAAAAATTTTCTTTAAAACTAATCGACAAACTTTGGCGATATGCTGTTAAATTCATTTTTTAGTTGTGTGCCAAATATCTCTTTTTGTTTATGTTTAGCTTGGACCTTCGAGAATGATTGTTGTTGATAATTGATCGGTCTCAGGTTTTTACTTTAGGTTTAGAACGACACAATTATGAAGTTTGCGGAGATAGTAATAGATTCGAGTCAACTGGTGTTCTAACTTCACCTGGATATCCCCAACAATATCGAGAAAATATTCATTGCGAATGGATGATATCTGGACCAAACGATACCACAGTAATAAAAACTTAGATGAGCATAGATTGGCATTAACTGCATAGGCTATCCTAAAATACAGGGTTAGTCTGCGTACGACATTGTACCACATAACGTTTACATTTGTAAATACTAATTTAAGGAGGATTCGAATCCAAACTAAAGACCGTTTTTACCAATGCTGCGTATGGTAGTGAAATGATATACCAAAGATCTACTTAACAAAACCTAAACTTAGTGCAGTAAAAATTTAGCTGTGCAGTGTGCACGAAATCCAACGCTTCTTGCATTCTATGTAAAAAGAAATACTTTGAAGATAATTAGAGTAATGATATAGATTTTTGATGGGTGTCTCTGGAAGAGTTCGTAATGGTATTATGTAATAGAGGCCAAAAGGAGCTGGTTGCACTCATGCTATTTCGTTTGCCTTGTCAGTACATTATGTGCGTCCATATGACCTTCTATGAAGGCCTATTTTTAATATTTTTCTATCATTTGAATTTATTTTTAAACTGACAATAGATCTATATTGATTTAGAGTTTGGAATTTTGCTTTGTTGATTTCTACATTGAAGAATCTAATGATTGTTCATATGATTACTTGCAATTCTCTTCTTTTTCTGATATTCCAAATTTAAACGTCATGGAGGTAAAACGTTAGCTTTTCATGGCGTGTATCAAATCGATTGCTCGTTAAATTTTTCTCACGTTGTTACAAATCGAAAAAAGCCAATTGCAATAGAATTTGCTGGGTCACTTGTCCACTTCTAAAAGTAGTGAATTGTTTTCGTCAATAATCTCTCTAGGGCACCACAAATTTTGAAAAGAGCACCGGATTTGTATGGTGATAACCTTTCTTGGAAATCTTGAGGCAGTGGAGCTCTTTTCTCCCTCTTTGAGTTACGTCATGGAAAAAGCAGGGACGTGGCACACTCCTGAATACGTTAATGCAAAAGCTATGTAACTAGAAAATCCTTCCAAGTTTTTGGACTTAATAAACTGATGCAATGACTTTAACGTGCAAGTCTGAAGGATTGCTCTATGAGACATTTTCACAATAAAAAAGAAAAATTTCCATTAATATACCGGTATCAAGATAAAATTTCTGCATTTGTCCAATGTAAATCTGCACGACAGACTAGGCTCAAATTTGAAAGGGCCAATGGGGTAAAGTTTTCCATAGTCATTACACTGCCTAATAAACATTTTTTTATGAATTAAAACACCCAATCAGTTTGCAACAAAAAATATTTCGAAAAGGTAAAAACATTTTTAGGGCAACAACTTTGCCACAGAAAACACAACCAAATTTTTGATTAGACCTTTTCTTTTTTTTCTTTTAAAAAAGTCTGCCAAAAATGATTCATGTTATCAAAAATAAAATTACAGAAAGCTTTGATTTAGTTGGGAAGATATTGTGGACGGAACAAACCGAATTGTTTTGTTGCTTCAACACAAAGTGTTTATGTTATCTTCCATTCAGATATAAATACAATACGAAGAGGGTTTAATTTGACCTGGAAAGCAGTTAACAAAGAATTTGCTGGTAAATGTCGGATTGCGAAAAACGTATCATTAAATCAGTCTCGCTCAAGCCATTTCTTGAATCTTTAAGCCCAAATTTAGAAGATTGACCTTTTTTGAAAGGTGGCCGTCAATGAAAGGTGGACATGATCTTTATCTTCATCATTGTTTGGGGTTACCCATTACTCGGTCATTTAAAAAAACTAGTTTAACCTGCAACAGCTTGTCGTAAATCATTAAAAAACCCAGTTTTTACGTTCATTTTTCCCGTTTTGTTGTAAGTTCAACGTGCTGGGTCAGCTTTCCCTACAGATTTATATTTCGAATGCCTTTCCTGTCAAACAGGCTTACTTCAACAATGATACTTTGGAGTTTCTAACATCAGTTTTCGTTTGGAAGTTTGAAAAAAATTGCACCACACCAACAGCAACTGATTAATATTGACATCTGTGAATCATCAAGACCAAAATTATCAAAAAACCTTTTCAAAGACCACAATATAACAAGTTTCAAGCCGAAAAAGGTCTCTTGTAGTGGAAAAGAGAAAGGGGCAAAAACCAAACTTTTTCAAAGAATTTTGAATTTTTCAAGTTTCGAGTTTTACCAACGGCCTTCCTTTCAAAGAATTTTTTCCTATTATTTACTTAAAACAACTCGAACATTTCCTTTCCGAATACAAATTTCAATTACGCTTTTTAAATTCCGTTTATATGTTTAGATTTTGTTTATTGCGCACACTGAAAACCATTTAATTGTGAAGCACTGAGTTTCCGCTGACAGCACAGATGCTGTATCTGTTTGATTTTCAGCAAATGAGGTTGCTTACGATTTTTCTGGATTTAAATAAGACTACAGTTTACCTTAAACTTCCAATTTTAGAGATATGTATGTCGTGAATAGGTTCAGTTAAGTTATTGAAACTGTATTTACACTTCAGATACTATTGAAGAAAAGATAGAAAGCTTCAACGCATCAACTACAACACCAAAAATTGCAAATGGATCGGGAACGGCAGTCAATAGGGCTGCGTTTGGTAAATTGCTACAGCAAGAGCAAGTAACCATAATATTTTACTCATTTATTAACTCATTAAACGAACGTTTTCGGCTTAACGTAAACCCTTGTCAGGTTTCCTAAGTAATAATAGCTAATTTTAGATAAAATTATCACGTAACATCTCATTACCAGATATTGTCAGAAACTGGTAATAAAATGTTGCGTGATAATTTTACATAAAGTTAGCTATTATTGCTTAGAAAACTTGACGAGAACTTATGTTTGGCCGAAAAAGTTCGTTTAATGAGCTAGTAAATGAATAAAATATTATGGTTGCTTGCTTTTGCTGTACTATGAAATAAGAAAATTATTTCTCTGCCAAAACTGTATTATGTAATATTTGTGACTAAGTTTTTTCTATAAACTTTTTATTGGTGAGTTATATCTCTTCCGAAAAAAATCTCTCAAAAAGTAAACTCAGGCGTTATTGCAATGTTTTTTGTATTACGTAACTAGCTGGCATCGTTTACAGAGCTCTCAACATTACTGACATTCAATGCAGCGTTGCCACAAACCGCTTTTAATAACCTCACTGAGAATGCCAAAAAATATGCTTATAAATGCAAAACTTCTAAGCGTTTAATAGCATTCAACCGTAGTAGAGCTTTGAAAAATCAGATTGTGGGGGATTTTTTTTATCTGAAGCAGCTTTTTAATATTTTTGGTAACAACTTTCAAGTGCATTTCCATGCCCAGCATGGTTTTAGAAAATGAAAAATGCAAACTCTGCAAACAAAGAAATTATGACGTCATCTTACTCCTGTACCAGAGCAATTTTCTGCTGACGATTGAGTCTATTGCTGGCTTTTGTTTAAACTGAAAGTTGTTCTCCTTCGCCAACAGATACGAATTTTGATTAATTTATTTTTGCTGATGATGTCACCCATTCTTTCATGAGACTCGCCCAAGAGTGGCTTTTGCTAGCAACGGGTTTTACTACGAGTCAGGTCAAATCAAAAACAATGTGAAAAAATTTGACTTGCACGGCATCCTTGGCTGGTGTTTGACATCAGAAGAACGAGTGAATGCTTGTATTTGTGTTGTATGTGTCTCATGCGTCTCCTGTGCGGTGTAATGGACCTAAAGTCTTAGCACAGGCCTAAGGAAGCTCGTAAAAACTATCTCATTCACTAACCTGGCAATACAATTAATGCATCGTTTGTTTCTTTGTTTGTACTATAATGCAACTGGATTTCAGGTCGCTGTTCAAAAATAGTTTTCGTAAATGGCTACATGGACTGCTCTAAAGGAGTAAAAGCTGGATCAACTTGTATCTTTTCATGTTCGGTTGGGTATTTGTTGAAAGGTTATGAATTGTCAACCTGCGTTGCTTCCAGTGAAGGAAAAACTTTGACTTGGGTGCCAGATCTTCCCAAATGCGACCGTAAGATTGCATTTACAGGACAGGCTACAATTTTTATAAGCTTATGAAGATAAAATAGAATTTTTATTAGAACACATTTTGCATCCTCTGTGAAGCAAAACGCTTTATTGATGTCATATTTTCTATGTCATATTTTCTATGTCATAAATTAAACTAAACTGGTTGCTTTTGAGTCGTAGAGATTTCGATGACTTTATATCAAGTTCTCGTGGTAGCAATTACGGCAAAAATTTTTATGTACGACACGGTTGTAAAGCCAATGGCCGGAACGTTTCTCTGGTAGCGATCTGTTGTTTGATCGACGTAACGACTTATCATCTTAGCTTCAACCATTGCAGTGGTGTAGTAGCCAGAACGTGTGATTTGCACTCGGTAGACCTGGGTTCAATTTTCTTGTTAAGTCATATCAAAAGGCTTTAAATGATGATTTTCACAGCTCCTCTACTTGGCGCTGAGCACGGAAGGGACATTGTGGAGAAAATGACCTCACGTTTCCATGTTATGACCTTGGCAAAGTCTCTTAGCGACTCCTCCAACTTTACAGGGCGGACCGGTGGTGAGGTGGAGCAGTCTACTCGTCGTGATGACCAAGTTTGACCAGAGACAAAGCTTGAGCTTATACCCATAAATGATCAATAGCTTTAGGCTAATATGTTTTGAGTTCAAGTTTAATATTGCTAAAAAATGTACAAAGTAGGCTCCGCTGACAGCACGGTAATTGGAACGTCATGTTTATTACGAATACGAAGGCTTCGTTCACGTGATCAAACGTCATCAAAATTCGCTTTCGACAAAAGTGGCTGACCAGTTTTAGTATTTTTGCATTCAATTGAATTGGAGTGATATAATTTTTGGGTGTAAAATTGATAAAATAGACGATTGCTAAATAAACCGTAAATAAGTTTTTTGCGGAAGTTATGCAATACATGTGAACTCCAAGTAAGGTAGAAAGTACCACAAATTAGCAAAACTAAACAGACGATATATGTTGAACATTTGATATTAGAACTGAACGTTTTTGACTGATTAATGTGGCCCTTGTCGGAGTATCGAAATTCATGTTTACATTAAGAATTAGAAAAATAAAACATTAACAGTGGATAAATGAGATAAATATGATAAAATGACATTGTTACTGACGTAATAAACAAATGCAGGTAGCGTTATAACATAGAACTTGACATGGGCGAATTGCAAAACAAAAGAAAGTACACATGGAGACAGCAGTTAAATAGTACGATCACTTACAAATACTAAAATGCATTTAGCCATAACGATGAACTACTGGCATATAGTTGTTTGTTGAGTTGTTGATCAATTTTCTTAATTTGTAGAGCTTCTTGAATTTTGGTCTCGTATTCTATGTTGCACTTTCTAATGATGTTGAACAACTTTATGTTGATTTTTTCTTCAGCTATCAGAAATTTTAAATGCTCGATGATGGCTGTTTATGTTATTATGAAGTGAAGATGCTCGTTTACTCTGGTGGCTAAGTGGCGTGTGGTTATGCCACAATATATGAGCAGTTTACAACACGCAGACACTTAAATTTATATACCACATTAGGCAAAAAAGGAACAGGTGAAGGTCACTTCAACTGAAAATATGCACCACTTTTGAAGGTCCTATAGTACACTGTCAAGTAGACAACAAATTTCTTTCCAACGAGACAAATAAAACAATTAGCAAATTATGACTGGCGGTAATAGGGTAATTCATTAGAGCGGGAAAAATTTGCTTTTAGTTCTGCATTCCTAATTTATCCCTATCATCAAATTTTTTCAAAAGTTCATCAAAAAACCAACTAGAATAGCCATTTTTTATAAAAAGATTATGGAGATAACTTATTTCTTTTTTGCATAGGTTGTTATTAGAGCAAATTACTTTGGCTCTACTTAAAACACTCATAATTAAACCTGTTTTCCATTTTTTAGAACACTTTGTTGAGTGATGAAAAAGTACACCTGTGTTAGTAAGTTTGCGCCAAACCCCACTACCAATATTAAAACCATGGTTAGTAATTTCTAACTCTAGGTCAATAAAATGAAGGCTGCTTGTAGTTTTTTCTACTGTACATTACGTGTTGTTGTGCTGCTTGTTAAGTTCTTTCAAAAAATTATTGCAATCATTATTATTATCAAAAATAGCTGGTACTTCATCAATGTATCTTAGGAAATTTGCAATTGTTGGTCCCATAGGAGAGTCCATAGTCACCCCGTCTATTTGTTTGTACTAGCGTCCTTTATGCGTAAAAAGATCTTTACACGAGATCAAGATTCAAGAAGCCAACAACTCAACAAACAACTCTATGCCAGTAGTTCATCGTTATGGCTAAATGCATTTTAGTATTTGTAAGTGATCGTACTATTTAACTGCTGTCTCCGTGTATACTTTCTTTTGTTTTGCGATTCGCCCATGTCAAGTTCTATGTTATAACGCTACCTGCATTTGTTTATTACGTCAGTAACAATGTCATTTTATCATATTTATCTCATTTATCCACTGTTAATGTTTTATTTTTCTAATTCTTAATGTAAACATGAATTTCGATACTCCAACAAGGGCCACATTAATCAGTCAAAAACGTTCAGTTCTGATATCAAATGTTCAACATATATCGTCTGTTTAGTTTTGCAACTCTGTGTTATAAGAAGAATAACTCTTTACCGAAATTTTATAAAGGCAAAAAGTGTTAAGTTTGACCTGTTATTACTACAAGTTAACCTCGTCTACTGCCTTAACATGTAGACTTATTTGAAGGCAGCTTTTGGTAGGGTGTCGTATTTGAATGAGTAGTATATTTGGGAGTATTCAATTCAAGTTAATTGTAATGAGCAACGTATACAACATATTAACTTGCAAAAGCAGATTGAAAAAGTGTAAAACTAAATTATACTGTAGCCTGTATGGCTGGGCAGATTTCTGTACATTTTGCCATAAATTGGATAAGATATTGACCGATAAAATCAATATTCCTTGTTAAGTTGTGGTCAAGTATGCTCTCAGACCAATCGCCTTAATATAAAAGATGTAATTGCATGACGTTAACACTTTATTAAACGATTTTTTGAGGGACCTTGCCTAGACTTATGAAACAAGCAAGGGGTAATTAAAAAACCTCCCGGGCCGCTTCTAATCATCAGACGATGGCTAATTTTGCTAATGTACCTACTTGTATCTAAATGCTTGTGGAGTCATTTTTAAAATAAGAATAAATGATATTTAGATGGTAATTCTGTTAAGGCCAATTTTTTTGGCAAAGTGGTTCACCATACAAAGCTTGGACTCTCCATTTGGCTTAAAAGCCCTAATCTCGACCAAATCACTATTAATTAAGCTTGTTTGTTTCCAAATATCAAACTACCAGAGCATAGGTTTACTCCCAAGTTTTATTAATTTCACATTTGTAATAAAAAATTAGCCCTAAAGCTGATGTTTGCCCTATACCTTTCCAGCATAAATTTTAGCTTTTGATCTGCCACATTTTCGCCCAATGTCTTACGTCGCATGCAACTTTTCTTAATGAGCAAGGCATTGAATAGACTTCTGTCCCAAGCAAACGTTCCTTTAACGGTTTTCCTGACACAATTCTGTACTTAGTGTCCCGGCTGGTTAGTTACAATGTCCCAGTGTTTTCAAATAATGAGTTCGAACTAAAGCTCTCTGTCCAAACAATTTGGAGGTAATTACTAGGCAATGAGTGACAAATGATATCAAACCTGATACAAAAATGAGTTTTAAATGTTCTTTTGAAAAAAAAAAAGCTGTTATGTTTGATGTCATACCGATTTGATGCTATAAACTATGGCAATCTGAAGTTCAGTAATCACAGTGCAGTATAATTTTAGTAGTTAAACAATTGATGACGTAGTTATTACGTCGCACTTGACAGATTCACTAATCTTTTTGTCACGTTAGTTTATCTTCGGGTGATAAATGATCTATAAACATGTGATTATTATTTTTATAGTGTGAATCGCTTTGCCGTGCGAAAAGCACAAAAAGATGAATTGTCTAAAACAAAGATTTTTAAGCTTATTGAGACGCGCCCTCCTAATTATGCCAACAAAAATCCGTGCAACCCCTCCCTTTGCCCCTTAATTTATGATATTTTTTTCTACAACATCAATTTTTTTAAAGTGTTCATTCCTCTCATTGAAAAAATAAGAAGGCCTTTATTTATTTACGAATTTTTTGAGATCAAGTTTTCAAGGCGCTGATTTTGTCAAATTTTCTTAATTTAATTGAACGAGGGCCGTGGCAGCGTGGCCGCGCGCCATCTTGGAAACCTTTCTTGCCTTCCAGTTTAAGAAATCCTAGTTTAAAACTACACACAGTTTTGTGGGCTACATCTGTTAACTTCGTACTTAAGAGAGCCAGGGAGACAATTCTTCGAGTGGACAAATTTTGCTTTTTAGGGAAGCTTCACATTCCCACTTTTATGTTAGTTCTTAGTTGGACTAAGCCACGACGACCGGTAGACTGCTTGGCGCCACTACCTGTCTTTCATGTAGAGATGGATGCATCCCGTTAAGCGTCTTGCCCAAGGACACAACAAGCGAGCTTGCCGGCTTTTTTTCCACGCTATCTCTTTTGTGAAGCAAGCCAAGCAGAAAAGCTGTGAATACCATTTTTTGACGTCTTTTGGTGTGACTCGACCAGGAAAATAAAACCCAAGTCTACTGACTGGGAGCCAGGGACGCTCCAACCACTACGCCATCGCGGACAACAGTTCTACTGCATAGAAGTTTTTTGTAAAGCTTCAATTCTCTGCTGCTGCTGCTAGAACTCAACTGGTTCAATTCTCAACTATTTTAACCACCAAGCTTGTACGGGTATGCAGTCATTTTCCTGATAGTGTGATAAAAACTATTTGGGAAGTTGTTGTATTTCTTCCGCCATTCTGCTTAAATGGCCAATCCAAGAGAGTTCAGACCTTTAAATACCAAGAAGCAGCCGCTTGATTGGATTGTGGCGCTACAAATGTTATCCAACTGTATAAAATAGGAGTGACGTGATAACTTAGAAACTTATCAAAATTTAAAAGTATTTATTTTCAGCTGGTTTTAGTTGGAGATTGATTGCAGTAATTGTTCTTGGAGTTTTTATATTTTTATTTCTCATTGCGCTGATCTATTACATCAATCAATGGTGAGTAACACAGAGTGATTTGAAATCACGCAAGAATAACTGTCGTTGAATTGCCTTGTGGATTGAAGGTTTTTCTTTGTCGTTTGAGCCATTTGTTCTGAGCATCATGCAGGAAGATGTGCATGCACTGCGTGAGCGCTCATGCTCTCTTTGCTAGTCTTAAGTTAGACTAAGCCAGTGGTTCTCAAACTTTTTACAGTCTGGGCGCACTTACGATACTACAAATAATTCTGGGCACACTTCATATAAAAATGCACGAGAATGTCATAATTAAGTCAAATACATACCACTTAAAAATAAGGAAAATATCTTTTTGTTAATGGGAAACATGTGCTTGATGAGCCTGTACGATTTTCTCAATGTTCGGTCTTATGTTTGAAAGGCAAACTCTCATTTCCTCATCGATGCATTGCAGAGTTCCTCTCTTTTTACACTTAATTGTGGCGAGGGTAGAAAAGCCAAGTTCACATAAATATGACGTTGAAAATTGCAATAAAACAGTCAGTGCTTTTTTAGATATCGCAACATGTTCTTTTCTGATAGAAATCCAAAAAGCTTCAAGAGACAACTCTTTGTATTTCATCATCAATCCACGATCTGTGGACACAGCTGCAAGTTCTTCTTCTTCTGTCAGTGTTAAACTATATTCAGAGGTACTTTCTAAAAAAGGATTTCTTATCCAGTCATATTGCGCAGTATTAAGTGATGGAAAGTAAAAATTCATTTTTTCTTCTAAAGTTGATAAATGTTCTACTACAAGTGGAAGGAATTCAGTTTTGCAAGTATTAGTTACCAAATTATTAGTGTGCTATCCCTGACTTTAATCGCTGTACTTTTCCAAATGTGTAATTTTTTCTGAAACGCTTTTATCTTGTCAGTGGATGTAAGAACGTTTTCCCCTTTCCCTTGCATACTGGCGTTCAAAATATTGAGATGCTGAAAAATATCTGCCAAATATTGTAATTTAGCAATCCAAAATTTACACTGCAGGAGATCACAAAAATGTGATTGCTTCATTGCTTCAAAAAATGCAAGAAGTTCTTGTCGTAACTCGTGTACACGAGTAAGCACTTTGCCTCTTGATAGCCACCTCACATCGGTATGTAAAAGTAATCGTTTGTGTTGAGAATCCATATTGGTACAGATTTTTTCAAATAGCCGCGATTTTGCAGGTCTTACTTTTATAAAGTTTACCATCTTAACAACTTCATCTAAGACCTCTGTTAAATTCTCTTCTAAGGTTTTTGACATCAAGGCCTCTCTATGCAGAAAGCAGTGAGTTACAATAACATTCTCGTTTTTCTTCTTTATAAAAGATACAAGTCCCTTGATACAACCTACCATAGAAGGTGCTCCATCTGTGCAAATGCCTACACACGATTTCCACGATAACTGCCACTTATCAAGGTAGTCATTCAGAATGTTAAAAACGTCCTCACCTTTAGTAGTCACACTTAATTCTTTGCAAAAAAGAAACTGGTTTGCTATTTCGTTTTCGTTAATAAAACGAACAAATGCTATGAGTTGTGCCTGGTTGGTAATGTCCGTAGACTCATCAACTTGCAGAGCAAAATCTGAAGACTGGAGTTTATTACCACTTACATTTTTCTCAATATCAAAAGACATTTCCAGAATACGCCTGCTAACAGTGTCGTCGGACAGAGGTATCTTGCTTATTTTTAATGCTGCTTCGTTTCCTAACATCGTACTGACAATCTTTTTGCAAGCAGGCAAAATAATTAACTCACCTAAAGTATGAGCTTTCATATGCTGAGCAATCAGTTCAGAGACTTGGTAAGAAGCAATTTGAACTTTATCAGAAACAGTCACTCTACTCTTAAAGGAACTTGCTGTTTTTTGTTGTTGCTCAGACATTCTCTGAAAATAGCTTGTGGGTTTATCTTGTAGATTAGAGTGTTTATTTTTAAAATGTTTAGCAAGTTTACTAGGGACCATTGATTCATTGGCCATCTTCATTCCGCAAACTAAACATACAGGCAAAGGATTATCATGACTTCCGATCCAGGAAAACCCAAAACTTAGATAGCTATCATCGTATTTACGAGTCGGTCGTGGTTTTGCTTTCTTACTAGTACATTTTTTTACGCCTAAATTTTGGTCACTTTCGGCGTCAACTTCATCAATGTCACGTTTGCTCTTAAGAAACTTATCCATATGTAAGAGTAAATTTTCTAAAAAAAAAAGATATTTACATCAACGAAAATTATTCTTAACTGATAAAATCCACATTACGTTTATTTACAACAATACTTCATTAATGACTGCCTACAGTGCACTACTATTAACACCTCTACCACCTTTTCTATGAACACTAAATCAGCAACTAGCAATTTCTTTCTGCTTTACAATTACATTCTGAATCTACTCAAACAGTAAAAAACACACATAGACAATTGCTATTGTGAGCAACAATAGAAATACAAGTTTTACCGAATGTCTGCGACCGTGCCTGAAATTATCGTAATAATGCTGTTAAACGGAAGGAGCAGATAAGAAAATTGATCTAATATGGTAACTATTCTTTTTGTTTTTCATATTAGGATACTTTTTTAGTAATGCTGCTGGGCACACCTAGACAACCTCTGGGGCGCACCAGTGCGCCCGGGCACACCGTTTGAGAACCACTGGACTAAGCCACCACGACGGGTAGGCTGCTTGGCCCCACCACCTGTCTGCCATATGAAGATGGAGGCATCCCGTTATATGTTTTGCCCAAGGACACAAAAAGTAAGCTTGCTGGCTTGTTTTCCCAGGATCCCTTTTGTGACAAGCGCCAAGCAGAAAAGCTGTGAATACCATTTTCTAATGTCTTTTGGTATGAGTCGACTAAAAAGATAAACTCAAGGTCTACCGACTGCAAAGCGGACGCTCCAACCACTACGCCATCGTGCCACTACTCCATCAGTGGCTAGAGAGTCCGCTTCGCAGTCCGTAGACCTGGTGATGCAGAGTACTGACAGATCTTCCACCAAGTAGATCAAGTATAGGTCCCACAAGTGGGAGGGTCTAACCTATGCTTTATTAAAAGCCTCTAGCTTTTTGTCGGTCACCAACTGCCCTGAAAAGACCTGATAGGTCGAAACAGTGTCACTGTCTGCAATATGCTAAGTGCATTGCTAGCCTTTTGCATTACTATAAGAACTACTTCCAATTTCTAGGAAAACGTTGCATTGCGCAATCCAACCAAATGCCTGCTGCAAGCGGAAACACGTGTTTATGAAAGTACTAGCGCGGGAAAGCAAACAAGTGTTACGGCACTTTAGTAAAGTTTGAAATTGTTATCAAAGGGCAATGTATTTCTATTTCAAATCAACAGAGTTTTGACCAAAATTGCGTTTTTGGGTTCGATATTTCAGCCTGCTCGTTTCTATTTGGTATATTTTAGTTTTGAATGTTTTGTCACATTGGGTGTAACTCCTGGTGGGGTCGCACCAAACACTTTAAAAACAAAATGGGTTGTTAAATCAGTTTTCACTAAAGTTTCATGAGATATCAATGACTGGTGAAGCTCTCGCAGAAGAAACCTATAAAAGGTCTAACCCTTTACTGACTGTATTTAGCTACTGTAGTGTTGTTGTACTGTTAATGTGCAAGGTTCAGCAACATGTTCATAAACGAAGTTCACTTGTTACTTGAATGTTTCCAGGAGAAAAACCAACGCCAGGTTCGAGCAACAGCGCTAGACAGATGTTTGGAAAAATTACCTAACGAAAGTAAAGCAGCTGAAAGCAAAAATGAGCGAAAAAGTGGTATGCAAATTTTTCAAACAAAACAAAAATCGCACAAACCTCAGCATCAATAGCTTTCGATGTGTTGGTTGGAAAAATAATTAACCACAAAATCAACTTTAAATCTAAGGAAAGAACAACTGCTGAAATATTGTTGTTTTTGTTTGAAGGTCAATATCATACTGATTGACATTTATGCGGTTTTCATTGGTACTTAAATGATGTCATAAAATTTTTTATTATGAACTTCAAGCTAAAAAAATAAAGGATATTCAAAACAATGTAAAATACAGTAAATTTTTATTGCTTGTTTCAACGAAAAACATCAAATGGTCATGATTATTTTATGACTTTACAAAGCAAACAGCAAAGCACCGATCAATTTCGTTAAACAAAGTTGTGAGAGTTTGTACGCATGCGTGTATGTGTGTGTGTGTGTGACTGTCTACTACTCCTTTTCCTTGGGTTAAAGACTCGGTAGAAAACAATTCTATTTCGACCCACACCGTAAACCTGAAAAAGATCAGGCAAGAGAAAAACGACAATCGATTTTCGATTAGTCATCAATATGATGATAGCTCAGCTCCTCCGCCAATAAGGTGAGCTGCCATTGGTGGGTATAAAAAGTCGGCCCTCACAACACGCTGGCTGAGGATTTTCACAATATTATTCCAGTGTAGCTGTTGTTGTTGTTGTTGTAATTTTCCCCTCCTCTTCCTCGGGATGGAGGTACGGCACGAACGGCAATTCAAGTTCACACCGTCAACCTAATTGAAATTAGGCTAGGGAAAGATGGCAGCCCATTTCGAACCAGTCATGAATGACTGGTAGCCCCACCACAAACAAGGCGGATTGCCACTGGTGGGTACCCAAGAGTCGTTTTTACGACATGCTGGGTTAGCAACTTCACAAATGTAACCCGGTGAAGTACGGGTAGGCCACCTGTCTGCCACATAAAGATGGAGGCGTTCCCTTAAGTTCCTTGCCCAGGGAGACAACAAGCAAGCTTGCCGGCTTGTTCTACACATTATCCCTTTTTTATACTGAGCGCCATGCAGGGAAGCTGTGAAAACCATTTTTTAAAGTCTTTTGGTCTTTTTAAAGTCCTGTGTAGCTCGGGAATTAAAACGGCAAAATCATCGTTGCAATACCTTGTGACCACCGAAGTCAATAATACGGCTAAACAGTGATTTCATGCTGTAGATTTGTTTGTTTTGACGTTCACAACCATCCAATTTATCGACGATACTTTTAATCTGTTTATTTTACAGTCGGGAATGTCGAGCCACCTCAGCAATATTTACTGCTGGGGAGGTTTTTCGCACGTAGGGTGGCAACTGCCACAATATTTATCCGGAACCTCTTGAAATTACGATTCAATGAGAGTACTAATGGGAAGAACCGAGAATTTTTGAACAAACTAGCCAGTAACGTCATCCATAAAAAATCAAGCTCAAAATAAAAGCTCAACTCAAATTTACTTGCAGTAAATGCAACAGAAAACGTCATTCACGCATTGCAGTTTGTATTCATTGCACTCACGACAACGCAAACAAAGACTAAAACTGCGCAAAATGGAAGGATGCTAACAACAACAACAACAAAGTGGGACACTATATTACTGGAGGGGCATACGTTCTGGCAGCACTATGGTTTACAGTGTTGGCGTATATCTCACCAAAATTGAGTTCGATCTACGCCACAAAAAATGAATTAAAATTGGTAGGTATGTTAAGTGGAAATATTAACTTATGGATTATTTCCGTTTAAACAAATAAAAAACTTATGTTCATGAAATGCTATCAACAATTAAAGTCCCGTCAGGATTTTTAATAAAGTAGGTTGGCTACGACTATGGTTATATCTAACGCGTTACCTTCATAATTGGCCTATCGGGAAAATTTAAGTAAAAGGTTAGCCTACCTTATCCATCTAGTCCAACTTTACGCAATCTGATTGAGCAAGGGTTTAATTTTTCAACCTTACGGTTAAAATTTTATATTGGCAGCTGTAAAATCTTGATACGAAAGTTTGGTAATTTAAGAAGAGAGTTTTTTGAAAGTTTAACCAACGCCTGA
The DNA here is from genome assembly GCA_963675345.1 of Trididemnum clinides. Taxonomy (NCBI): domain Eukaryota; kingdom Metazoa; phylum Chordata; class Ascidiacea; order Aplousobranchia; family Didemnidae; genus Trididemnum; species Trididemnum clinides. Next base: position 19,413,328 of record OY776290.1, on the reverse strand, counting down.
TAAAAATCAAATACATGCAGTCAAGTGTGACTGATACAAAAAGCCAGTCTAGGAGCAAGAAAAAGGTAGAGCAAAAGTTTAAATATGTTCATTGTCCAAACAAACTTCGAAGTATAGCTAGAGGCACAGTAATCAGCAAAGATGCAGCAGCTGTTGAAATTCTTTGAGTCGCAACAAGAGCAAATTTTTTTAAGATAAAAAGAATTTTGTTGACCCTGGTTATTGAATATGGCCAAGACACCAAATGAGCTTAGGCTAGTTAATGCAGTTGCAAAAGAATTTCATTCTTGAAAAATAAAAATTTTGATTTTTTACAAAGTGGTACAACATCACAGCGTATTTTAAAGTATATATATTTTAACATTAAAAGAAAAAAATGCACTGTTAGCAGCCTATTGATCGATAGAATCTAAAACTGACAGCGATCAGCGTCAACCTACCACGCTTTAGCTACATTTGTGTAATACGCAAGGTCTTATCAATTTTTTTTTGATGCGGTCTTTGCTTCCGAAATATCAAGGTGATCTCAATCGCTCGATCTTAAATATGAAAGGTATTTCACATTAATGAGTCTCCAGTAGTTTAATGATTTTGTTGCAATCATCTTATTTGTTTTGTATTTAACATTTTGAATGTTTTATAATTGCATGTCGTATGTCCATGTAGTATGATTGCTTCCACTTTGCTGTAGCTTACAGATCACAAAATTTTATTATAGTATTTTACCGTTTTTCACGTCATTTGTATTACTCTTGTGTAAACTTAGCTGTAGTCCATTTTTGCAAATAGATTAAGTCCACTATATCACTGTGTTTCTCGAAATCCTCAGTGGTCTTTGATTAATTGAGAAAAATTTGTAGCTAGTTGTCACAACACTGTGCAGTATTCAATGAAGTTTAGTATCTTACACTATTTAACTTTTCATAACTTTTATTGCAGGAAGAGAAGTCTTTTTTTGTGCTTTCATTGCTTGTCATGATTTCTTTTCACCAAACAGTTTAGTAATGAAAATTAGACCGACTTTAGCAAACTTCAGTCACCCGTTTTATCGAACAAAGAAGCCGTAGGTGGGGCGCGTTTGTGGTTCACAGGATTCTGCCTTGATCTCAAATATTTGTTTTTATACTAGTCCACTGCATTATTGACCTTGAACATACAAGTCTTTTCTTGCCCAATAGTAATAAATTTCTGAAAACTAAAATTATTCCTTAATTTATGGCACGCACATAGTTTCGGTAGAAACTTCTTTCAGCATTTTGACGGCTTATTAAAAGCAAAGGTTCCCCGTCTTGTTATTGCTTACCAATTAGATGTCCCCACAGCTATACGAACCACCTCCTTACAGATAAATATATTTTTGCGTTTTATTGCAAAACCATCCGATTGTATTGAACGTTCTTTACACCAGCAACGCCCTATTATGAGATTAGAGTGTTTTTTTAATACTAACGACAGCCACTCGTTGATGTAAGGCGCAGACTTTACGCTGTTAACAGCGCATCAGAAATCATAGCCAGCCGTAGCAAGACAATTTCGGTTCATTAATTTGTGCTAAAACATTTCCCAGCCAACTTCTTTCATGCTTACTCTAGTGATGGTTACAACAGTGATACTTCACCGGGAGAAGGGGGGCACGCCTCCCCTGGGGGCGTAAAGTCAGTCACCAACTGCACTAAAGAGACCTGATTGGTCGAAACAGTGTCACCGTCTGCAGTTTGCTTACTATTTACTTCATTTTGATAATTTAGCAGTTGCAAATCTACGTTGTAGAGTAGACTGTAGCCTACCATGTCATGCTTTAATTCATTCAGTGAAAAATTTGAATGGATTAAGGCAGCTATTAGTCAGTTTGTTTAAGTGGTAGAGCGGTATATGTAAACTTCGTAAAGCAATCTAGAAGAGACCTAATCTTACAATTGACTAAGTTTATGTTTTTATCATGTTGCAGTGCCTGCGTAGCAGGTAATAAATTTATTTAGTAATAAATTTAGACAATCAAAAAGGCAGGTAAAAAAGAAAGTATATTGATGAAATGCAATTGAAACACTACTTTTGTGTTAATTGATAAGGGTGGGTGGGCGTAAAGCGGGGAACCATCGCTCAAGAGAGGCGCGGTACCAAAAAGGTTAAGAACCGCTGGTCCACAACACTTTACTTGGTAATTTGCCCACATTTTTGTTCGTTATGTCATTGCTAACTTTTTGATTTTGAGATTACGCTACTGTTTCATTGTATTGTACCCAACGTTACGGCCAGATTTGTTCGAGTTCCCACCTTGAAGGCTCTCTCGTGTCACCAATAATGGCTCTCGTTACATAGGTCGGAAATCCCTGATGTAGTTTATTCTCTTGACCGCATGTAAAATCAAGTAAAGAAATTAAGGATTGATTTCTGATGAACGTTTCATTCGCCAGCTATTTGATGTACAATTTACATTAATTCAAAGTTTACACAAAGATATAAGTAAAGTCCTTTAGCAGCTAAGATTTTCACAGTAATTGAAAATCGATTTACTTAATGCAAAAAATAATCAAAATTACTTGGATGTCGTAGATATCGCTCTATATAAGTAGTCTTAAAAATGCATTCTAATTTTTCAGGTCGTTTCAATCATATTTATCTTTGTGAAATTTAATATACTTAGCACATTCAAGCGTTCAAAGTGAAGTGTACTTAACTCGCGTCATGCTGAAGTGCAATATTTTTTATCGTTGGTCTCTGTTTATGATTAAGTTCACAACGATTGACGGTGAGAAATATTGATCTCACCTGCCTTGGTTTTAAGTCTTGTGATTGTGGTTTGTTAATGCGCATTAAAACCGTTTATAAAAGGCAATATTGCAAACTGCAAGCAATCGAAGTTTCCATATTTGAAATTTTATAAGCTTGAAAATGAATAAAACTATTGGCCTGTTCAATGTCGTTTGCGAATTTATTTTTTAAACATGTCGCATTTTTCTAAAGCCGTTCTGCGAGATAGGTTTTGCTCGAAACAACGTTACCACGAAACCGGGTTTTAATGTTAGAATAGGCAAGGCGAGTTGTATTTTACAATTAACAGCTGTAAGCAGTCAAGCTTTATCAAAACATGCAATTTATACTGATTTCATCTCTCGTGGTAATGAAAGTAAAAACTTCCCTATCATCAAAAAGTCGGAGAATAATCTTGAGCAGATTTCTGCGCATCAATGACTATCAATTAGATCTATCTTCAACATTTGCAACAAAATCTGTCGGCACGTCGATTTCATAAAAGCCACGCGCTTATATTTTTGTGAATGAGAAATAGCCCTTAATCAGCCAGTTTGGACAGTCAGATAGTAAGCAAATTGCGACCGAAAACTGACATCATCATCACAGGCGGACCGCTCAAATTCTACGAGTAGCCTACACATACGTTCGTTCTGTTTGTTCTTCCTACGTATATACAGGGTGGGCCATAAATAACGCACCAAAGCATATAAAACAATTCAGATAATAATAACAAACGTTTTGGGCCATAAATAACGCACCAAAGCATATAAAACAATTCAGATAATAATAACAAACCCCATCGGCACCAGACATTAACACTAATTCAACTCGTTCTTTAATTGTTAAGTGCATACCCTAAAAATGATATAAATTTTTTTTAAAAGGCAAATCATAACTAAAAAACTTTGATTGAAATTAAATTAACAGTTATAGTAACTGATATTGAAATTAAATTTAACAGATACCCAAAGAAAAGATATTTACATTATTTCACATCACAATTTATTTTAAATCTTTGGTGCGTTATTTACGGCCCACCCTGTATTTTAAAGGTTCTTTTAAATATTGATTGCCGCCTATAGCAGGGGTGTACAACCCTTAGTACAGCCAAATACGCCAACCGGGATTGACCACGAGCGCATCCATTAGAAATAACTACTGGACCAAATTTATCCAGAAATTTTTGATATTTTGAAAAGTAATTTGGACCAAATTTATGAAAATTTTACTCTGTTCTACTCTACTCAGTTTTTTAGGTATCATTTTTTGTGAGATAAAATAGCTTTGACTGTAACTCACAATGTATTTTAAGCAAATAAGTTATTATATAATCACATTTTTGGTGATAACGATATATGGGAAAAAGTCTTGAAATCAACTGCTTGGAAGAAAGCAAAAGAAAATGAAACGCAATGGACAGTCGTGCGATAGACGCACAACATTTTCGCTATTTTACTTGAAAATAGTTTACAACCACAATGGGGTCAAAAGAACCTGAGGAAGAAATAGCCTCTATTGTATACTTTTCCTTTTTGTGGTTGGGTTTGCATTTTTACCAGCTATCTATTGATAACTAACATCAGAAAATGCACTGATGATTTATTTTAAATTAAATGAATCAAAAGTAAATGAGTTTTCAAGTCGGTTTAATGACAAATTTGAATTTGGCTTTAAACAATTCATCACTGAATTTGTGGCACGAGCCTAGCTTTATTTGAAAATCACAGGATTATTTCCCATGCCCTGCAATTTTTGTTCGCTAGCGGCAGTGCCGAGGCAACCCAAAGCGTGGTTCCCTAAACTTTAGAAGGGATCATTTTCAAAAATTTTTGGTGGGGGAGCGCAGAAATTTCTATTGTCGATTTAAATTCTACGTGAAGATCTTTTTTGGAGATCAGTATTTTTAAACCCTGAAATTACGCTTTTTCATTGCAGAATTCAAGGTAGAGATTTTTCTAAATCATTATTTTCAAACTCTAAAATAACGTGTTTGCACTCCAAATTGAAAGTTGAAGCCTTTATTTTTGCTGCCAACCATTCACAATTCCAAGTTTTTGTATAATGTTCTTTGCGGCAAGCCCCTAGGCATGCCGACTCTGGTGGATGGCAGGTTGCATTGCTTACCCCTGGTCTATAGATCACGCTAGAGGGCAGTTTATTGAAATTTTATCTTTCGTTCTAAGCTTATTTAATTTGTTTGGTGGTTGCAACAGTTGAGAAAATGTCATTAAATAAGTGCGCTTTTGAGGGTCGATGTTGGTAACCTAAGAACAGGAGATCAATTTTGTACGAAAGTCTTTTTGTTTTAATGTCATTGAACAACTGTTTTTTCGCATATTATAAGGATGTCTAACCAACCATAAAAAGCTATTTAAATATTTCGAATTAAGTTTGCTGATTTTTAATTTGCATGAGACGTGGTAATGTCGTAGTGATTAACAACTTTATTTGATTGATGTCGAAAGAGAATATAACTTCTTGATTTTGAGGTGGCACAATATTTGCTTTTCGCACTTCGAGGAATTGCTAGCTTAAAAGGCAAAGACTGACGATCATGTTAGAGCCGTGCTTATTAAAGTGAATTACTTGGCACTTTGTTAAGAACTGTTTGACACCTAAAGCAAGGAATATTTGTTAGAGAAAGAATTGGGAAGAAATTTGATGAAATGTCAGTGGAAATTTAATCAAATGGTCAACTTTACTTTGGGTCAAGCAACAGATAAACATGTCTTTAAGGGATTATATCCTTAACCAATACAAAATATGCAGATTTAACAATGCATAGTATAATTACAGTAGATTCCGCTTAATTGGGCCGCCGGTTAATCGGGTCAGCCGTTTAATTGGGCCAAATTGTTAAAACAAAATCCAATCAAAAATAATGCACTACGTTAAATTTGCATAAACGGGCCACTATTCCGCTTAATCGGGCCACAACTGTAGTCAGACATACACTGGTTTAATTGAAAAACCGCCTTTGTAATGTAATAGAACTCAATATCACAAAGCCAACTATATTATGTAACAATTGAAAAATACAGGCGCAAATTATTTTGTCATTTCATGCCCTTGGACATGGTAATTGTTGTTTTTGTTGCAAATTTTGTGAAGTCCCAAGCAGAGATGCCACAAAAAGAATTAACAATTGCTGAAAGGGTTGTTGTCCTAAGAAAAATTAGAGAGCAACCTCCAAACATTGGTCATCGCCAGCTAGCTGAGATAACTGGTGTACCAAGGACAACCCTGGCACAGATACTGCAAGACTTCGAATAATCGGGTCAGCCGCTTAATCGGGCCAAATGGTGCTTATCCCGGTGTGACCCGATTAAGCGGAATCTACTGTACTAGCTGTACATAAATATAAACTTTCATTGAGGAAGTTATCTCTTGTAACTCTGGTATGTAATGCAAATTAATTTATTTAAGACTTAAGGCAAATTTTAGGATAGAGCTGTTGCTGTTCAAATAATATGCGGGTAAACCTAGATCTTAGCATAGGTTGTTTTTGTCGCCAAAAGTCATTTTAACTTGGCTAGCACGTGCATCGAATTTGGTAGAGTAGGAATACATTTGATTTTATTCTTTGATGTTTAGTAATGTTTTATTCACAACTAGTCATATGAGTTGTTAAGGGCTGAGTCAGGTTGTTTTAGAATTGATTTACGAGCTTTTCGACTTAAAATTACAGTTTTTAAATTTAGTTTCTTTGTAAATTCATGTGCTATTAAAGAGCTTCAACATAATTGGCTTTATGTCAGTTGGTTCGGATTAGTAACTGGTCTTATATCACAAAATGTGTTTACTTTCTCTTTTCCTCTAATATGTAGATTGCCAGATGGCAAAATAAGCGAAGATGTGGCTCGAAAAAGATAGTTGTGGCTGTAAGGACCAATTCATAATTCAGCTGTAATCAAGTGTGAAATAGAACTTAGTTATGAGAAAGGCATTTTTTCAAGTTGTTCTCACGCAGACAATTGTTGCAAAGTCACTTAAAAATTCTTGAAATAGGCTGAAGCAAGTATTATTTGATGCAAAAGGTCAAACAGAACTGATTAAACAACTATTGAGCACAGGTAATCAAATCATACAATTTATTTTAAACATTTTGTGATGCCAAATCAAAAATATATTTTTTATACTGTTAAATTTTCATGTGGTATTGATTTTTGAAATTAATCAAAAGTGATCAAAGTATTCATCATTGCGTACAATAATATCAACAGCAAGACCTATTTTGAGAGCGAAATCGTTTAATTACTCCCTATGAAAATTGTGGAACCTTGCCTCTGTAGGAGGTTTGAACTTTACTGAATATGAAATTCCTCATCATTAGATTAACCTTAAGTCAACACCATGTATGATTTTAGGCCATATTTTCAGTATGACATTTGTTCTTTGATATCTGTCGATTACCGAAGCACCTGTCTGCTGTTTGCCTCACCCAGAATACTAATGCTGATCCGATCGATTACGTTTAAAAGTCAAGTAGCAAAGAATTTTACCATGCAAATTTTTAACCAAATAGACACGCTTAATTGAGTTTAACCTCCTGATAAACTTATCTTCATCCTCAAAATGAATAATTTCACAGTGAAATTTGCGATATTGTTATTAATGCGCAGCATATCTCTATAAATCTGATGTAATGTCAGAAAGAATATAGTGGTAAAAACATAAGAACGCGGGCACTCTGCAATAACATTTTATATAAATGTTGAAACCGGAGTTTTTCTGTAATACGAGCAAAATAACCGTACCAGCATTTTCTGAAAAAACAAAAATTACATTTTCTTGTAGTTTTGGCTGTTGTAAAAATGCAACATGAAAATATACAGGGTTTTGGAGTCTGGATAATACAACAATCATAGTCATAAATTAGTTTGCTTGCATACACAAGCTATCTAAGCCATTTCCACAAGTATAATAATTTCCTGGATACTTCCCGTCTCAGGCCATTTCTGTTGTACTTTTCCTTTATCTTACTTTTTTCCTTCATTTGATTTCTCCTTTACTCAAAACCATTTTCCTCCTGGAGTATTTCTCCGGGCCTTACAAAAGTTTTTTTTATCAACAAGTGGAATTTTCACAAACATTGGCGAAAGAACAAAAATGATATAATCATTCACATTTGGTCTATGGAAAAGTTTAAAGTGAAGGATTGCAAGATCCCTACAGCAGTGATGACAGCTATTCTATTTGAAGGAAAATATTTCCAGTTTTCAGCTTCGTTTTCGTAAATAATATTTTAAGCACATTCGAAGTTCTCAATAGATAGTTCCTACCAGACTTCTAAGATATCAGCTGTCTTGAAAATAAATATTTGGAATGACCAATGAGAAAATCAGCACGACAACAACCACTAATTACTATGTGGAATATGTACAAACGCGTAAATGACAATTTACTTCACACAAACAATGCAAGTGAGGCTTTCATAATCATCCGCAAATGCGCATCATCCAAATATGTGGCAAGTTTTGCGGGATATTGCAAAAAGAGCAATCACCTTCTGAAGTGGCCTGTCACTCGTCAGCTCCAAAACGTTGCAGATATTAAGGAAGTGCCTGCGCTTCTTGTCCTTTGCACAGAATTTTGATAATAGAAGCACTACCTGCAAAGTATTTCGCACAATCGGCAAAAACAAAATTACTTTTGAAACTGTACGCGTGTAAGCGAATGCAACAAATTTTGTAGATATTAAAGGCAAAAATTTTGAGAAAATCACCAGATGCTCTTGCGTTGAATAGTACTTGCATTTAGTTAGTCTCATAAATAATTGATTGATCTCATAGTTCTAATTATTTCACAAGATAACTTAAAATTATTACTCTAGTTTTCGTCGAGGATCAAAATATTGTTAGGCGTACAGCGAAGGCAGCTTATGGATAGGCTGACCAGACGTGCCGTTTTGAATGGGACAGTCCTGTTTTTTCGGCTGTCCGGTCGTTCTCAATATTGTCCCATTTTTTTAACAAAAAAAATGTCATAGTAACAAAAAACTTAAGCACGGTATTTTTGCCATTAAGTAGCGCTTTTTCTCTAGCTTCCTATAAATACATCTCTTTATTACATTCTAGGATTTATCTTGCTTTCGTGGAAGTACTGCTTCTGTTAAAAGAGTGTTACGGACACTACGTGGTCAAATGAGCAATCCAGACTACGCTCAGAGATAATGAAAGCAAGGCTGATAGTTAGGCAAAATTATGATATGGAGTGTGGCAAGTTCCATATTAAAGTCTGGAAAGACCGAAATTTGCTACTCGAGATTGATTTATCTAATTTGTTGCACAAGAAATATGAATGATGGGCTCATTGACATTGAAGAAATAATTTATAAAACCGTTTTGTTTTTATTTTTTTAAAGAATACACAGCTACAAGATAAACATATTGGTTGCACCGTTTTTGCCATACAATGTCCCGTTTTTGTCTCAACAAAATATGGTCAACCTACTTATGGACGAAACTGACTTTGAATTTTATGTCACTATACTACTGATATCATACGTTTTTAAATAATTCTTACCAATAGCCTAAAATTTTCTCTAAACTACAAAAAGGTTATACTTTACTGTAAATTCTTATCAGGAACTACAACCCCACACCAGAAAAAAGCTTAGCAAGAAATGTCTTCGTGTACGTGGCATTGGATCCATTTTGAAAAGAGAATGCCTGTGAATTAATTCACGAAGTTACTTTTAATTTATATCTCTGTCATATATGAATTGAATTTTTGGATTTTTTAAGTTATCGTGCGAATTTTACAGTGTTGTCACGCTTAGTAGCGACAGCGTAATCGGTATTTTGTAAACAGCTGAGTTATGCGGTCTTGACCTGATGAACACTGAACCTAATTAGCTAAAAACGACAACGCGTTGACGTTGATTTTGGCTCGTTATATGAGCAAAAGTCAAGAGCATGTGAAATACGCCGTCATTTATCGGCAATCCTCTCGAATGCAGCACTGCCTCTTTTAGTTTTTGGTCTGACACAACAAATGACATCTTGATGCTTAGGTTCAGATTACTGTTGTTGTTTTATCTATTTTTGATACGAGTTAAGTGACCTAAAATGTATCAAGCATAACGACTGAAATTTTAGTGGTCGATAGTACGAATTACACTGATGCTGATGTTTTCCGTTTTAGGCACCGTTTACTGTCACGATATGCAAGCTAATAGACATATTTTCGCTATCTCATTTGAGCAAACTATGCAGTGATTAACTATCATACATCAAGATTACTTGGTCATTTGGTTTATCTTTACCTGCGTTCTAGTCTATACCTTCATTATGTTTCGACTGCGATTATGGTGAGGAGAGAGACTTACTAATAGTAGAAGCTAATAGCCTTTTTGCGGCAAAGTTGCTGAGTGACTCAGATAAAAAGATTTTGACGTCTTTAGGGGAAAATTGACAAAGCTAAACTAAGGGGACTTGAGGATTAGCCCCCATGGATGCCTCCCTGATGTAGAAACTATTTCAAACAAAAATAGACTTTCTAGCCCAGAGCGCACCCAATATTTTGCAGACGATCCGGCACTGCTAATGTTACGGTACAATATTCGTAAGAAAACAAATAGCCTTTTAAACTATTTATTGATTGCGTAACAATAAACGATTTATTGATTACATTTATCAACCAACAAATAATCTCATTACAGAGCAGTAAATCTTAACCGGGGGGGCACGCCTCTCCTTGGGGGCGCACGTAAATTTTCAAGGGGGCGCGAGCCCTAATGTGTTTTACAACGCATTCTTTTTTAATTTTGAGATTAATTTTTTCTCACCTATTGCATGGTTGTCAGTGCTTAAATACTGTCTGAGATATTGTTCTGAGTAATTGTAGCCTACCATTTCATGGTAATTCTGTATCGGAAACTGAATAATTATGATGTCATAAAGCAATTAGATCATCAAACGTGTTTACTTCATTTTGATAATTTGCAGATCTAAAGCAGTTGCAAATGTAGATTTGCAAAAAGCAAATGCAAATCTACGTTGTAGAGTAGACTGTAGCCTGCCATGTCATGCTTTAATTCATTCAGTGAAAAATTTGAATGCATTAAGGCAGCTATTAGTCAGTTTGCTAAAGTGGTAGAGCGGTATATGTAAATTTTGTAAAGCAATCTAGAATAGACCTAATCTTACAATTGACTAAGTTTATGTTTTTATCATGTTGCAGTGCCTGCGTAGCTAAGTAATAAATTTAGACAATCAAAAAGGCAGGTAAAAAAGAAAGGGTACTTGTGGGTTATCTGTCACCACTTTTTTTCACCAGGTATTAAATTACTATTATTTAACTGTATATATAATGTTTAAGCCTAAAATGAGGTGACTAACCCTAACCCTAACCCTAACCCTAACCTGGTGAAAAAAAGTGGTGACAGATAACCCACAAGTACCAAAGAAAGTATATTGATGAAATGCAATTGAAACATTACTTTTGTGTTAACTGATAAGGGTGGATGGGCGAAAATGGGTAACCATCGCTCAAGAGAGCCGCGGTACCAAATAGATAACGAACCGCTGTTATAGAGCCTCTATTGATTAGTACAATTTTGGGCCCCACGTCTAAAATGGCAAGAAACACAAGAAATGATAAGGGTAAGGATTGGATCATGTATTTGTGTCTGTAAATGGATCATAACGATCCAGTAGGCTATAACAAAAAACGTTAAATGGCAAGTTACAAACACAAAAGATTGTATTTTTTGGTAGTGGTTACTGCTTAAACTGGTAGCCTCCATTTGTCAAAATCTTTAGATCTCAATAAACAGATCTTAAATTTATTACCTAAAATAAACTGCATGTAATTTTCAGTCATTACCGTTTAACGACTAGATTAAAATGGTGATTGTTCAATAAATATTTGCTTTTCGTGTTCCAACAAAAAACGGACTTTTGCTTGATTTTTAAACATAATTTTAATTTGTTTTATTTCGAGTTTAGAATATTGAATCAGCGGCGCAACTAGCATTGATTAAAAGCATTAAGCAAACAAGAAAAAAATGCTAATAGGATAAAAAAAACAAATAATAAGATGAATTGATTGCGCCCACATGCCGTGAAGACTTATCCAGTTAGGCATAAAGAAATATGGCATGACGACTGAACTATTATCTTTTAAAAAGTGAATACGACATGTCTTTCCCAGCCGACTAGTGGTAAGAGACAGTTCATTTGCTTGTGCTCGTAGTCAGAACGCCCCGAAGAGATCTTATAAATTTCAACAGACCTGTCGGCATCTGTCATATCATCTTTTAGAGCATTGCGTCGAAAGTTAAAGATAGGCGAATAACTTAGCGTCTGAAAAGAGTGAATTTATGTTGCCTTATTCCTTTCTTACCAAATGCTGGCTAAAATTCAGCATTAAAAATCTCTGCCTACGCCTAGGGGTTTGGGTTTACTTAGGTCAAGGGTCGGCAACCTTTTACCGTCAAAGAGCCATTTGGACCTGTTTACCACAGCAAGGAGACCGATGAGAGCTCATAAGTGTTTTCCAAAAAAAAAAAAAAAAAGGTCTTCACCTGTAGTCAGCAAAAGAGCCGCAGATGGGAGGCAAAAGAGCCACATTTGTGGGTTGCCGACCTATGACTTAGGTTCATTAAATTATTTTAGTTGTACCGTGTAAAAAGGTACTGAGAAAATATTTAATTGGCCGGATTCGCCCGCTTTGCCAAACAGGAAAAGAAATGTGATACTATAAAACATGTTCTCCAAATCAATTTAAAAGTCGCCTACTTTTTTCTGTTTTGTGGGCTAACTTTAATCGTACTAAAAATATTAGCACCAGGTTTTCTTCAAGTGTGCTTTGTACGCCCTCTTGAAATGAAGTTGTTTGTTAAGTACTTGTCTAATTTCAAATCAAAAGATAACATTTTGATTGTAGCACCACAAACTACTTCAGCCTTCTCAGCAAACGTTTGTAATTTATTAATCACAGCTAAACACGTACAGTTTTTTAGTTGTAAAATGCAACTAATAACAAAAAAACATTTTTTAGATAAAATTTATGTACCAGTTCTGGTATATAAGAATTGATAGAATCGTTAAGTTTATAAAACGACAAGAAGAAACAGTTTTTGTCAGCGTGGTCACAAAAACATGTTTCGTTCTACTGCTGAAAACCAAATTCGATTGATGGTAATTGGTGAAGGAAGAGTGGGAAAATCAGGTAGGTTAACATATGTGATCTAGGATAACATATTTGATGTTGTCTTAATCCATTCCGTAATTTCTGTTTTTTATGAAAGTATTTGACCTCTTGTTAGTTTCCCATTTCCTCGATTTTATATCATATAGCAAACCAACACTTACTGGACCCGCGCTGCACAGCGTATGACCGTTGATAATGACTTACCGTGTGAGGCCACACATTTGTCAATTTTTGGTAAAATATTCGTTTTAGGGGCAGCGCATATGAAAACTTTTTGGCTATTGCTTGTGAATATTTGGTTTATAAAGCTGGTCCATATGAACTGAACGCGGGGAATCTGCAGGCCTATTACCGTATATGACCAGCAAACGTGCGCCTACAACTGCTGGTATTAAGCTAGGCTAGGATCAGCAAGATAAGGGTCGCGAAAAAAATCGGCAACGCAAAGCTAGACAATGTGAATGGCAGCGTCGTAGAGAGCGAGTGATGCAAGATTTTGCAAACTGTTTGAATAGCAGTATCGCCCACGGTAATAGACCTAGTTTTGGTTCCACCAGTGTAAAGTTTTTGGCTATGTTTTATTTAAAGCCTTTATTCTCTGGTCGGTCACCAGCTGCACTCATGAGACTTGATTGTTCATAACAGCGTGACTAAAAACTGTAATCAATTCATCAAATTTTGACATTTTATTAAACTTTTAGTCACAAGTAAAAGGATATTCTGGGATAAATCCTAGTCTTTTATAGAAGGTAATTCATAAAAAATAACTTGGACCCACTGGCGGCCACAAGAAAATGAAATCTGATATGCGCTTATCACTGGCGAAAAGGTTGTATACCCTGCATTAGACCAATGATTGGCTTCGTCAAAAACAAGAAAACTTAGGCCTTATCTATCCTTGTGTTTAGGCTAAGTTTGATGTACACCCATATTTCTAATGCTCGGCATCAATGTGCTGCTATAAGTCTATGTGCGGTAAGCTTGCAGCACTCATCAAAAAAGACTTAAAAAGCAATAAATTTTCATTTAGATTTTCAAACATTAAACGACTTTCTATGCGCATAGTTGCAGCTTGAATTAACAGAATGATCCGATATAACACCAAAAAAATACCGGTACGTTAGTTATGAAGTTTTTCGTTTAAAAATTAACAGATTTACAATGTCAAAGCATATAAACAGTGTCAGATTAAGAAAAGTTTACCTCTGTTTTATCAACCACAAAGCGCTGATTCTACATTAATTTTAAAACATTAAAGTAGTGAAAGTTTATGGCAAAATTACTTCTTTTATACACAGCACCAAATTTATCATGAGAACAACAAAAATTTGAAAAGTTGTTTACATTAGAAATGAGTTGAATTATTTTCCATAGACATATTCTAAATTTATTTTAGCTTTTTAACCAACCATCGGTAACCTACGTAACAATTATTAACATAAAATGACTATCCTTTTGTCATTGATAGTCACTTTAGGGATAGCGCATAGTAAATGGGCAAGATGAATAAATTGCATCGTTTTAATATTGATGATGACGATATGACATATTAGTTGGCCTACCTTTCTTTTAGGTATTTCCGATTAAAATGATCGTGTTTTTTCAAATAATGGTAGTTGGTTTGCGATAAACCGTTGGTTGGGCTACACAATACTTGTGAATATATTCTATTTGACACCAATTTTTATGACTCATGCTTGCATAGCAAACCTGCTTACATTATTACCATAATAAGTCTGCTAGAATTGTATCGAGCGTGCAATATGCTGTAACTGTTGGCATCACTACAGCAACACCTGTTTTACGCCAAGGAAAAGCCTTTGTATCGCTTTTTATAAGCTGTCTGCGCCCACATATTTGAAAGGCAGCTTTAAGTTAGTTTTCGCCCAATTGATCAAAGTTGTTTACTCAAGGTGGGTGCAGGAATGAGTGATCTTTGATTAAATATTGGTGTCCATATGTCATCAAACTACAAATTGCTCGCCATAGCTTTGGGACTGTACTAAAACGCAATTGCAATGATCATTTGAAACAAAATTTGGAGCTTTTTGTTTGCCATGAAACTCAACTTTTTAAATGGCTTATATCATAAAACTACTGCTCACTTGAAGATGAACTTTGTTGCAACTTTCTGTTTGTCATAGAATCGGTTGCAAAACGTTTTTCTAGTTCAGGTGATTCAAAAATTTTTGTGATAGGATAACCTAACTGCTGTGATGTAGAGGTAAAATTGTTTCTAGCTCTGAAACACGAATCTATAGTTTAAAACCCTGTGAAAGCCCCAATGGTATTGGTTAGGAAAAGCATCCGTAATTTTAAATGCTACGTTGCCCCGGCAAAAAAATGGTTTGAAAGTAAGACTGGTTCGTAGACATACACTATATCAGCTCGTTTGAGCCTGCAAAACGCGAAAAAATATCGTTAGATCGACTTAGTAATGTAATATTAAGGTTGGGTGTTACAAAACACTTTTTAAAATTTTGATAGCCCCTGTTTGAACAAAACAAAAATAGGCCACGAACGGTATAGCCTGCGTAACTAGCATCATATTAGACGTTTTTTAGTCATCTTACAAAACGCAAGGTCTCCTTGATTTGTAAACGTGGTTAAAACTTTCAACATTTCAGCCTAAGGCTTAACAAGCAATATGTAAAAGCCAAAAGAGATTATATTGGGTTTTGTTTGTTGCTGTTTATTGTTGAATTTAGCACTTCACAAGAAAACAATATTGTTGCCAACAAAAGAAAATCACTTATCTTGCCATAGATGACGTAAAAAACGAGTTTGGTTATAGTGTACTCACTATCCACATTTTACTGATTACATCAAGCATTCTGTGTGGTACAATAAAAGCTTATGCTTTATCTTTGCAATCGATGTTAAAACTACTCAATACATTTTTATTAGCCTTTTTCCTTTGACTGTATTTTCGTTGATTTCAAGCAAGCGATGTTGTTATAAATGAACACAATTATTTGTTATCCATTGATTTTGCTTTGGGACAAACCTGCCAAAAATCAGTTACCAAGCGAACAGTCTGGTTACCGTTATCAAACGTTTATACCAAACCGGTGTTGTGTCAACACAGCTAAGTTTAGATTTTTTGAAGAGTTAATTCATTCGAAACACGTTATAAGAATACTACCAGCGATCATTTTCGACCTTTGAGTCTCCATCGCCTTCCACCTTTCATTCTTAGGAAGAGGTATGGTACAAACTATTGTGGTCATCACTTATCTTTCTTGACACCATATATAAAAATGCGCAAAAATGCATCTGAGAAACAAACAACTAGTGTAGCACTACGTTTCATTGGACTGGTTTTAGCGCACTATGGTAAAACCAAGCAGACAGTTTCATTAGTGCTATAATCTTGAAATATTGTCAAGCGGGTAAATATTTTGAAATCAAAAGTTTTTTTATTTTATTAAAAACTAGCAGAGGTACCCGGCGTTGCCCGGGTATAGGATAAAAAAGCAACGTCAGTATATGCAATTGGTCAGATCATGTAAGTTATCCTGGTGATTACTATTCTGACAACACTTTCTTTTTAACCCCTAGAAACTGTTGTCACGTAATATTTGCATTATCGGAGGCTAATCACCTTGAAGAGGAAACAGGTTACAATATCATACCTCAACAGTTACATTAGCATAACCATATTCTATGTAAAGGTGAAGATTATTTGCTTAAAGTTTTGTTTGTAAATCTTGTTATTCAATACAGATAATAAAAAGCGACATACACTTCATTTTTAATTCCTTTATCATTACTACTCATAACAATAGGTATTTGAATTTTCAAGGGGGCTTTCTCCCCCCTTTTTGCCCCCTAATATAGTCGTAGGAGGCTGAAATTTGGGGAAACTTTTTAATTTGGTGTCTTATACATATGGTTTAAATTTCATCTAAATCAGATATATTTGAATTTTCAAAGGGAGGTTCTGCCCCCCATAGCTCCCTTAGGGGAGCACTTAAAGGTTAGAGACCACTTCCACAGTATTCCTTGGAAAATTTTACATGACAATACACTTTTGCTTATTTTTTGAAGCTTCTTTAACTTTTCTCTCTATAGGTATTTGAATTTTCAAGGGGGCTTTCTGCCCCCTAATATAGTCGAAAAAGGCTGAAAGATTTACCCGTCGTTGATCGGGTAAAATGTAAAGACTGATTAAATTTTTACATTGAATAACCATATTTTAATGTGTTTTCATGATTTTTATTTCATCGTACAACAGTAGAAATAGGCCTCTAGTAGAGCCCCATAGGCTCGTAGCCCCCCATAGACGAATCTGATCGAAATGAAAATACCGTACTTGGCAGATTTACCCGTCGTTGATCGGGTAAAATGTAAAGACTGATTAAGTTTTTACATTGAACAACCATATTTTAATGTGTTTTCATGATTTTTATTTCGTCGTACAACAGTACAGATAGGCCTCTAGTAGAGCCCCATAGGCTCGTAGCCTCCCATAGACGAATCTGATCGAAATGAAAACACCGTACTTGGCTTCCCTGGAAAAAGTCATATTTACCCGATCTACGACGGGTAAATCTGCTAAGGATTTTTAAAAGTACAGTCTTGCTCATAATCTTCAAATTTGGATTTTTATTTGTCACAAATTTTTTTCTGTTTGTGGTACCTAACAAAAACTTTAAATTTTTAAGGGGGCTTTCTGCCCCCTAATATTGTCGAAAAAGGCTGAAATTTTGGAAAGCTCTCTAATTTAGTGTCTTATACATATGGTTTAAATTTCATCTAAATTGAATATATTTGAATTTTCAAAGGGGGGTTCTGCCCCCCATAGCTCCCTTAGGGGGGCACTTAGAGGTTCGAAACTACTTCCGTTGTCTTCCTCGGAGAATTTTACATAAGGATACACTTTTAGTTTTTATGTAAACTTTCTAACCTTTCTACCTAAATACGCAATTCGATTAGAATCGAAGAGTTATCTGAGACCCTCCTGTGGAAAAAGGGCCGTAGCTCCCTTGGGGGGCGAGGTACGAACTTGGAAATAGGCCCATTGACTCCGCTGGAAAAAAATACATCGGAATGCATGTTTTATTTTTTTCTAGGTGCTCCTAATTTTTTTTCCATAAGGAACAGACAAACAGACTGACAGACAGACAAACAAGCAGACTTTGGATTTTATATATTAGATAGCTATAACAAATCGAAGGTTTAAAGCTAAATTTGCTTGTGTGATCATTGGTTTAGTCAGTGTTTTAACTTTTTCAAAAGCATATAATTTGTTCGTTTGAAAATATTAGTGTGTCTAGTTTTCGTTTTATGCACCACAACTGATGAATTTGGCGCTAGGCATTCGCCATGATTTCTCGCCATTTCCACATAATTCATTATACCAAAAGTCTAGATTTTGTGTACAAGAACAGAAGCCTTTTTTATGCGAAATAGATTTGAACAAACACATGTATTTGCAGAAAAAACTTAAAGTTTACGTTGTCAAAATTTTTGAACGCTTTCTTAATATTGCTTCTTGGACCTTGTTTTAAAATCTTGATTTTTGCTTATGCAAGCTTTACGTATTTTGCGAGTGCAAATGAGTTTGATATCCAAGCTTGATAAATAAAAAATAATTAAAAACCGGTTTAAACGAGAAAAAAATTACTGCATATTTGCTCTTTTCTACCGGTTTTAAATGGGTTCAAATAAATGTTTACGTAGTGTAGTTGCTGACAGCTTGTTTTAACTTGAAAAGTCAGCCTCTACATCGGTGATATCTCATCTTTGACGCGACAAAATTTTTTTGTTACTCTAAAATGGATCTGCGTTAGCGGAAGATTTTGTTTGAATAAGCAATAGCTAAAGGGAGGTGCTTTTTCTTTCGCCTGACGTGTAGCTTCAATTTACTCAAAATCAGTTGAGTTCAAACTGATAAGATGATTGGCCAGCTTTATTTGTTGTATTCTATCACATACTCTGTTGTAATTCATGAACTTTGACAAAGTCGTGTTATTTCAGTCATCTAGTCGAAAACAAGGTGGCTCTCGGATAAATTATGAAGGTGCTTTAAGCTGCGACACCTAAAGTAGCAACCCCGTCCCCCTTAGGCGATTTTCCGCATCTTACTTGGAAGAAGAATGTTAATAGCGTTGTTAATGATTCTATTTAGATATCAATTACCGCTTTAAGCAAGCATCTTTTTTTTTTCTCCAAACTTAAAATATCGGTTGGAAATGCTATTTGAGTCCATAGTATTTCAAAATCAACTTAACGACTGTAATTTAGATCTCTTTCTCATCGCGACTTGAGCTTGAACTTCGTTAGTTTGATTAATGTTCACATTCTTTAAGTGTTTAATGTCAATAATTGTTATGGATGTTGTTTGCATATCAATTTTTACAGCATCCATATTGGCCTACTCATCTTCCAATCAAAAAACCCTAGAAACAAAGGCATGCGAAAAAATTTGAATCCCAGGTTGCAAATATACCAATAAAAGGCAATAAAGCTACCAGTTTTATAAAACGCGGAAGAAATTGGATTTTTCAGCCATCACACTCGTGACTTAATAGACGCCCTATGTTTTGCCTGTGGTTTTCGTTGACTTTACTTTCTGCAGCAGGCACAGTTTTTTTCAACTCTTAAAAAGCAAAACCGCATTCAAAATATTGATTTGAAGGCTGTTGAACCAACAAGTATAGTACTTTTTTAAGTCAGATTTTTAAACAACTTTAAACTTCTTGTCTCTGCACTGAGAGACGGCCTTGCAAGAAATTATTTTACTTATTGTTTCAGCTTTGATTGTGAAATATCTTACTGGAAGATTCATATGGGAATACCAATCAGAAACGGGTGAGAATGTTCATTTGTTTCTAAATACTTGGAGGTTAGGCTGTTTGATTTTATGGTGAAGAAAAATTTTTGCATAATACAGGAAGTGTGCATTTTCAATGCGCAAAATTCAAGAGTTAGATTTCAGTCTGTTTCAGGGTAAGCTCTTCTCTCAAATCGCCAATTTTCTTCAAATTGTGATGTTCGATTTGGCGCTTTTTGACTTGATAGGCGACATGAAATCACAGCACTAATAATATTTCAATTTTGTCTTGCATTTTTGTCGGGCTAGTAACTTCTTATTAATGTAGCTTTAAAAGCAAAAAAAAATAGCATTGCAGCAGGAATTGAAGATATCTTCTTTTTTGCGATCAGATAAAATCTACTGAAGCTTTTAAACGCTGTGACTGAAACGCGTTTGATAAATAGCGGAAAACTTAAACAAAATTTATTTCTTTCGTTTGATAAAACCATTAATCCAGAACCAAACAATTTCTATTTGTCTTGTTGGTACAGGAGTTATTAAAAGCTGGATGGAACTCTATTCTGACCTATCTTTGCAAATCACCTTAAATCCTTTTTGTTCTTCAATACATTCGATAAATATTCTTGTTCTTGATTAGCCACAAAGCTACGTTTAAGCAATCAGCCTAAAGTGGTACATAACACACCAAAATGGTGTTTCATTTCAGGGGCGCAACCAGAACAAAATTAAGAGGGGCCAAAAATTTGTGCAAAAATATATCAACAGTAAACGAAAATTGACTACTAATCTTAACAGAAGACGCCATAGATGGCAAGGATGCAGCTCTATCCCCTAAATTTTTGATTTAGGTAAATTTGGGCACTATAGTATAGTGCTTTAGACATTCTGTATCCTTAAATTATTTTGCTGCCCTACAGCTATGCAGATAGAAATCATAATTTGACCTTAAAAAAGCAAATTTTTTCGTCGATAATCAGTTCGTTCATATAGAGTAGTTATAAGTTAAAGAATAAAAGCAGAAAATAAACTACAATAACTACACGGTACACAACATCAGTTTTATGAATCGGTTTTACAGTTTGTAGCAAAGTAAGGTTTTCAAGAACAGCATCCAATCATGAGAGTTTGTAAACAAATCATCATGAATAAGATTAACAGTTATATGCGAACGGTACGGCTAATTGGACTTGGTCTTGGTTGTGGCGTTTACATTTTGATCAGCCGAAAAGCGCAAATTATTGCAATTAAATTGAAATAAATTTAGGAAAATGTTGCTTGCAATAGTTGCAACATAAAAACGTGCAAGAAATCAAAGTTTTATTCTGCGAATTGTAACAGCAAACTTTTTGAAAACATCATCAATGCTTATTGACCTGTCATTATGGATAAATATTAAGCAGAGACCGTTTAGACAAGTTTGACCCATAGTCGTTTGTATATCTGATTATATCAGTCGTAGTGCAGAAAACTATCGTTCGGCAGTGGGAGAACACATTGGAAGTGTTGCGAGAATACCAAGTATTATTTTGGTTGCGGGAAAAACATCCAGTTGGCAAAGTTTGTAAGCTTTTTTTCAAACCGCAACTTCAGAATAATTTTGACAAAATCTTTGCCACAGCAGGAACTGAGCTTTGACTTTTATCAGTGGCGCCTGTAGTAACTGAGGAAACTTATTAACTGCTGGCTCAATTTCGCAAAAATTCGTAGTAACAGCATTGGCTGGGAGTGTCGAATGAATTCGCATAACAACTTCAGCATGACCAGAAATTCATTGATCTTGCTGCAAAGTCACTCTGCCCAAAAATGGGTAGTAGAGGTTGCGGAGATAATAACTCTTAGGTGTTTCTGCTGGTAAGTTATTACGCGTCGTTTGCTTCTTTACACTATGCGGCATGCATATTTCTTCAGATGCCACCATGTTAGCCGCTTTTTGGTCAATTTCATCTCTGGTGTGGTCATTGCTGACTTCCCGACAGGACTTAATCAGCGATGTTTCTCACACAATCCACCGATGTCCTCAAATCAAGATCAAGTTTTTGCAGCAACTGCAAGTATGACAACATTGACGTATGCCCCATAACATGCTCTATAATACAAAGAGCTATGCAAAATTTGCTTAAAGATATAAAGAGATTGTTTTGCGACGCGATTCTGTTGGCTTTGCTGGTAGGTCAGTGAGGTCCCGTAAAACTCGTCGTACAGTTTGAAAACCGCTAACACTGCTAAATGTTTCTCTGGCCAACGAGTTTGACAAGGTTGCTGCTATCTCCACTTATTGTTGATTCAATCGCTCATGCTATTGATCGCAGATGTTAATCGTGCATTTCGTTTACTGCTCGATTTTAAAATCTAGCAATATCCCCTGTAAAATCGAATGTGCTTTCAATTTCAGCTATTGCACAGGATTTTTCCGAAACTAAATTTAATATATGTGCCGAACGACGAATATACACAGCTTGTGGACAATACTCTCTTACTACCGCTTGAAATCGCTCCGATATAGCCTTGACGAATCATTTTTTTCAAGAGCAAGTTTAGAGACTTCAAATGATACAAGATTACAACTGCCAAAGCTTTTTCGTTCAAATTTGGTTGATTAGTCATGCCAATTACATCGTTCCGTCAAAGTATCGCCTTTTAAATATCTTACAACTATACTTAACTGACTTTTCATCGATTTATCAGTGGTTTCGTCTTCAATTACAGCAAACCATGGAGCTTTTTTAACTTCAGAAGAAATATCTAATAAAATTTCTTCACCTATTAGTGCGATCAACTCATTTTGAATATTTGGGCTTAGATATGTTGCATCAAAAGGAAATTCTTTGAAGTGCGCTGCAAATTCTGAGTTACCCATAGAATAAAGCTGTAATATTACTCCAAAATTTCCAGCTGATATTTCTATGTCTTTGATATCACTTACTGCTTCGAGACGACCGCTATCTCGGAGTCCTCTGAAAGGAATGCCCAACTACCCTCTTAAACTTCACGGTGTCAATTAAATGCCCTTTAGCAGGTCGGTTACGAGCTTTCGTCTTTGCAGTAGAAGCCTCCAATAAGGTGTGGTTTTGCAAGTTAGGATCTTCGATGCGAGATTCAAATTCAAAAACCTGTAGAAATATCAATTCTAAGGAATACGGAGCAACAAGGCTTACCTAGAATCATAATCAACTTTCAAATTACGATATTTACAATTACAAAGAGCATTATACAAACTCGTGTGCATCTATGCTTAAAAATATTTGGTATTTTGTTTTAATCGCGCTAAAATTAACAATATTATCATACAAATTCAAAGTTACCGTATATAGAAGCTTGCTAGCTTTGAAAACTGTCAAAAGGTTGGCTTAGAAAATTCAACATCTTGCTTCAAAAGTCATTAATTTGTGATATTCCAATCTATCGTGTTCATATAGGCATCCATGGAAACCGGTCCACTTATTAAAGGGGCAAAAAGGTTTAGTGACTAGCTTTCCAGATTTTTGACGATTTTTCCCAACCGCACAATTCACTAAAGACGCAGAAAATCTAGCACAGTATCTGGAGTAAAGGCCTTTGTAACTTTCTGAATATACCACCCATGAATGTGTTCTGAAATGATTTTCCTTTAGACAGCGAAATCGAATGCCATTGCTGCTTCCCCAACTGAACGAAAAGCATTTTTTAGCATATGAAGTTTATTGCTATTGGTTGATATGTTTTGAGGTAAAGTCATGCCGATACCATGTGACGCTGTATTAGATGTATCTAAGTTTGTACGTTCCTCTGTAGAGTCACACTGAGCCGACTGAGAAGCAGAAGCGCTAGATGTTGGTCTCGAAAATTTTGTTTTTTGTTCATTTATTGGTGTTGATTCCTTCCTTTGCTTTGCAAAATACCGAAGTATTAAAGCATTTTTTTTTGTTTTTTACTCATTTTTGCTTTTTTGAAATTCCGGCTAATCTTGCTAAGTGATTTTACTAATCTTGCAGGATTGACTGACCTTGCAGATGTAATAACTAAAATCTTTAAAGCCCGTGGCGAACTCAAACTTTTGATATACCGTAATTGTGACGTAAACGTGAATTGAATGATGCAATCCATCTATTGTAGTTTGCAATCGTAGCGTTATAATTTGAAAGCACGATTTGATAATATTTGAAAATACATCACAAATGACGCGTTAACAACAGCAATTTATTGACAGGTGGGGGGGTGCAAACAAAACGAGCAAAACTGCGTAATAAACAGTAACTGCACAGTATATGCGGCAGGTTGTGATCATATTTTAACTTTGTCATGCCACAGTTTTGAAAATTTAAGGGGGAGCCATGGTCCCGGTGGCCCCCTTAACCAAGCCACTGTTCCATACAATTTTATGCATTTTACATGACTTGCGAGTAAACTACGCATGAACAACTAACGACTCTTTATTCTATATGCATTCAATGATTATTTAAACTTAACCCTTGTCTTTAATTGATAGTGCATGTGCAGAAACTGCTATTAAATGAATATATAAGAATCTATTAAATAAATATATAAGTTGATGTTTCACGAAACTTTACATTTCTCTCATAAATATTCGAACTAAGTGCACATTAAGTGGCGATATGATCGCATGTTGCAAATACTAGAGACAAATAATGCGCGACAAGTCTCAAAAACGACAAAATTGTTACCCACGTGGACTATATTTGAAGAGAAAATTTTCGAATTGTGTTGAAAATAAATTGCTGGGTTTGCAGTATTTTTGTATTTTGCTTTGTTTTCGAACTTTCTCATGGTGGTTCCGCCATGCCACTATACTACAGTTTATTTAGTTTTTGAAGAATTTTTCCAAAAGTTTCCTGATAATATTTGCAAGAAGTTTACCCTGCTAGACACAAAATAAGCACATCAATAAATTTCAAGTACTTTCTCAATTATAAAACCTACTATTTAAGGTAGCTTTAATTTAGGTCATTTTAATTTATATTTTTTTAGTTTATTTTGTGAAAACAAGGAAAGGCTTTACAAACAAGAATTACAAATTTGCTTTTGAAGTGATTGTTGGAAGTGTTTTTATCAGTTTTCTATTTTTCTGATAGCTAAATGACCGTCTACAAGCATGCTGTAGTATTTACCAATAACTGTGATTAATACATGATATTCACTGCCAAAAACCAAGGTTTTCATCGTTTTTATCATACTTGCTCTCCATTATTTACCGTATTTGTATAGATAGCGAATAATGTGGTATAATTTCAAAGCAGCTTCCAAGTACAGAGCAGACGATTTTTGGTCACAGTACACTAACTTTTGGTTGCCTCTGTAAACTCTTCAAGTGGTAAGAACAGTCAGGCAGTATTAGAAGAATCACCATGTCTGATAATGAACAAAAATTACTTCATTGACTTTAACTCGTACGGTTAAGACCAATCAGAAATTGCAGAAAACAATGTGGAGTGAGTTATAATAACACCACTTCAAACAACTTTTATAAATGACCTTTTTGGAATAGATTGTTTACTCAGTTGGATGACAAATACAAATGTACATATACTTTCACTTACGGCTACCATACGTCCTCTTAAGATTTGTCCTTATTTTTTCAAAAAAAAAAAATTAAATAGTCCTCCGAAGACACTTAAAAGTAGCCTAATGTCCTCTTTTTTACCATTTAGATTAATATAATTATTAAGTAAAATTTTGTAAAGCTAAATAAAGCTAAGCAATGATGTCAAAGCGAAAAAGTGTGTATTCTGATAAACTACTGCAAAAGTATCCTTGTTTCAAAAAAGGACGTAGCGATTATGAAGCTGAATGCATTACTTGTGGAAATGGAACTTTTATTTCTGTGACAAACAAAGCCACTATTAGCCACGATGACTTGCATTTTACTTGCTGACGAAACCTGTCTTTTTTTTGGGCAACGAAAATATGGTAGGCCTACTTTCACTGCACTTTCAGGGTGACACAGCTTACATTTGGGTCAGCGTTTAGTGTTCATTAGTCGTTTTATTCCCTGCATATTTGTATTGGTTCAAATAAGGACATAATTACAATACAAAATTTACCCAATATGGTGTCAATTAGTTGTTATTTAACAATAACCTTTTAAGAATGTATTGGACAATGTGTTGATGGTTTGAGCCCGTCATTTATAATTAGGCAAGTACTCAAATCTTGTTTACATGTTTTTCAAACACAAATTGCTGGAAAGGTTTCTAGGTTACATACAGCAGCTTTACCTATCAAAACTATTTTACATACATTTTTTTTGAGAATACATATTTTTAATTTTTTGTGTTTCATGCTTTAGAACAAATTGTCACAAAGGAATGGCAGAAGTACATGACGGTTGTAGCAGAAAAATAACAATTATTAGACGAGAACTTGGCACCTCACATTCGCCAAAAAAGTAACCAATGAGCTTAGACTAGTCACTTGTCCAGCCAAGTAAGACTCGATAGCACTCTTACAATCACAATTCTGTTTTTTGCTGCTAGTGACACGCCCTAAAGCAGGTCGCTTAACCGAGTGAATGGTTTATTTAGACGATTTCCTATGATGAGTGGCAGAAAAGAACCTTCGTAAATAAGTTGCTCTGAAAACAACAATCCTTCAATTTTATACCACCACCCATCTTTTCTAAAATGCAATTGGTAAATATCCTTTTACTTGAAGAGCAACTTGGTCTTTTGGCAGTTTATTCTAAGTTTGTAATCCAAGCATAATAATTTCTATCCGGATTACACTATAGACTCTTGAGAGTGCGATAGTTTTGATGCAGAAGGAGTAATTTTACCTGTAATTACAATATAGATTTTATCAAAAAGTTCTTGAAAGCCTAAAAAATTTACGATCCTGCTCATGAATTATCAGCTTGCAAGAAAGGCTAAGCCGTGAATATCCAAAGTGCGTTCTGCTAGAGTTTTTGCGGTCTTCGGCTGGGCCTAATTGACCATTAAATTTGTTTGCCATTTATTAAAAAAAAGTCCTTTAACGAAATGACTTCCTACTTTTTTGATCTTAAAGTACTTCAATGATTTTTATATATCTTGTGGCCGCCTTGCTATCTCTTTTTCACGACAATAAAATTTAAGCAGTAATGTGCATACCGGTAAATAAAACCTGCCCCTTTGGAAAAAGTAGAACACTTTCGTTGAGACACACTAATTTTACAAATTTACCATTACTGTACCCCTGCTTTTGCCCTCACCCATTGCTTCCCGTTGAGTCTCGAAAAATACGGGCAATTGGACCGTCCCTTTTGACATCACTAGGAAAGCTGCTAGCAATTATTCTTGTAACTACATATGTTCCGTAGTAAACTACTTGAACGTTATTCAAGTAATTCATAACGTTTTGATATAGTGCAGCGCGAATTGACTTTTCACAAAGCGATAATACGCTAGCAAGTGTGTCCGAAAAATGCTACTTGGGTTTTTGCAACACGCCCAAAAGCAGGTTGCTTAGCCGAGTGAATGGTTCATCCCAGGTGCATAGCATTTTTGCAAGGGCAAATGAAAGTTGTTTATGATTTTTGTGCACTTTATTTCCATTTAGCCTGTTTAACTATTTGGTCCAATAAATGTCACCTATCGTGAATGTTATCTACGCCTTCAGCAGAGTCCCAACTTACTGCGATAAGTTTAGATATAACTAGCGTAGATTAGGTGGAAACTAGCGCAGCAACACTGGAGGGCATTCCATTCTTTTTTGATCCAACGACGGCACCCAACGGTCGATGTAATGATATCAACCAAAAGTCATTTTTTCAAGAATACCGTTATCAGTAGTCTTTGACTATCACAGATATTATTGAGGTAGTTTTTTTGAATAGTCAAAATATATGGGCATATAGCCAAGAGCGTCCGGTAAAGTATTCCTGAAGGATGGAAAAATGCAGTTCAAAAAATTACTTTTAAACGATATTTAATGATAACCTAGAAAAGTAAAAATGTGTATAAACAACTAAAAAGGCCGATCCAATAAATGATTGAGTAACGAAAAAATTTAGCTTAAGCCAGAGATGGGTAACCTTGAAGATTAGGAGGGTCACAAAAGTTTATCTTCGCTGTCAAAGGGCCACTAGTTGAAGCTGAATATTGGAATGTTACATACTCGCAATTACGCTTTATTTTGTTCTAAACCATGGCTGTTGTTACTGATTGCTAAAAAAAAAATTGTGGTTTCTGTTAAAGAATTTTTGTTACCATTTTGGTTAAGTGTCAAATGCAAGCGTAGACCGTATTTCGTAAAGCCTATAGTCAGTAAACGTTTTTGAAAGGATTTTAAGTGTGAAATAAAAGTTGGGAAACAAAAGGCCCAGCACCATGGGGTGCACTTTGAGGCTTTCCCCAAATTACTCCTTGTGCCCGCTCAATCAAAATTGTTCAACCTTAAATTTTAACGGTGTTCCGACAAAAATTGTGTTTATATGCTTTTGAAACTAAAATTGCAGCCCCTTAATCGGTATAATGCTCCCAAATCAGATATATTTGAGCAACAATTCAGAGTACAAAGAGGTATGTATTGTGCTCCTCTCAACTATCGTTTTGCATTCCTAAACACAGACGTCTAACACTGGCCCTGGAAAAACATTTTTCAAATATAAATTTTAATGTCGTATTTTATGTATATACACCTATGATTTTTGTACTGTGCTAGTGTATTATGTTATCGTAATTGTGCGCAATGATGATAAGCCAAAAACAAGTGCCTCAGTTCATTTGTTTCTGAATACTAGATTTAGTTGTTTGTTCGTTTTTCAGAAAAACTTTACTGTCTTAAATTTTTGCCAACAGCTGGATAAATTTTTTTTTAATGCCTATGTAAACAAAATTAGCCTACTGATTTTGGAAAGTGACGGTCCGTTTGGATTTAATGAAAGCGCGAGTTAGATGGGGCCTGCGGGCCACTAGTAATCCATTTCTAGCTTAAGCTAAGGCATAGCTGCTTTTAACTGATTAAGTTTGTTATTTTAGGCATAAAGCTGGCGCTTAGAGTGGCTTACATCCTCCAAAGTAGGCCTGTTATAAGCGCGTAATTTAGGTGAAATCATAAATCGGTTGTAAGGCTACACGGTAACGTAACCCTAACAAAGACAAGTTTTCCAGTTTTTGTCATCACTAGACTAGTAAAGGACATTAAAGTCACATTTTTTGGGGTGGTACAGAAAGTTGTCTGACTAATAACAGTAAAATAACTACATTGCTGCTGGGTCTTTTTAACTCGTTGCGTAAACGTAGTTAGAGAAGTAATTTAAAATTAATTCGTAAATGGTTTACATGTTTGTAACCAAAGATCCAGAGGGAGTAAGTGCCCATCCCCCCCCCCATTTTTTTCTCCAGCGGACGTCCTTGCATATGTCTTTAAAAACCATGAAACAGCACAACTACGTATAGCCTAAACCAAACTAAAAACGGAACTGCTTGATGGCGGTTCAAAAATTATTTTATCTCCAGTTTGAAAAATTGCTTATGTTCAGCAGCTGCGCGCAGTCACTACTGCTTAGGCTTATGTTGCAAATACTGGAAATTTTCTTTGGTATCTTTAGTACGCCATCTGTGTCATCATGTAGTACCTGCGTACTCAGGATAGAAATCGATAGTTCAAAAATAGAGGACAAACCGATGTTCATTATTTTAGAATATTCTAATTTCGACATCAGTTTTAAAAAGCAAAGAATAATAATTACAACAATCGATATCGATAATTTTTAAATTATATTGTTCATTGTTATTTTATCAGGGTCACAGAAAAATTTTGCGGTTAAACATAGCGCATCTTGTGTTCTGCCTAAAGTGCTCAGCCTTTAGAGTCGCCTGAACTACCACCACTACGCATTTTTACCACAAACGTTATAACTCAGCAGGAGAACTCGTTGTGAAGTTTCTTTCCTAATACAGTATGGCATATCGTGGTAGGTGTAGAATTTGCAACCTCTTCATGATAAAAATCGTTTGTTCGTATGGCAATCTCATCAGAAGTTGCAGTTCATCAGATATCGTTTGAGCATAGGGTTGTCAACATCTGTTAGGTTGCAGGGAGGTCCTATTGATTTACAGTCATTGACAATGTGGTATGCAGTTTGGGGTTCTCCACATTGGCATAGATTGTCATCACCAAATCCCCATTTCACCATTGAGTCACCAAATTTTCCTATTCCGGTTCGCAATCTATTTAGTTAGACCCAGGCTTTTCGTGGGAAGCCTTGTCCTAGGGGTTTGTTTGACCAGTCTTGGATGTGTGGTTGCAGTTTATGTGGTATTGGTTCTTGTTGAAGGTCATAGCCTTGTAGTGATTCCAGAAATGGGAGAAGAGGTTTGCGAGATTTAAGCCTTTTGGGAGTGGTTTTGCTGTACGTGCTAGGATTGCTATAAAGCTGTTGACAATATTTCCATCATTTTGTCCAAAAATGCCCTCATAATTGCATGGTAAGTTTAATGAACCAGTTCAACATCGCAGGAATCAACACCAGCTATTTTGTATGAACTGTGGCCAGTGAAATAGGTTATATAGTCGCACTAAAAAAACTTACAATGCTGATTGCCTACCTACAAAATTATTCATTACCAGTCATCATTCATAAACTTCTTGGGTGTGAGGATCGTTCAAATCGATTCATATCAATAATGTAGCATAATCTTCCATATCATAGAAACGAATCTCCTGATTTTGTGCTGTCAGAGTATGAAAGAAACGCTTAGTTATAATATCGTAGAAAAACAACTCTTGATATTGTAATGCCAGTGTATGAAAAAGAAATGCTTAGTTGTAACATCGTGGAAAAACAATATACACACAATGTACACTGTTATACATGGTTCAGCATCAAGCAATAATTGATTATCAGAAGTGTGCTTTTTGATTGCAGAAGTTAAAGTGCATCAGAGTTTGGTCAATTACAGTTAGGGCATAATAAATCATTAGTAGTTCGTATTTTGGTCCATTGAAAATTTAATTCGGGTTGAATGCTAGCACAACTGAATAATTATTATTTTTCTGTTTGCGTTCACTTAAATCTTAACTAAACATACCATCTTTATAATTAATTTGTTGCCAAATTAGTTTATCTGCGAATAAACATATGCTGTATTGCTTAACACAGCAGATCTCAATGTATTTCTACTGCACTACCGTGCAGTCTGTGTCGCTCTTTGCCTCATCAGGGGCATGAAAAAGCAAAGACTTAAGGTAGTGTAGAAACCACAAGTTTAAAAAGTTTGAGATGGTAGAATTTGTAGTTGCTAGTAAACAATTACAATCTAACATAGTAGGCCTAACTTTTGTTGCTAGGAAAAATTTGATTGCTTAAAGCTTGGAATTGCATCTAGGCAACAGTCGTCACCAAGTGCAATTTTAACATTTCAGTAGAAGCCACAAACCTCACTTTTTCAATCTTATTTATGCCTTTTGTATTTTTTAAGAGTTTGATTTCAGATGCGCATTGTTTTTCGCAAATTCAGCACTTATTCAATTACACTCTAAGCTTATGCTTCTAACGTTAGACTTGTCAATACAATTTCTAAAAAGCTGTTCTTGGTCAAACAGGTTGAGTGTTTGATGACTGGTGCGAGAGCAGAATCAGCCTGCTTTCAACAGAACAAATCACGGCAATATCTTTTTTATGCTATTCACTGTAAGGATGCACTGACACCATTACATATGTGCATATATTGGTTTTAATACATGTCTATAATGTATAGTGTAGGCGTGCATGCAAGGGGTGGGCAGATGCTTAACCTTATCGTAATCAATTCATTGTCATAACAGCCTTTTTATTAGTCGCACACATGTTACACTTATAAAATTATGCCATTGCTGCTTAACTAAAAGTTGATCTTGTAGATCTTGTTGCAGCTCCACAATACTATGCTATGAATTGGTTTGGTATCACATGTGACAAGACAGAAGCAATTTTTATGATATTACAATATCGTATACTATTTTTTTTGGTCGCAAAACGAATAGCAAACTAACTCACATAGGAATTCGCGTTGTTAATATGGCTGATAACAATACATTATTTACCGATGTGAAAGGTAATCTTATTTAGTTCTTTAAACCAGAGGTTCTCAAACTGTGCGTCGCGACACCCCGGTGCGTCGTTTCAATTTTCCAAGGGCGTCGCGGAATATTTTGGTATTGTGCCATAAAGTCTAAGTTTTATTGCGTCAAAAGAACTCTGATCGTAGATTCCTTTTTTACTTTCTTCTGACATTTTCGCGGTGGTGTTTTTACTACACTGTAGTAACGGTTGACTTGTTATTCAAGAATCAAATTACAGAAGTTTAACTTAATTGGCGAAAAATATATAAAGAATAAAGCATTCAGTTGTATGTTGGACGAAAACAGGAAATATGAGTTACAAACTTAGAAGAACGTAATTTTACGATTGAAGATGACAGACCAATCCAAAATCTCGGGAGCATAAGGGCAGTTATGTATGTAAATTATGGGTCACAATAATCTCGCAGTACAGCAAACAAAACTGAAGGATGCTGTCTGGTGCGTCGCAAAGTCTCGCAAGCTTTTTTAAATGCGTCGCATCGAAAAAAGTTTGAGAACCACTGCTTTAAACGTTTTCGACGTTACATTTCGTCCCCGTCACGATCTATGCATATGTGTTTTACATAGCTAAACTTTTAGCATGCGAAATATTAAAAATTTAACAATTTTAATATATGTGCATAGACCCTGTCGAGGCTAAATGTGAACCGAAAACGTTTTCTGGCATAGATTTGTTTTTTTTTAATATTGAGTAATGGCGTATTGTTCGCAGCTATTCTTCAAGGCTTAGACCGCTTCACGGGCCACGTCTAGCTTGCGGTCTGGGCAGCCATGTTTATGAGCATATTTTAAAACAGCGTAGGGGCCCACTCAAATATCGTATGACACCTTCGTAGGGGTGAGGGGGTGTAAATCTGTCATATTGGTGTTATATACCTATGAGGGAAGTGGGAATAATGGTTATCGCTACATGACCAACTTGATAGTAAACTTGAAGGCATTAAATTTTCAATTATTTGATTGAACAAATTTTTTTGGTGAATCCGAAAAATTAAGTGTTCTACACAGTATTTTTTATATGACGCGTCACACGAAAGGGAAGAGGTTTACAAAAACGTCATAATGCGTCATATGGAGGGAGGGGGTGATTAAAAATCGGACAAAGAAGTGTCATATGATTTGTAAACAACCCCGTGAGCTTTAAAAATATCCATCGTTGACACTGTTCACATTGTATATTTTGCTAATAACATTTACGCCTGCATAGATCTACGCTACTAGAACAGCCTACTTCTGTTTTAAAATGACGTAATAAAACAATGCCACTCTTTTATTGGCCCAATTGTTTCCTGTCGGCACTACTGGAACTAAAATTTCCTCGAGTGCCTATGTCAAATGGGACAGATGACAATGCAGAATGCGCCTTTTTTGCGTAGTGAGAATTTTAGTTAACTAGTTGTTGTTTCAGTCATTGGCGTAGTCAAAAACCAATTAAAAGCAAACGTTTTTTTGAAAATTTACATATTCCAAAAGAGAAATTTTGATAAAAACTATGACAATTTAAACGAACTCTGTATTCTAAGTTACATGAACTGTATATGAGTGCAAATAAAATTTCATTTAAAAGAATGTAATTCATATTAATGTAAAAAAAGATTGAGAAAAATTGTAAGAAAATAATAATCACCT
Organism: Trididemnum clinides; assembly: GCA_963675345.1. Classification (NCBI taxonomy): domain Eukaryota; kingdom Metazoa; phylum Chordata; class Ascidiacea; order Aplousobranchia; family Didemnidae; genus Trididemnum; species Trididemnum clinides. The sequence goes on along the minus strand of OY776290.1, from coordinate 19,379,967 downwards.
GTGCACCTTTTTGCTGCAAAATTTTTGCTATGTGATGTGAAAATATCTTTAGCGGTTAAGCATTGAAAAATAGAAAGAAAATATAAAATTAATGCAGAGCATGATCCTTACTTAGTCAATTACGTTTATCGCTTTTGGTCAACCCAGAAGCGTAAGATGACGGTTTCCAAACTGGACTCTTATTGAAAGTGAACTTCCGGTTGGGCATTGCAGTGCATGTGGCAATTCTAAACACCGAATTTTTAGTTTGTAGCTGTTATTTTATTTTTGTTTAAGTGCGTAACTTCAAAAAGACTGGAAACATTTTATTAGCCTTCAATACTGTATAAGCAAATTAAATTCTTTTTCATATGTCAAATATATTAGTTGTAGGGCTAAAAATTTCAAAGCATCAAAAAGAATTTTCGTTTAGCTGTTTTACGTAATATCCTTACCGCTGTTCTCACGCATGTTCAACTTTTATAGACAAGAGATATCCATATCAAACTGACATTGACGGTTGTCCGGTGCACATGGAAATAGTCGATTCTTTAACTATGGTAAGGTCAAGGTGTCATTAGCGGATTGCATGTTGCTTAGGCGTAAGTGGTAGGACTATTTCAGCTACCTGTTCTGCATGTGTACATGTGTGTCAAAATTTTTATGTTGTAGGAGAGAACCAAAGATCTATAGCTAAAATTTATTAAATCAGTGCATATATGTTATTTTATAGTAGCAGTTACCTCCTTATGAAATGATAAGTGAGCAATAATGTCCAAGGGTAGCGAAAAAACATAGAAGGCGCTCCTCCCTAGTTCAGCACCAATGTAGATACGCTGCCGCGAAAACAAACACTCTGCAGGAGTTCTTAATGATAGGACAAAACATTGCATTCAACATTTATAGCAAGCTTGTTGGTTTTGTAACGAGTCATTGTAAATAGAGCATAAAAACGTTTTGTTTGCAGCTTACCCACAAGCTATTTACAGCTAAGATATTATTTACTAAAATACAGTACATACGCATCATTGAGATGGATAATGAAATTTGTTTTGTAAAATTGAGAATGTCAAACTTGGGTCAATTGTGTTGAGCTCATGGTTTGATACCATGAATGGCGCCTTGAAACATCGTCGTGCAAATTCAATGTATATTTTTTGTTTTTTTCAGAATGACAAAGATATTCGTTGGGCGGAAGGCTTCATGTTAGTTTATGATATCACGAACGAAGAAAGCGTCAATCAGATGGAGCATATAAAAAAGAAAATTGAATCAATTCGCTCATCAAGATCATTCTGTATGGTTGTGGTTGGAAATAAAACAGATCTCGAACATTGCCGTGAAGTAAGAAGAGAAAAAGCGGAACATATTGCGTCTAGGCTCTCTGCTGCTTACCACGTTGATTGTTCTGCATGCGGTCCAGCAATTCAAGTTCGAAACGCGTTTGACGAACTTTGTCGTCAAGTGGCGTTAATGCGCCAACAATCCGCCCAGAAACGAGAACGTAGGAGAAGCAGTTTGAGCCAAGTCGGCCGAGGTTTGAAGATGCTTGTGCAAACTGGAAAGTCGAAAAGTCATGGGCCTGCTTCGAGCGGGAGTGAAAACGGTACAACTAGCCCCGTAGGAGCTGTCCGACAAAGCTCAAGCAGCGGAAATAAAAAAGGCAGTAAATTTGGGGCATCTTCCTCTTATACTAGTCTAGTATCCGCTCCTATTCTCAACGGATTACCGGAAGAGAATCCGTTTTTTCCTTCAGTTGAAACCGATGACGTTATCAGACGGTCTCATAAACGTCAAAATTCAGAAACACGAGACGACTTTGGAAAAAGAGCATCAGCACATAACATTAATAAAACCATGTATGGAGCGATGGTTTCATAATTTTTCTAACTTTTCTAATTTCTTTTTACTTAATGATCGTTGGGTGTCACTTGTCGACATCCAGTATTCAAAAAAAGTCACTTTGTGGCAATGTTTAAACTTTTCCTTGTTTTATTTTCTGACCAGCACTGTATCCAAGTGTAAATTATATTGTTATTGATTGCTTTTTTTATTCACCAATCATAAAAATATAAAGTGCTATGATTTTTCCAAGCTATCGATCACGGTGAGTCATCTCTATTAAATCGGTGAAACCTGACGACGAAAATGTGGTTTTATGAGAATAGTTTTTAAATAATTTTAAGCTAACTTTGCGATTGACTACGAAACTATATTTTTTTCAACTAAATCATTCAATGAAATTGATACATTTTAACTCACATACAATGTATAATGACCACTTATTACAACAGCCCACAGATTTACGCCTCTCGACTTTCGCAGGTAGTAAACTTTTTTGTTGTCATTTTTCCACAGCATACGCCAAAACTTATAGCATGTGTCTTTGAGTTAATACTCTGCACAAATTCAACAACTTTTGCTACATTCGAACCTCTTCAGCCATGTGCATCTTGAAAATCTCTAGCCAAACTCAAATAGTTGTTTATTGATCCAGCAATTATTGTCCAAATAAATTGCTGTTGGTATCTTCATCTTTTATTTTCGCATCGTTTCAAGATACTTTGTTTATCCTACCTCACAAGCCATAATTTGATTCAATATCATAAAGCGAATCTACAATAAGTTGAAACTACCAACTTCCATAAGTATCATCAGCCAGCAAAAGAATCGGAAAAGGGAATTGAGAAAAGTTTTTAAGCCAACTAATAAACGTTTTACAGTGAACATTAACCTCGTATTGCAAAACCAAACACTTCACTAAACAAACGGCAAAACTAAAATTTACTTTGAAATGCCAGAGTAAAAATGATTCCAGCACGTGAACAATACAAGCACTTTTGGCTAAACCGGTACTCTTCAACCCTTTTCTCTAAAGTTTTTTTTTTTAATAATGCTCTAATTTCGTGCACCCAATGTGATTTAGGTAATGACCACACCAAAAATATATGTTGTATAGCTTTGCAGATGCGAATTCAATGCCTCCAAAATTTGCTCTTGCGTCCTTGCCAAGAACACAAGGCCATATTGAATAGGAGGGGATGGCACAGTATACGCAAGGATTTATCCACAAATATAATTATCACCGTGTTCTGAAAAGACATGGTATAAATGTTTAAGTTGCTTTAACAGCTTTTTTTAAGTATTGCAAAACGACAACATTATCGACTAGAATTAAACAATCGGTTCTTCATCAATAAGTGCTTAAGGTCGGTTGCAGCTTAACAAACGAACGCTTTTCCCATGCTAAAGCATCTTCCTCGATCTGGCATGAATTTTCTTCTTCACATCTTCAATCTCTCCTGGAATTCGCATTCCTTTCCTTCCTTCTGGAAGATATCTTCTATTATTCCTATCCACAAGATAAAAAAGCCTCTCGACTCTCCTGCTTCTTTCCGGCCTATCTTTCTCACCTCCTGCGTCTCAAAGCTTTTTGAACGCATCATTTTATCCCGTCCAATCTTCTTTCTGGAATCTAATTCCATTCTCTCTCTGTCCGCTAGGCCGGTTTCCGCCCTGGACGGTCTACACTCGATCAAATTCTGTTCCTTTCTCAGTCCATTTCGGATGGGTTTAACAAACCCAGGCCGGACTCTAGGACGACCCTCTCTACTATTGATTTCTCGAAAGCTTTCGACTCTGTCTGGCATCCCGCCCTTTTGCATAAACTCATTTCGGCCGGCCTCTCTCCTTGCTTTGCTCGTTGGACTCAATCTTTCCTTTCTGATAGGCGCGCTTGCGTGGTTTATGAAAATCACAAAAGCCGCTCCTTTCGAGTCCGTAGAGGTATTCCGCAAGGATCCATTCTTGGCCCTGTACTTTTCTCTCTTTTTGTCAATAATCTTCCGGCTTCTTTGCCTTCTTCCGTCAGCTGCTCTCTTTGCTCTGACGATCTGGCCATTTGGTCTTCCTCATCACGGTCCTCAAACTGCAACTTTAAGGAGGACTTCAGCTTCTTTAAGTCGAATCACAACAAATTTGATGTTTTTTTAACACAAGTCGGCGAACAAATTTACCCTGCTAAAAGTTACATGTTACAAGAAATAGGAAAGATCTTAACTTAGGCATTAAACACAACACCTGTTGATGATTAGCCACAATTAATTGCATTGATTTTCTACTTTTATTCAGTACCGGTAGCCAACTCTTGTTTGGGCTCACTGCCAATCCGAAGTTACCTTAATTGACTGATCATACACTCGTAAATTGAATCACCTGGCGATTTGATTGCTTGTATAACAGTGTAAATCTAATAATTGGACGCTGTGCAAACCTTTTCATTTTCCCGTACCCTAATATATTTTATGGTGAACGTTTTATGTAGTTCTTTAAATCAATGGTGGCAATTTGAGGCCTGTGGGGCGGATCTGGCCCGCCAATCAAAACTTCCGGCTCACGTCTCCTTATTTAACTGTAGTACCTACATTGCCCGAGAGTAAATTTCACTTCATCCGTTAAGCTTTGATTGTCTCTAAGCATAGTTGTTTATTTGTCTTATCTATTGGTGTCGGTAACCTTAATTGTTTTCTCGCTAAATGGCATAGGCTTTACAGCAGGGGTGCCCAACCTTTATTGACATGGGATCTACTTTTACATTTTCCAGTCTCTGGAGATCTACCAATCTGGCAAAGCTGTGAACAAATCAAACCGAGCCTATGCTGGTGGGTCTATCGGTGTATCTCAGTTACACGTATAACTTACATTTACATAATGTAGTGAATAAAAAACAATGCATAATGCACTAAACCAAAAACATATTTAACTAACATTTATTTCATGGAAATACATTCATTTTTAACGTTAGTGAGACACCTGGCTGTGGGGCGATGTAGGAAGTTCCTCGTAGCCAGGGCAGTGGCTGGTGGTTACAAGTCCCAAGCAAGCTAGAAGATGTTTATCTGTCACAACCGTTCTGTGTCTGGATTTTGTTATCTTCATGCGAGAAAATACAGATTCGCACGGGTAGGTTCATTCAAAACAAGCTAATATACAAAAATCAAATTTTTTTATAATGGGATATTTCTCTTCTAGCAGCAGTTCCAAGATCTTCCCCATTCCAGTGGATGCCCTGGATTTTATCTCTATGTCATTTTGAAGGGAGGAGTATTTCATTTTCCACTGCAGTTATATTCAGCTGAAAGAGTCCTCCAATTTTGCAGGCAATGTCGTCCACATCTACATCTGTCTCAAATGGGAAAGCGCATGTAGATGACAATAGGCTCAACTTCAAGTCAAGTCAATGAAACGCTTGTCAAATTCAAAGTCAATGAAACGCTTGTCAAATTCTGATGACAGGCTTTGCATCTGCTTAATGTAACGTGTGCAGTGATTTTGCTCTGAAGCACAAGTTATGAATTTACGTCTTGAAAGTAGCGCGCAGATCATGGCGTTGCAGCTCGGTTGAGAGTAGCTGTAGCTTGCGTATAAATGGGTTTACAGAGCTGATCATGTCAACTATATTTTTCTCTTTTCTCTGCAGCTCTAAATTTAGTTCATTTATCAGTGCAGTAAGATCAGTGAGAAAAGCCAAATCTAGGAGCAACTGTTCATCCTCAAGCTGTGCATATTCTGCATCTTTAAACAGCTTGAGTAACTCTTTTATTTTAGGCAGCAGCTCCCTAAATCTTTCCAAAAATCTTCCTCTGCTCAACCACCTCATATCTGTATGGAGCAGCAGGTCTATCTGCTCTACCTCAGCCTCTTCCAAATGAGCGCGGAAAAGTCTTCTCTGCAGGCTCCTTGTACGAACTGAGCAAACAATTTTCATGGAAATATTCATCATCTCTTTCTTATGTAATACTTTCCCACATAAAGCCTGTTGATGGTTGAAGCAGTGATAATGGTTGGATAAGAGTCATTCTGTTTGCGGAAAGTAATAAACCAATTACTACTGCCCGCCATAGCGGGTGCCCCACCAATTATAATGTAAATAAGCTTGACGAGTGGCAGCTTGGTTTTGTTAGCAAAATTCATGAATGCTTGGAATGTCTTTATCCCGTGTATGTCCTTTAAGAAGCAACATGCAAAGAGCTCCTTTTTTGTAGTCATGTCCTCAAACACCATTCTTATGAAAGTGCACAGTTGCGCCATAACCACAGAGTCTGTTGACTCATCAAATTGAAGTAAATAGCATTCCCACCTACCAATCTCTCTCTCCAACTGAGTTGCAAGGTTTCCATTTTTTCAAATCGCCTTGTCAGCGTATTTCTCGACAACTGAAAGTCTTTGATTGATGAGATAATTTCATCCTTGTTTTTAAAATTCCCTTACAGTCAATCAGCAGCTTTTGTAAACGCTTTCTTGACCATTTCTCCATTTTGAAACGATTTCTTATACTTGGCAAGAACGTGGGCAAACTCGGTATGATGTTATCTTAGCTGCCTTACTTCTCGTGTTTGGCTTGGTAAAAATAGACTGTTGCGCAGCTAGTTGTGATTTCTGCTCCTTTAATTTTTTTTCATTTAGAAAAAACGTTTTTTAAGAAAATGTTTAAAGTTAAACTTTTGCAGATTTAAGTGGCATAGTCAGAATCGTCAGTCATTGCATCAAGTGTCAACTTTAAAAAAGAAATTAATTAAATTAAAGAAACACCCACTGCGCTAGTAGAAAGCTGTTACCAATAGCGTTGCTAACAACAACAGGGTTGCCAGATTGAAAAAAATGTACAAATACATAAGGATTCAACTTTTAGTACGGCAAACTCTTACACCTGTAAAAAATCACCCGCGATCGATTTCCAAGGCTTTGAAGATCGACCGGTAGATCGCGATCGACTGGTTGGGCACCCCTGCTTTACAGTCATCGTCGTAAATTTAAGACTATCTTAAAAGACAAAAAGTTATACAACAGCATTCTTTATTTCATCAACCAACTCTTATTGTCGTAATATAGACCTATTGTGATATCATGATTTATTGTCTTGACCAGACTTGTGCTAAAGAACTAACTACTTGTTACAATTTTTTGTATGAAGTAAGATTTTTAAAACTGTGGGATATCCCAAAATATGGGAAAAAGATGATCTCTTTTAGCTACTCAGAAAGCCCAAATTATTGTTTTGTGGCAGGAAGGTTTCTCAGAACGTGTGATTGCATTTGAACCGCGTTGCAGCAAAACTGCAATTCACACGGCAAAAGTAAACTTTATAGAAATTGTGAAGATAGAAAAAGAAGCGGAAGGCCTCGAAAAACCACCCCCAGAAATGACAACATGATGAAACGAAAGGTAGCTTGTTCTCCCAGAAGTTTTTGCCAAAAAATCAAGTTCTTTTCAAGTCAGGCAGGTGCGCAGATTAATTTAAAGACGGTTTCACTGGGTCTTTGTGATCAGTTTAGTTTAAAATCTTACAAACCAGCTCGCAAACCTTGTTCGACCCTATAAGTAAAGCTTTCGATCTTTGCAAAAGAATATAAATCTTGGACTGCAGAGAACTGTAATCAAGTGATGTTTTCGGATGAATTAACCTTTCAACTATTTGGGATGCGGAACGGGCATATCAGATGACCTAAAGAAGAGCAATTCTAGGAAAATTATATTGTACTCACAGTAAAACATTCTCCAGCCAAATGTTCTGGGGTGAAGTGTCTGCAAATGAAACGTTGGACTATTCTTCTTACCGATGGAAATAACAATAAATGGCTCGCGATATGTCATCCTTCTAAAAAAATTTACAATGACAAATGGCGGTCCTTCAACGTTTAGTTTACATGCAGGATAGGGTTCCGTGTCATCCATTCAAGGTAGTGCAAAGTTTTCAGGGTCAACACGCTTGAGTGGCCTGGAAAAAGTCTTGCCCTTATTCCGATTGAGAACTCATAGTCAGTGATAAAAAAAAAGTAGAAAAGCAACCCTTTAATAACTCAGCACTTCAACAAGCCATAAAAGAAGTTTGGGGAAGGAAATCTTCAGAAAGACAATTATAAGCATGCCTAAGAGGATTAAGAGTGTCATAGAATGCGAGGGAGGCCAGTAAAAATACTGTTTTATTGCAAATACTTTGACAATTTGTTGTTTTATGCATAGTGCTACCACAATTTGATTCATTGGTAATCCGATATACCATATTTTATTGTTTATGAGAAAAATACTATATTTTCAAAAAAAATGTTAAGGTGGTCTTAACTTTTGGTAGTGACTGTATTAAGCTACATTTATGTAAATCTCTAGCCTGCGGTTTTAAAATGAAATTTAACGTTTCACAATAACCAGTCGGTCAAAGAAGCGGAAAGATCTAGTTGGGTAAACGTAGTGTCACTATACTCATATAATACTTAAGTAAACGCAGAAAGTAGGCTAGTGAATAATATTTCTACTTGAGTAAACGTAATCTCGAATTAGGGCTAAATTACTTAAGCAAGTAAAAGTGAAAAGTAGTGGTTTTATTTTTGGAGCAGTTTTGTCGTGTATTTTTCCTATCCAGAGGATCTCAATTGGGGTGCTCGCACCACGAAAGATGGGAGATGGGATTTAAAGGCTCATGTATATGGTACAGGTAATGGCTTCTCTATAAAAAAGGCTAAAATCCAGTAGAACAGAGTTGAAGCGTCTCGAAACAATATTTTTTAAAGTCTCGGTCTCGAAGGTCTGAAATCTCGGCACCTTGAAGCCTCGGAAAAGGGGCATGTTTAGGCAACATTTAAAGGTTCGTTTCAAAGCTGAATAAAGTGAGCCAAATTTCCGACAGCTTTGCTTTACAGCAACATTCATATTAATTTTAACTGATACTGAAAAGAAAAACTTTACATATAGTAGCGCTATGATGAATGCGTGTGTCACGATATATAACTATTTTCACGCATTCCATATTAAATAGCTTGTTTTGTATTAAATAGCTCATATCCTGATTTATTGCAACGTGTTCAAAAATTCATGGAAATGTCCAAAATTTAGTGTCAAAAATAGTCGCGACATTTCGTAAACGTTTGGTTTCGAAAGTCTCGTCTCGGTCTCGGCACGTTCAAGTATCGGTCTCAAAACGCCAATGTCTCGTCTCGAAGATTTTGGCCGAGACTCCAGCTTTGCAGCAGAACGATGTTGGAGGCCATATTATTTTTAGGAGACTCTCCAAAGGAGCTATAAAATAATAACTTAAGAAAAAAACTTGATAAGGTTTGGTTAATTATTTTAGTACCTATTTTTATTGCAGGAAAATTTGTTTATATTTTTTGATTACTCTCTAATGCTGTCAAAGTTTTTTAATAACTCAAAGTCGTTAAAACGTAAGCAATTTTATGAGATCAACTTTTTTTTACTTTCAAACAAAAAAACTTAGATCATTTCATATTCCAAACTTAGCGTAAAAGCTAGAGCCAAATGCATTATTTGACAGCAATGAGTGAAAACTACAAGTTTTTGGTCCGGCACTCATTAGAAGTTATCGCCAAAATGATCGGATTTGCTCCTTATAAATTGGCCAAATGTTTTGCCAGCCTCCTTACTAAAGCCGATTGCTTTAGTAAGGCGTCTACCCAAACTGCTTGAAAATTGCCGAAGTTATTCCAATTTTTAAAAAGGGTGATTGTGAGGAAGCTTCTAATTATTGTCCCATATCAATTTTATCACAATTTGATAAAATTTTAGAAAATTTAATATACTCCCGCATCATTAATTTTATTGAAAAAAATTATATGCTCTGTGAAAATCAGTTTGGCTTTCGGAAAAATTCTTCAACTATATTTGCAATCAACTTAATGTATGACAAGTTTATAAACAATATTGATCAAAATTTATATACATGCTGTTTGTTTTTGCATTTATCAAAGGCTTTTGATACGGTTGATCATGAAATTCTTTGTATCTTAACTTTGGAATTCGTGGTAAACCTCTCGATTTATTAACCAGCTACTTAAAAAACAAATATCGATATACTAATGTACGTAAATTAATGTCCTCATATACCAAAGTATCATGTGGGGTACCCCAGGGATCTTGCCTTGGGCCGCTGCTTTTTTTGTTATACATTAATGGCATTTTGTTGATTTCCAATTTTGACACCACACTATTTTCCAATGACACCTGCTTGATGATGGCTGATAACAATTAGAAAAACCTGGAACACAAAGTTCAAATAGAACTCAAAAAAGTTAACTCTTGGCTCTGTCAAAATAAGCTATCCCTAAATTTTTCAAAAACTAACTACATGTTAATAAACAAGCAACCCCTTAAAACTTGTCAATGTAATTTTAAAATAGCTCTTAACGGTATTACTATTAATAGAGCGCATACTGTCAAATACCTTGGGTTATTCATTGACGATAATCTCAAATGGACGTCGCAAATACATTATTTGTCCACGCAGCTTGCCAGATGCACAGGACTCTTTTACAGATTGCGAAATTTTGTTTCAAGAGAAATCCTTTGCATGCTATGCTATAGTCTTGTATACAACGGAATTCAGTATGGAATTACTGCGTGGGCAACAGCAAATAAAACTTCACAAGAAATAAATCGAGTAAGGCTTAATAAAATTTTGAGAATAATATTGTTTCGTAACTTATATACGCCAACTTCGCAAATGTATAAAGAACTTCAAGTGTTAAAAGTAGAAGACATATATCAACTTGAGTTAGCTAAGTTTATGTATCAACTCCATCATAATCAATTGCCTAAAAACTTTTGTCACTCTTTTCGTAAGTTAAATACTATTCATCAACATGAAACGAGATTAATTAATTCGACTGCTTACTACCGCCCCCGAATAAATAAATTATTTAGCCAAAAACTATTTTCTCACAGAGGTTCAAAGCTGTGGGGTAACCTTGAATCAGAATTAAAGAGCATGCTCTGGGTTTCTTTTAAAAAAGCGTATAAACTAAAATTATTAAATGAATATCAACTCTTGCAAAAGCTTTTGATTCTGTAAAAATATTTCTTGTTATTGTTTGTTCCGTTTTCTTTTTTTCTTTTTTTTTATCATTTGATAAAAACTTGAACTCAACTTCTTTTTACATAATGTACTCAAATTATAACAGTGTCACTTAATAGATTTCGCTTATATCTCAATCTGCTGAGATCAGGGAGCATCTCGACTCGATAACCAAAAGGTTTTTCGATGCTCCCTGGCTTTTGCAACTAATGATTTTTTTTGTGTATTACTAATCTGATTATTGTGTCGGTGCGCAAAGCAAAATCAAATAAATTCTCTCTCTCTCTCTCTCTCTCTCTCTCTCTCTTTCTCTCTCTCTCTCTCTGTCTCTCTCTCTCTCTCTCTCTCTCTCTCTCCTTCAATCAGATCTAGATCTTTACTAGAGCGCCTGCACTAATAAGTCTTTCACTTTTGCTGTAGATATGCATCACTTCATTTAGAACCACAAGCCATCTTTCTCTGTTCCTTTGATATCTCTAGTCTGTTTGCGAATATCCCACTAACAGAAACCATTCAGATCTGTGATGATATTTTGTACAACAGTAAATTAGTTCCGCTTACTCGTTCAAAAAGGTTGCTGACGGTCTCGTACTTTCAACATTTTGTCTCGGGAAGACAATCTAAACTCCAATCTAATTATCGCGTGCGGTCGGTCAAACCTTTTTAATTCTTGCGTTTCTAATCCGTATTGCAAGTGTGATAATGGATACCACTGAAACGCCGAAAATCTAATCAGCATTTTAGGGTGGAAATTAGGGCAAGGGTAAGGGTTCATGGGAGTTGCGATTATGATCAGAGTTAGGATTGGGCAAAGTTTGTGCAAAAGGTACGAAATGTCTGTGGACCAAATGTTCAGCCATAATTTGCTGTATGAAATGAAATTTTCAATGTACAAAATCGGTGATATTCTTTCTAAGGCAGTTTCATTGAGTTGCCAACACCAGCTACAATGCTAATTGAATTCAGTTTCAACAATACAATATGCAAATATATTGATGGAGCTGCCACCGGGCCCCGACTTGGCCCAGCAACTTCCTAATATACTGCACCCTATTTGTTGGACTCTACGAGAAGGAATTATTTTGAGGTTCGAGGAAGCAGCAAACCCGTTCTGTGTTTCCACAGCGTTGATGACATTTTTGCCAATTTCAACGCGGAATCCTACTGTGACAACTTTGAATAATTGGTGAGTGGTACAAAAATTCAATATCGTTATTGATCATCTCATAATTAAATCTGCAAAGATTGCAGACAATGACATGGTTGATATCACTAGCGATATTGTGACAGTTTTCTTGCGGCATCAAACACTTTACATCCTTTCTTGACCTTTACAATAAAAAAAAAGGCAATTGCAAACTTCCCTTTCCAGATGTTTGTGTAGAGAAAGCGGACTCAAAATTCTCTACATTCGCATGTGGAAAACCGACTTTCATTGGAAAATAGACACTTTTGGTTCCCAAAACCGGAAGACGAGCTTGCTATAAACCTAGTGCACAGGGCTCCGTCTATCTGCTCCAAATCTAAACTACTACAAAAGGTGGACAACATTAAACCTACTCTGTCCGAAAAAGGCAACCCATATTGTGTTATTCAGGTAAGTATGATCAAGACTATTATTATTGTGTTATTCAGGTAAGTATGATCAAGACTATTATTATTGTGTTATTTAGGTAAGTATGATCAAGACTATTGCCAAATTTAATACCCTGAAGAAAAAAGGTACGGTATCCAAAAAACGCGTAAGTTATTTACAACTTCCATGGATCGATAACATTTTTCTTAAATTTCAGAAGCTAGTCAAACCTACAGTAAGTAATTGCTATTATGCAATGGAACTTTGAATGATATTTTCCACCAAATCTATTCTACTTGCTTTGCAGAAGAATGCCGTGCTTTACCGTCAACGATTCGATGTCGAATATGAGTACGTGTGCCACTCCGACTGACGATAAGCCGCTTATTCCAAAGTATACCGGGTAGAGTCTACCTACATGCAGGGGATTAGATTCAGAATGGTTTTCAGTAATCAGTACTTCCAAAAAAATATCGTACCGGAATTTCGTACTAAAATACCGCGCGCAATAGTGCGGTACGGAATTTTTTCCGTACCGTAATACCCTACCTCTTCGTACTAATTATTTTGTTAAATTTTTGTTCTTACACAACAACAGATATTTGCCGAGATAAATATCAGCAGAGGTAGAGAGGCTGCGCTAATAGAGAGGCTAAGCATTGCACTAAGTTCTGACAATAGTTAATAATTCACTCTTGTGATAACTAAATCCCCTCGAATAAAACTATTCTCTTAGCACTATTCCAGTATTCCATTGGAATCTCACTCGAATGTAGTATCTACAATCTAAAATATTACAACTCCTCCTGGAGTAGCACAATCTCATTGGGATGAACGATCTAGAAGAATTGATAATCGTAACAACGCTCTATATACTCAAAACGTCAAGTTCTAGAAGGTTCCAAAGATAATTCTAGCGAATTCTAATAAAACAAATAAAAACTATCACATGATTACTATACCATTGCAAAACACAATTGCTACATCACAGAACGAATCTCCTAAAAAATTCTAGAGAGTTATGGTACTTTAAAACATGTTTGTTAAGTCATAAAATACAGAGTTCAAGAAAGTTCTAGGTCAATAAACTTAGGTAAGGTCAAACTTGTAGCAATTACTTGAATTTTTCCCTTTAATGATGCAATTTTTGTGATAGCTGTCAAGTTGGAATTTTGTGGCATTTTTGGTTCCAACAAAGCAATACTATTCAAAACTTGAGATTTGGCCTTCGGGAAAAGCACATTACGGTGAAGAAAACATAATATCGTATTTCCGTACCGTAGTATGCCAGAAAATACCGTACATAATTTTGTACTATACTTTTCTTCAAAATTTAACCGCGCTATACCGTACTCAATCACCTGCCTAAATGAACTCAAATAAATCAGATTTTGCATGAAGAAAAAGAGACAAGTGCCTATGCGAAAAAGCAAGACAACTTCTTTCCCTCCCAACAGTGACTCGGTAATTGACCCGTCACCAGTAGTGATAGGTACTGGCAACAACAGATATGCGTTTCACTTAGCCGTTATCGGAGAAACATTTATCAAAAATAAACAAATCGTTTCGCGCTGCTAAAAGAATTTGCCTTTTGCGCTGCAATTGGTACACTAGTAGCTTGGATTTAAACGAGGACGAAACGCATACTTTCGAAATAACACAAAAAACAAATAGCGACGCTTTCTCTTCTGTGGTTGATTCTGGCGATAACTTCTGATCAAAGCCAAAACGAAACGTTGTCAACTTACTTAAATAAATTTTTACTCGTTACTTCAAAAGAGTGCGACAAACCCATCATCTGAAGCTTTTGTCAAAGCTATTTTAAGACTTTGAAGGCTACCACATAGCAATTGTCCACAAATTAAACAATGGAGAAAATTTGAATATACTTATGGCCAAAAAATTCTTAAGACCAAAAGGTATGTGTCACGAATACATAAATTTGCGTTAAAGAGTAGTTTTACATGTGTGTAGAGTTGTATTCTGTTTGTTTTTGCCGTGATTGTTTTATTTGTGAATCTGAGTTGTTTGTAGCCATAACTTGCAAAGCTGTTTTCAAAAAAGACCTTTTTTCTTTCGGGTTTTATAAATAGGTTTGTAACTCACACGCCTTTCTGACGTCACAATGGCTGTCTACATGACTTTCCCGCGTATTCTAGTAATTCTTGTTTCTTCTCGAAGATTTTTTTTTTATTATTATTATTATCGATTACGTAATTTATTAACGGCGTTTTTTCTGTGTCACGTGGTGTTCAAGCAATTTCTAGATTATTTTCCAGTCGTGTATATAACGCGGCGAGATTTTTTTTATTCATTCACAGATTTAGAAATTCATTGAGTAGTACAGGGTGTCCAAAAAGTTTCGCCCAATTTTATATTACTAGCAATTGTAAGTTTTAAATAAATTTTATTGTATGATGAATGAGAACTACAAGCACAATAATAACAGTGAGTAAATCAAACATGAAACAATAATCAAAAGGAAAGAGGTAAGGTCACAACAATGTTCAAACAGGTCATTCAGACAGTTCAAATTGTTTCCCGCTGTGTTCAATACAGGGAACCAATCGTGCAGCAGCACCGATGCAAACCTTTTGGCATAGTTCCACATCAATTGTGGCAATTTTGTCAGGAATAGTTTGTGGTTTCTATTTGTACACCATGTCTTTAAGAACACCCCATAAAAAAAAGTTTTAAATTCATATAAAACTTACAATTGTTATTAATATAAAATTGGGCAAAACTTTTTGGACACCATGTAGATCAGAGTAAAGATTAGAGTGTTGTAAAAGGCGTTGTTGTGTGATGATTGTCGTGACAGGAATCAAGCGATTATTTTGGTGGTTTTAGTTTTAGTTATTCTCTGATATTTATTTATTGAAGTGCTTTAGTTCTGTGTTTTTGCAAGCAAAGAAATTCGAAGTTATAAAATGGTTTTGAATACATTGTTCTGTTCTTGATCGAGAAGTGCGCGGGTTGAAGTATTTTAGTGGAAGCCAATCTTTATCCTAGCTATTAAGTTGCAACCAAACTTAATTATTCGCTTGATGCTGCAAGTCGCTTCAATTTTAAGAAGTAAAATTAAAGTTAAAATAGAATCAAAACTCTATTCCAAGGTGACAGTATGAAATTACGACCCACTGGTAGTAATCAGCCACTTGGTTTCAAACCAACAACGGTCTGCTTCAATGGAAGATTTGCAGAAATAAAAACTTGAATTTAAAGCTGTTTTCGCTTTGCCAACTTCATTGCATTCCAATTCAACAGACATCAAATTTTCAGCATTCACTTGGGTAAAAGTTGTAACTACTAAAATAGCGTTAGTTCGTACTATATCTATTCAACTAAAAGTATAAGTAGTAGAAATTGAAACTACTCAAGTTAGTTGCTAATTACTAAAAAGCCTACTTAAATAGAATTACTTCTTTACTTACCACCTCTGACAAAGAATGTACAGCAGTCCCGTAGCACTCCAACTTCGGGCCCCCCCCAAAGTAAGCGCAAGAGCCCCTGCGCACAGGTCATATCACTTTAGAGGTGTAAAATTGAAAAGCTGCATTAAGAAAATACACCACAATTTGTACATAAGTAAACAGGCTAATGTCAGAATAAAGCATGCCGATACCGAAGGTGCAAGTCATAAAAAATTCGGCACCGATGCCAGAGTTCAGTAGGACATTTATGCAGACACTGCGAAACGAAAGCAATGACACTGAAAAACATGAAAAAGTTATAAAAACACAGTATCATTTAAATAGTCTGGAGCGAACCTTTTTGTTCGCAAATGCTGTTATGACATTGTCATAATCAAGAGATCGGGCGCAGTCATTTTCGATTGACAACATGGCTAATGAAGATAGTCTACTGTCTGTCATAGACGTTCTATTAAAAGTTTTGATCAGTTTCAATTTGCTGAAGCTTCTTTCAGCGCTGGCAACAGTCACGGGGCAAGTTAGTAAGATTCGAAGTGCGATGTACACATTCGGATACAATTCAAATAAATGAGTCTTTAGAAGATAGTTCAGAA
Source organism: Trididemnum clinides (assembly GCA_963675345.1). Lineage (NCBI taxonomy): Eukaryota > Metazoa > Chordata > Ascidiacea > Aplousobranchia > Didemnidae > Trididemnum > Trididemnum clinides. The sequence goes on along the minus strand of OY776290.1, from coordinate 19,363,521 downwards.
AGTCTTGAGCCGTATTGAGATTGCGTTTTTTTTGTAAAATTAAAACAAACCGCTGTAGCTCAGCGCTCATTTCATCAGAATCAATGTCACCGAACTTTTTTTGGAACTCTTTACAGCAAGTAAGAAGAGCATTTTCTTGTTGCACAAGCAAAAGTTTGTCTCGTGTGTACAAAAACGAAAAGGCGGAAGAAACCTCACGTAACAAATTAAAGCGCTCCTTTATTGACATAATAGCCTGGTCTACTAATGGATAGAAAAAGTTGCTTTTAAATTTCAGTTCAGGAGTAGCTCGTTGTTCCTCTTCACCTTGGTAATCAAACAATCTTCTTTTCTTTCCACTTCTTGACGGAGGAAAGGAAGGATCAATATCCAATTCCTGTGCTATTTCAACAGCAGATGTTGCGGCACTGTCATAACCCGTTGTGCGATAGTTTTGCAAAAACTTTTCAGTTGCCTGGATTTCCGTTTCCATTGTATGAAGGGAGACTCCATACGATTGAAGAATCTTGCTTGCTTTATTGACTTGGAATAGGATATCATACCAAATAAACACCGACAAAAGAAAACTCCATTTTGATAAATGAGCTATCAACGATTTTCTTTCTGAGGCAGCTCTTCCATCTTTTCTTTCTATGGAAATGGCTTCCAAGTCTTTCAGTGCCAGCAACACCTCTTTTAAATTGTATCAAAGAGGTTTGATGCATTTAATTCTGCTTTCCCAACGAGTATCAGATTGTGACTTTATGGACAGCTCCACATGTTTCTTCAAAATTTCCCAACGCTGAGCAGAGGAAGAAAACAGCACATACAACCTTGTAAGTACTCCAAAAATTGTCAATGCTTCCGTCGATGAATTAGCACTGTCAACAACAACTAAGTTAAGGGTATGGTTTGCACAGGGCACGTAAACAGCTTTGGGATTGATGTCTAGCATTCTTGCTTGGACCCCAGAATGTTTTCCTTTCATGTTAGCACCATTATCATGTGACTGACCTCGACAATCAGACAATTCGAGTTGCAGTTCGGTCGCTTTTTCTAAGAAAGCGTCCAACAAGCCTTTCCCAGTACTGTCACTTATTCTCAAGTAGCCAAAAAATGTTTCTTTAACAACAGCAGCTTCTTCATTACATAGTACATAACGGAGAATGACAGACATTTGTTCATGATGTGACATATCTGGAGTGCAGTCCAAAATTATAGAAAAATATTTTGCCAATTTCAATTGCTGTAAATTTTCTTTTTCAACTTCTGTCGCTAGCAATTCAATTAGTTCATTTTGTATGGTAGGACTCAAATAGTGATCTTTAGTGTTTTTATTCTTGATTCTGTCTTGAAGCTCTTTTAGGATCGGATCTCTTCTTGCCAAAAGCTCAAATATACCCAGAAAATTTCCATTGTGAGGAGATCCTAAGACTTCTTCAGATCCTCTAAAAGCAAGATTCCTTTCCGATAGAAACAAGGCAATGTCGATAAGTCTCTCTAAAACATTTCTCCAAAAACGTCTTTCATTGAAAAAAATATTCATCTCGCGTTTGTCGATAGTGGATGAATTTCTTATCCCTTCAGCTAGCAACATCCATTGACTGCAGCATTCTTGGTGGGAAATGCCGTTTTCATGGTCTCTCAGTTTTTTCGAAAAACCCTCCCATGTATTTATACCACTACAAAAGGGCTTAGTGTTTTTCCAAATAGCTTACAACAAAAGCAAAAAACTTGATCTGATTCCCCACAATAAACTAGCCACGACCGTGAAACACTTTCACCATTAGGTAACACACGTTTATAATGGTTGGAGGAAAAACGTCGCCTTGGAGTTGTGTTATTATATGGAAAATTCATTATTAATTGATGTGGTCCACGCTTTACTATATCACATCGTTGAGCATCAGAAATACTTTCAGGCCATTTACATGGGTCATCAGGGATAGGGGTAAATTGAGATTCAGTTATTTTTGATATTGAAGGTTGCGTATTGGCAGGTAAATCACAACTTACATTTTCTGGAAATTCACAATCACTTTGATGCTGATCGTCATAGTCTTCTTTTTCTTGTACACTATAGTTTCTTCATCCCTCTCGGTACTAGTGCCAGGTCTACTCTGCTCAGTAATCTTGAAAAAATCTGTCATCTTGGGCAATTTCGCTACAGCATCTCGAGCAGTGGCTGCTTCTTTTCTCTTTTGAGCACCACTTTTTGAACGTTTCATTCTATACAATGTCAATAAAATACTTTATCTGCACTCTGCAGTGTATATATATTGTCCCGGTATTTATAGCCAAACAGAATTCCAGACCATTCTATGATTGTTGCGTAACAACGGCATTGTTACGTCAATCGAATATTCAAGATTCTACCAGAAAATCAATCGAAATATTCTAGATTCTGCGAGATAAAATGACGTTGCATTCACTTATGATGTCACAAGCCAATTTCTTCCTACAGTTTAAATCGGTTGTAAACAAGTCTGCTGAACTGAAAATAGTCACGTAGCCAAAAAGCAATTTCAGACTAACTTGGGCCCCCAAAGTTGGCCAGGGCCCCCCCAATTGAGGGCGGCTGCTACGTCTCTGCTGTACAGAAAAGTTTTGAGGTCAGCGGCAAGTACTCCTTTGTTGCTATAGAAATTAACTCGCAACAGAGCTTAACAATGAATTTGGAAAGCAAATGTCAATATAAAAAACAAAGACGTTTTTAAGAATAAAAGGTGGAACAATGAAGACAAGTTCTACTTTTAATGATTGTCCTAAGATTGGGCCAAGGTATCTTGCAGTTTCATTAAGTTTGGTTTTAATGTTTATGCTCGATTGTAGAGTCGAAATTTATGCGGAGTTCGTATAACACCAAAAAACGTTATAAAAGCGAATTTTACCTCAACTTGACGTATCGTGCCAGCAGCACGGACTTTTTACTCGATTTAACAACTATTTTCGGGCAATGAAACAAACCACAAATAAGTCGAGAACATGAATAAGACAACTATTTGCAAATGTTATGTTTTTGGCATTAGCTTGTGGGCCAATAGCTACAGTAGATAGCCAAAAGAGACATTTGCCCCAAAATTTTTGAACTCATCAAGGAAGGGTGTTTTCAAGTACTATATAATGGCAACAAAACGTTGACCTCAGCAAAAAAGTGATCAAACAAAATTGAAGATCGGAAAGCCCTCCAACCCCAATATTTTTTATCTCTTGAAATTTACTTCTGGCGATGCTAATGGCTTCTGATCTTAGCCAGATAATCGCTTAAACTTCAGAAACTTTCAACCATCAAGTGAAGTATCACACTAATACTGTGCTTGCAATAAGTGTATTACGTAATTTCCTTATGATTTCTTACTTGTTTGATGGGAAATAATCTGTACGGTAGCTAAATCAAGTTATTGGGGAAAAAACAGATAAGGAAATGAATTTAAAAAACGCGCACTCTTCTAAAAGTAATTACAATTCCTGACTTTCAAATTACGAAGTATAAAAACGCGCTATAACACGTCACACGCCCTAAATCCACAATATTTAACGCTACAAAAACAGTGAAGGAAACAAATTCGCAAAGAAAAATTAACTCGGCCCTCCAAATCCTACACCCTATCAGGAAAAGGTTGCCGATCCCAGCTATCAATCGAAGGTCTACTCGCAATTCATAAACCCGCATCCCAGTGGCTATTGTGGAGCACTTACACAGTGCAAGGTTCACTGTGGTAAAAGTATATACGGCAAGAAGCCAAAAAATAACATAACTATTGAAAGGGCGACACACTATGAAAGATAGAGCACCAACCATGAAAGATAACTATAAAAACAGCACAATCAGCGCAAAATCAATGGAACTAGAAATGTTGAAAACGAGGCTGTATATTGGGATTGCCTGACGCTAAGAGACTGTTTCCATGTATCACCCAATATTAGCCAACGGAGCAGCTGGTTCCTAAATCTTATACACTGAGGGGGCCCCTTATGGAATCTTGCCTCAGATCTCTAAATCCAACACTGTTAGCGATGAAGATTTTAAATGCTCTTTTTTTGCTAAATAGCTATGCTTTGATGAGTATTTGTTTTTCACGCTGTAAAAATTTGCTTAAAAGCAGCGCCAGTATCGGTGGTGAGGTAAGCAAAGTTGGTAGTTTGGTTTATAACTTCCCCGATACGGTAAGACTGCTTGATCTTTAAGCATGATCTACCATTTCAAACCCCTTCTTACTTTGACTTTCGACCAAACAAAGTGGAGGGCTTAAAAAATCAAATATATTGCCTCCAACAAATTCCACTGTCACTTTTTTCAGGTAAAATTTTTTACCTCAATTTTGGGTTAAATTTTTGAGGGCTGCTGATGACATTTGCTCAAGAAATGAGGGAGCACAGCTGAAGTTTAGCCCCCATCTCCCTGACAACACACTGTCTTTTACTGCGAATTATAGGAGCTGGTGTTAGCCTGTTTAAGATATTACTTTTAATTAATTGATATTAAGGCATATAGGCTAACTGCAATCAGTTGAATAAAACATACCACTTCCACGACCGGTTTCGTTCCTATTAGAACTCGTCAGGTGGACTCAGGTATTGAACCGACGATCACATGAATTGCTTCATGCGGTTTATGCATATATCGCATCAAGCTCACTGTAGTGAGCGTGCACCATATATAAGCTTAAAATTAACAGCATCAGTTGAAAGGACCGATGGCGGAGTGGCATAAACCGCATGAAGCAATTCATGTGATCGACGGTTCAATACCTGAGTCCACCTGACGAGTTCTAATATGAACAAAACCGGTCTATGCCTTAATATCAATTAATTAAAAGTAACGTCTTTTACTGATTAACTTAAACACTACGCAAAGCCATTTCTGTAACTTGATTGATTTTTGTCTCATGTGATATGTCAAGTGTGTGTATAACCGTGATAAATATTCAAGAAATAAACCAACTTTGAATCAAACAAAGCAACCTTTAGACCTGCACTAAATGACTGTAACTCTCAAACGAATTCGAAAGTAATAAAGTTGAACTTTAGCAATTATGATATAGCGTAAAATGACGTTACAATTTAAAAAAGTGCCTTTTTTCGAGTATTTCAGCAACTGAATTTCAACACTGTCCTTAGCGCTTCAGCAAGCATAAACAAGCATTGTAAACTATACTGTATTGCGATGTAGCAGCAGTCTATAGTTCATTTATGGTTTCTAATTTACAGCAACAAACAAAAGGGGTCTAGGCTGATTTGTCTAAAACAATTCGTCTAAAACACAATTTGTCTAAACAACTACTTGTCAATAAACAATTTGTCTAAAACACAGTTGGTCTAACCCTAACCCTAACCCTAAGCCATTTAGACAAATTGTATTTTAGACGAATTGTTTTAGACAAACTCTCCTGACACCAAACAAAAGAGATTTTTGAAAAAGTTTAGTTTACAAATAACTGACAGGTGCAAAAAACAGCACGCAGTAAGGCAGCTGTAACCTAAACAAGTCAATAAAGATCAACTCGGTATAAAAACGGAGCAATAGCAATTGGAAGTTTTCTAAAAATATGGTAGATCGCAGCAACCAAATCAACTCGACGTTACCGGTACTCTAATTGCACATTTTGCTTTTTAAATTCGATCAATTTTCTCTCCTTGCGCCATTGCCAAAACTTTTGTTTTCATCAACAGCGCTTTTCTTCTTTCAAGTTTTTCTTCATTGATTTGATTTTTAAGTTGAGCTATAATGCACCACGGGAAAACACAAGAAAGTATGTAGTCATCCGAAGCCAGCCCTGGGATGGAGTGCTTCGTCCTGTAAAATATCTTGTTTCTTCCAACAGACTTATATGCACCCACAAAACATGGTGTGAACAAGCATAAATAGCAATTTTCACCATACTTTCCAGAACCTATTTCTTCTGCTATCTCGCCATTTAAAATACAAGGCAACAGCATGGCTTTAATGCATGTTGCAGGGCTGTAGCAACAATCGACACATCTGAAGGTGAAATCATTTGCACTTTGCAATTCTAGCAATGACGTTATTTTACTTTTATACTGGACTTTATACGACTGAACGCCGGTTGTACCGGTATTAGTTGCAGTTTCGGGTTCAGCTACAGTAGAAGTAACACTAGAGCTGTTATTGACTTGTTTTGACATAACCTCAACTAAGGTATTGCGCAAGACTTGCTCACCAAAAACTCACTAATTCGAACTATGTAAAATCAAAAAACAGGTTATAATGATACAACCACCTGAAGCGGTCTGCTTTCATTGAAAGCCTATAAATAAAACCTACTATATCGATACTTATTGAGTCCTTTTAATATGCAATTGTTCCACAACAATGGATTATTTATGAAAAACAATTTGCACTTAACATCTAACAACTAGAGGTAGTCCAAGTAGCCCAAAAATCTATTAAAATCCTCAAATGAAAGTAAAAAGTAATAAAAGGTATTTTCACTTGAGTAAATGTAAAAAGTAATTGCGAATTAAACTACAAAAGTAGTAAAAGTAGAAAATTGTTTCATTTTTTGAGCAGCTTTGCCCTGTATCTTTCCAAGCCAGTGGTTCTCGATAGTGGAGCTCACACTACGCCAGCTGCACAAATGGAATTTTGAAGGGGCATATTTCTCTGCCTATTTATTGTTTAAGTTACATTGCCGATCAACCTTATTGGAACCCTTTTGCAGAGAGCTCAGTCTATCTACTCCAAATCCAGACTGTTAAAAGAGCTGGACAACATCAAAACTATTCCTTGTAGAAATGGTTACCCAGACATTGTTTTTTGGGTAAGAATGTCCAAGGCCATTCCCAAACGTAGTCACCGCTAGAAGAAAAGTCCCCCAAAAAGCCTAGTGTGCCTGAAACTTCTATGAATTGGCAACATGTCTTTTAAGTACTAGAAGCAAATCAAGACTATGATGAATAATTGCTACAAAGTAACTGAACTTTGGATGATAATTTTTACCAAATCTATTTTTTTTTCATGCAATCTACAAAGATGCCTTGCCTTCCCTTCTACTAAGCACTGCTGTATATGAATACATGTGCCGCTGTGACCGCCGGCAAGTTGGCCACACATTCCAAAGTATACAGCTCAGAATCGACCAACAAGTACTCATATCAATTTGACTTGGCGTGAAGAAAGAAAGACAAGTACCTCTACGAAAATGCAAAACGATTCCTTTCCTTCCGGTCTGTGAGTCGGCAATTGGACAGCATTTACTTGAAAACCTCCGATCTGTCCCGGTTTTTACAATGTCAGTTAATCATCAGTGTTACTAACGGCTAAATCGCCTTTCCACCTAGCCACTGTTGAAGCGACTTTTATCAAAACCAAGCAACCGGTGTTATCCCAGAATATGTCTATGCACCACAATTATATATTCCTCCAGTAGCTTTGATTTTAGACGCGGATAAACACAATTTCAATAGTTCCGCCTTCTGCAAATAACGATGCTTGATCGTTTGCTTGATTTTGGCGATAACTTTTCGTAAAAGCCTAACAAAAACATACAAGTTTTTAGTCGTTGCGTTAAAAGAGCGTAAGGAAGTCGCCCTCGAAAGTTTTATTGCGCTACTACATCCAACATAAAAAGCACTGGATTTGTCCATATTGACTTTGCAGCCTGATTTTTGACCGAATGCATTTAAAGTGTCAAAAGCGTTGTTAAATTGCGAAGCACTTCCATTCAAAAAAATAGCAACATTATCTGCGTACAAAAATACTTTCAAGATCTTTATTTAACGTAATGCCTTTATATTGCCTGCTCTGACGCAACATGATCGCTAAACACTTTATACATAAAAAAAATAGTTGAAGAGAGGGGTCTCCTGGCCTTACCCCTTCTTGACATAGAAAAAGGGCTCAGAAAACTATTGTTTAGAACACAGCATTTAGGGTTTTTGTGTAGGACTCTTATCCAGTTAATCAAAGAATTGCCAAAATGATAGCATTTTATCATAAGACCAGTTTAAAGAATCAAACGCTTGGTGTACACTGTAGATCTACTATTAACTCAGCGTCTGGCATCTTTTGGTAGTTTGCGTAGTCAATAATATCAAATAGTAAACGAATGTTATCTCCAGTGTTTTTGGCTTTCATAATGCCATTTTGTTCTTTTTCTATAAAGTCATTTAAAAACAGGCTTATTCTGTTGGTTATAACTTTGGATGTTATTTTGTAATCACAATTTAACGATACGATTGGCTTGTATTTGGAGGCAGACAATTTGTCTTTTTTGGGTTTAGGCAATAACGTTATTACACTCTCATACTGGGAATCAATAATTGGTTGATAAGTTTGGAAAAATCAAGGCATTCCATTAATAGACTCTTAATTTCAGTGCAAAAAGTTTTATAAAATTTAACGGAACAGCCATCAAGACCTGGAGATTTATTTTTGGTTTGTTTAAAAATGGCTTTCGGGCATTCATTATCAATACTAAGCTTTTCGCATTTGCACAATTTTGCCTTATTAATACTTGATAGCGATAGCGTTTGTATGTAATCACAACAATCTTTTTCACAGCATTGTTGGTTTTTAGAAAATAAAGATTCATGAAAGGTTACAAGTTGTTTTAAAATATCCTCTTGTTTATTAATCAATCTACCTTGAGCATTGCGTATGGATTTGATGGATTTTTTTACCCGCATATCATTTTTCCAAGTGAAGAAAATATTTTGGGTCCTTACGTATTATCGGGAGGACCTTTGATTTTGAATGTTATTTTATTTAAAAGAAAGGCAGTGTACACTGAAGGGGCAGGCCCGGTATGTAAATGTACGGGGCAGTGTACACTGGAAGGTTATTTTATTGTTTTAACCGTTTCAATAAATAATTTACTTCAATTTTTGAGTCGTGTTTTTAAAGGTCCTCCCGTTAATACGTAAGTACCATATTTTGTATTTTTCTCCCCCGATTCCATCCAACGGGCTCTAGTTCTTGCAGTAGCGCCTTTAGTTTCGGTTTCCTTCAGCTTGTTGGGATCATTTTGAGAGTGATTTATATTATTTAAAATTTTTTCTTTTTGTTTTGGGTCACAGGATGATAAATTTGATTCCGTGGCATCAAGTTTTGATTCTAGTACCGATTGTTCTTCGTCGAAAGTCTTTTTTAGTAAAAGAGCAGTGCTTAATGGTTTCCCCTCTAATTACACATAAAGTTTCCCACTTGATATGAGGTGTAACATGTCCTTTGGGATTATTGTTTTCAAAATCACTGTTCAGGTTTTAATGAGCACTCTATAATCATCATTTAGCAAAATAGAATTATTGATTTTCTAGTATCCTTTGCCTCGTTCCTCCAATCCCACTTTAATCGTTAATAAGGCAATTTTGTGATCTGACTTAAATACCTTGGCAGGTGTTGGCTGATTGTATTGCTGGCGCAGACCCTTTGAAGTAAGAAAAAAATTCATTCTTGTGGCAGTGTATGGTCGTGATTGATACCTCGCAAAGCTTTTCTTTAAAGGATTAAGCTCTCTGAAAACGTAACATGAATCAAAAACATTTAGATATGTTTTTATTTTTTTCTTTGAATAATTGGTTTGAGTGAATCGGGCCCTCATCTTTACCTAGTTTATTGTCAAGCACTAGATTCCAAATCCCACCTACAACCAAGTCATGTTTTGAAAAATTTACAACTGTCAAAAAAAAGCCTCAAAGAAAGTTGGTTTGTCCTTTGTGGGTGCAGAAATATTGCCGATGACGAAAACTTTGCCGTTAAGTTTAATTTCAATAAGCGCTATTGTACCTGCTTGATCAATGTACGTAGCTGTTCTTTCGTATTTAAGAGATTTTTTAACTAGTATCGCCGCACTACTCTAATTATTACCATAAGAATAAACCATATCCCTTCCCCATTCCCGTTTCTACAGCTCTTCATCTGTGTAATTAGAATGAGTTTCTTGTAGAAGAATAAAGTCAAATTTCTTGCTTTTAAGACTATGAAATATCGTTTTACGTTAAGGTTATTTTTCAACCCATTGACATTAAAGCTTACAATTGTTAACAGAATTATTAAAACAATAGAAGTTCGGAGAAAGGAAAATGCAATGCAAATTATGCTTAATTAGTTTTAACTCCAAAGTTTGTGTCATATTCAAATTCATACCCACAAGGACATCTGTAAGGGCTTTTAAGTTCTTGTTAAGTTATTCTACCATAATCGCAGTTTACTGTGAAATGTGAACAATTGAAATTAGTACAAATGAAGTTCATTGTCTTAGGAGGCAATTTTTCCACATCTTGGTGCCCACAAACGATGGAATATTTTGCGCATTTTAGGCACTCAAACAGAGTGTTGTCCAGCTGCTGCATAGGCTAAAATAGATTGCAGCACGGAATACGCATCATGTCTGATTTGCACACGCAACATTCTGTATAGCGTTCACTCATCTTGACAAAAAAGCGTTGATTTGAATCTTGTTTGTCACAGCAAGGGCGCACCACGATTCATCACAAGTAGTTTCAAGGAAGGTTTCTTCTGTCAGAACTTGGGCGTTACACGAGATGCAGGCAATCCAACATGAAGCTTGTCACCAATCTTAAGATAATGTGGGTGACTGAATTTGACTACCATTTTGGTTGTTTCCTTTAGGTTCATGTTCTTTTGTTAGTGATATTTCACTAGGTAACTGCAGGTCGTTGTCGAATTCAAAATTATCAATTGCTTTGATTTTCCACATGGTCAATTTGAAGGTGGTTGGAAGTGTTGTTTAATTGTTTTCACATTTTAATTGAGCTTGTAATGGATACTAAATCCGTTTTGTCAAACTCTGATTGCGAAATCTTTGTTTTTTTAACAAGTTGACTGGTTCAGGATGTACATTCTTTTCAGGCACATCTGTACGTGATTCATGCGTTTTGCCACGTGTTGGCGCAGGAAGATCAGTCGCCCACCTGTGACATTCTAACAGCGCGTGGCTTGCGTCATCACAGAATTTACAAGTGATTACCTGCCTTTAGTAGGTAACATATATTTCGCAACAACTAACTTGAATGTAACTTGGAATAGGGTTGCTTTGAAGATCAGATTTTTTCATTGTGACCGTTCTCATGCCTGAACGCAAACCATTACTGTGCTTTTTATCTGCAATTTTTAGAAGAGTACCAAAATTAGCTTCAAGTTCTTTTTTTATTGCCTTGTTGGGTATGGGGATCGGTACCCACCCCAATAATATGTTTATATTCATTGCTTCATAAAGCGCCAGGTTGTAAATGAATTCGATATCTTTGAGTTTTATGTACAATTTTAGAACATTTTCCCTGGTTTTGCACGTTATGTCGATGCTTCTGTTTCTCATTTCTGCAGCTTCGATTAAGTTTTCAGTTTTTAAGTTTATTTCTGATAACATCTACAATACTTCAACTCTTTTTAAGTTCGTCTTTGTTTTGAAATTCAGACATGTTGATCTAGCTAGGTTGACAGCTCTATTGCCTCGGACTCTTTGGGCAAAAGATGGCTTGTAGTTTCCTGCCATGGTTACTCGCAGCCTGACTACTGGTTAAATGTCGTTGAGAACTTTGGTCGAATGAGCTTTACAACTCATATCTATAGCGCCCACAAGTCGTATTGGGAAATTAGGAGATTTATCTCGAGAGTACGCAAAAGAGTTCAACGAGCTATAGTGGTAGATGACAATTTTCTCTTTCGTTCTTTTGTCGCATGACTTGAGAGCGCTATTGATCCGTGTACTAAAGATCAATTATCAAAAAGATCTAAGCGTTTGTTTAGGGAAATTCGTCCCCTTATAGGCGGGCTTTAAAGACCGAAAGTTGAATAAGCAGGTGCTACTCATATTTTCTTGCTTTGTTGCAGCTGATCTGATTTTTACGCATTTGGTGGGCTATGAGCAATCCATGCAATAGCACAGCAGAGAAATCGCAACTACAGTTGTCGGCAATTACTGACACCCCGTATAGAGCTAATTTACTCAGCGTTAAAAATTGATCTCTAACATGGTGTAACACTTTTACAGTTTATACCAGAGATAATTTTACTTGTTAAAGAAATACGACACGCGTGTGAAATAGTAAAACAGATAAACTTTTTTTTAATAGCTGGAGATAACAACATTACAAATAGGCATTGCTTTTAGGCAAGTAGATGTCTTTCGTTGACAATTTACATGCTGATACCATAGTTTGTTAAGTCCAACAGTAATCAGTCATTAAAACAGCTATTATGACTGGGAAATGACGTAGAAGTTTCAGCAACAAATATAGGTAACGCTTGCTGTAAAAACAAAAAAACTTTGCATCGGCTATCTCTAAAAAAGATTTTTTTCCTTTATTTTGCCTTGTCTCCAGATATATTTTTGGAACTTTATCCTAAATTTTTCTACCAATTATCTCACTGAGGTGCGACTCTGAATGTGCCAACTTATACAAACAAGAAACGACAGTGACAGAAGAACATTAAAAACCCAATATATACATATATTTCAGCTCTTGTAAAATCATCTTTACCCTCAGTAAAACATCTGTGTTTCATAAATTGACCCGCGTTTTTTATACAATCCTAACTGATCAATTCTTTTTTGTTTGTGGTATTGCAGAGCTTTAAAAGTAAATCAAAGCTTTAGTGGCAACTTGTAGCAAAAGCTTTTGAGCATATTTTAAGGGGCGCAATTAAAAGAAGGACCAGCAAAGAGTAGAGCAAAATATTTCTAAACATTAAGTTATTGCTACGAACTAACAAGCGATCAATGAGTAAGTAGTTTTTTTTATTTGTATGGGCAGCAATGCCAGGTGAACAATGTACGAATTGCGGCAAGCCGGCAGATTGTTTTAGCCTTAGGCAGACCCATTATAGCTTGCACTGCTGAACTAAGAGACAAACACGAACGAACAGATTACAAACATAAAAAAAAACACAAACACTGACGCGAAAAGACAATCCGGCAAAAAACTAACAGGCAAATGCACCGAGCCCAGAGTTCTACCATCAGGGACTAAGCTCACAAATCCCGAGCGCCACACCGTCGGTCGACATCAAGAAGACATGCAAAACTCACGAATCTCAAGTTTTTCGGCGAAGAACTAAACTTTCAAATACCGCGCTTTACACTCAGTTGACATCAGATGAAATCCCACGAATCCCAGGTGTTGTCATTACGGACAGAACTCACAATTCCAAAGTCCCACACCTGCAGTTGACATCAGATACAAAACCCACAGGTTCCAAGGGTTCCTCCAAGAAATAAACTGGTCAATTGGGAGACCCACACTGAGAGTTGGCATCAGAAACAAAATGTACGAATGCTGAGGCTTCCCGTCACGAACCAAATCTTCGAATTAATGGTCTCAAAGCGTCTGTTGACATCAAGCACAAAAAGTGCTCGTCGCGAGCATTCCTGACAGGCAGAAAACGCATGATTTTGCAATCACCGGTCCATCGCGTTGCTCTTAGAGCCATCTTCACGCGCTTGTTTACCAATTAGTTGCTTTGTACGATTCGCTCGGTGGACGGCTTCAACTATTCTTATCCGATTAAAGCTCAGGTTGAGTGTGTCGTTAGTTACTAGATGGTCATTTTACACAAGCTCAACAGAAAACCAAAGAAAATATCTAAAAACTTTGCTTGCCGTAACAAAGCAATCAAAGACAAGTTTACAATTTACAAATATCATACAGTTCGTTGACTTGTAGCCAGGACGTTGTTTTAATTTTCCACGGCCGTTACAAGTGTCCCCGGAGCTGCTGGTAAGCATTTCGTGAAAAAAACACAAAATTCGGTTTCGTTATTTGAATCATCAAAACAAGACCTTCATAACAAGGATTTCTACCAGCGATTACCTAATATTTTGCTTAGAAAAAGAGTGTACCACGAAAATGGACATCAAAATCGCTCCTATTATTTTCCAAAACAAATCTTCAACTTAACGAGTACCGTATATCAATTCCTTGAAGAACGGTGAGCAAAAAGCGTAATGTATCGTGTTGCGTGGTGCATCGCATCGAAAAAGTTTGACTGTCACAAACTAGAGAGTTCCAGCAAAAGATACATTTGAAAACTTTATAAGCACGTCTGGGCAACAGTCCCTTGCATAGCCATTGTTGTCTTCTGCAAGTCTGGAAAAATCCAACACTATACAAAAAGATATCATAGCCTACCAGAAAAACCAAAAACTTTTGCCTGAAAACGTGAATCCTAGCCGTAATTTCGAAAATAATTTATGCAATCAACCCGACAAAATCTGCGTTTTTCGCCTGCAGAAGCTAATATTCAGGCTCGCCCGAGGCTTATTCTATTGCATACACTTAACTGTTTGTTTTATCCTAAGCAAAACGCAAGCTCTTTTGCACATTCAAAAGCAAATGATGTGGAAATAAACAATACAACCGATCATGATTCATTATAGAAAGACTACTTCATAGCCTGAAGCTAAACTTAATCAAATGTTCTGACAAGATTAACCAGATTTGCTGCTTATCAAAATACATATTTCACTACATTCTTAAAATCCTAAAGCAAAAACCACCAATTATATTTTGCAATTTTGTTCTCGATTTTATGCCTTTTTGCAATGTTTGAAACTACATCTGAGAAAACTGCAAAATTTAAAGTTTAAACGATTGGAGAGTTTTCCTTCTCTTCTAGTAACACAAAGCATTTAAACACCAGCTTCCTTCTCTCGCCCTTTTCCCTGCAAAAAAGTTTAGTGTTGATGACTCTGATCACTGTGCATAACTAAAATAAGCCCAGCAAGGTACAAATTCAAACACCCCTAAAGTAATTTATTGCAAATTTATTGATCGCAGATTTGAATTAAATATAATTTTTAGTGCCGCGCATAATTCGATTGGAACCTCATGTTCGACGTAAGATGAAACTTTCTTTATTTGAAAAAAATTCTTTTGTCCATGTTTACATGAAAAAACTCTTTCGTCCTTATTACCATTTTTGGCAATTTACAATACCGCATTATTACGGTTGTTTTGAAAACAATTATAATGCAGTTTCGAAAATATCATGGGCGTTCAGTTCACAAACAAATCAGTTAAATATAAGTTCGATCAATGTTTCTCAGCCTTTTTTCTGCGACCTAAATTTTTAAAAATACGGTTTGGAGCAATGACTGTGACCCATACAAAACACATAAATACCCATAAAAATACTTTTAAGTTATACCAGCGCATGCTTTTGTCCCACATTTGGGACGCAACCCATGATTTGAGAAAAGCTGAGTTAAATACTGCTTTTCTACTTCGAAGCTCCAATCACTGAATTATGCTTTTCTGGACACATGTAATACGATGTATCTTCTCTCGTGCTTATAGAGTAAGAGAGGAAAACTGAACGCAGCAAGAAACACCAAATTGCTGAAGTCCTGACCCACATTTTCTTGAGATCGCATTTCAAATGACAAATACGAAGCCGATCGCTTCAATTTCGTAACCTTTACCCCTCCGCGTCGCTTATCATCATATGATGATGGCGAAGAGAACGCCGCTCATCCTCATATGATGATTTGCCGGCTACGGCGAAATGCGTGTATTGAAGAGAGATGTCAAAAAGGAAAGGAAGATCTCTCCCAAGCGAGCTTTAAATACACGCATTTCGCCGTAGCCGGCAAATCATCATATGAGGATGAGCGGCGTTCTCTTCGCCATCATCATATGATGATAAGCGACGCGGAGGGGTTAAAAATGTCACGCTTTTCACATTATTGTTTTGTTTTTGTGAAATATCGTTGCATCCTCTTTCTTTCATCGAGTTCTTGATGAACAAATTTTCAGTTTTTATGACAAAAAAAGAAAAAGTTTCAAAGTGTGGCTAGACGATTTTGAAGATTAAAACAAAGTATCAGAACGAGCTATTCGATAAATACCTGTCCTAGTTGCATCATAGGTTTACCAAAAAGATGACTTTCTTGGGAAAAGTAGTCAGTTCCTATTCAGCGATTTATTTCACCCCGTAGTTAAAAAAGACTGAGCTACATTTTAGTGTAAGGAATATAAAGAAACTATTGCTGTAGTCTAATGTACGCAAAAATGCCTACTTGGTATGTTGTTCAGTTTTATGTAACTGCTTTGGACGAAGAGGCAATGAAAACGCTAAGATTTTTATTGGGAGCCCAAGACTGAGCAAAATTAAGAATGAGCAAACATTAGAAAATTCCCGTATTAGAAGATTTGGTGATAAGCTAAAAGCAGTGAGATTAAGAGAGTTTGGCTGTAGACTTGTGTTGTGAACAGATGATAAGGGTAATAACTCAAATTTGCTATCGGTTGAAGCCCACACCTGAAGCTTTATTTTTATCTAATCATAACTGTCGAAGAACATTGCAGGCTAGTGTGAAGTAATTTTGGGTGACTCATGCAGCTGCCTATTAAATTGACACTTTTTGTAATGCTTTTCTGTGTAATGTTGATACTCTAAAAATAATATGGAAATTATTTTTGTAGGACTGAATGGGAGGGATTAGATTCACCACTAGTAAAAAATGTAACTGTTTTAGAAAAACTGTTTTGATTAGGGCCTTCTTTGAAAGTGTTTTTTAAAGGAGACCTTGCAATTCACGAACTGAATTTTTTTCCGATTTAACCAAATAGTTTATCGGTTCATTTAAAAAAATTATCGAGATAAAAATTTGGAATAGAAATTTGACCACTTTCAAAATGAATCACTGCATCATAGGCTACTAAATTCAAATTAGCTAATTTCCTGTTTTTCTGTCGTGATCTGGATTAGCGATTTTGAATCTTTTTCTTTTGGCAAGCTCTTGTTGCTGGTTTGAAACATTTGCAGATTCAATTGCTTTTCTTTGTGTGTAACCTATTCAGAAACATGATTTGCCCGCAACGTAATCGGATATTTAGAAAGCTGCGCTTTGCCAGCTGCATATTGCCTTTAATTGCTAATTTTTTTCACCAATGAAAGAAAAATAGCTTTAACAAATGATTATATTTGTCTTATTTTAAATCGCTAATGACCAGTCTGCGATTGGGACGTATAAGCATAGCATACCTTGCAATTCATGGTCATGCTTTGGATATGCCTAATCGCATATATTGCCTTTAATATCAAATTTATTTTAAGAATTTGACTTTTTGTGTACCGGCACTAAAACAAGAAATCCAGTTTCCCACAGGCAGGCTATGTTAATACAAAGAGCACTCATATCCGGAATGCTGTCATGGCGTACCGGATATGAGTGCTTGGACACCTTTGGGTACGAGCCCATCATGGCACATCAAAACTGAGAAAGAGATGTAACAAAACACCCGAACCTTAAAATTAGAGTGTTTATGCGATTTCCTGGCTAACAGTTCACGGGCTCACGGTTGAAAACCAATAGTTTAGATAGTTTTCAACAGCTTAATAGATATTATTCGTTTGATTAGATAATGGATAGCTCAGCGTTTGTGTGTAAGCGTAAATTTATTTACTACGTCTTCAAATCTTCACCCTTGCCACTTACCCGACCTGCCTTCCGATGGTTCCCCAATTCTTGTGTCTATGCTGATGACTTCAATTGCAAGCCGAAGGTATATAGCGCTATCTCCCATAATGGGGAGTGTCTGTCTGCTTGAACAAGTACAGACGTCCTTGTTCTATTACACAATCTGCAACGCAAAGCAAGCTTGTTTTCTAAGCGGTGGATCACTGCACTAATCTAGATTTGGGTTTCATTAGTACGGATTGAGCTAGCATGCTGCTCTACAGCTGTGTTTTTGAGAAGTTTACGTAGTCCCAATAACGGCTCTCGCTTACGACCAACAATCGCAACTCACTGGGAAAGCACTTTGGGATTAAATGTCTAAAGTCGATTAGCGGTCCAGGAATACAAATAAGAAAATAAAATTGAAGGCAGGATCAAGATCAATAACACTCGAAACCGTTGCATCTCGTCTCTTTTTGCCAGGATATTTTACAGGTATTGGACAGATCTATCGTTACAGACATCAACCTCCAGCAATAGTTGATGCCCATGAGTTTTCACTTATCAACAAGACACTACTGCTAACAGTAGGGTCCAATCATTCAACTAAAATCAAGAACCGAGTGATTAGGAGGACTTGTCCGTAAAAATAGCAATGAGTTTATTGCCCACGAAAACCACACCCTGGCATTCTCGGTGATTGATTGAATGGCTGTACAAATATTAAAAATGGAAAAGATTTTGCCAGTGTGAAAGTCAAGTGTATTCAAACAAAAGTACAAGAATTTCTTGCAGCTTGAGTTGTTTTTGACAACCACGCACGTCCCATGAAGGAAATTACCTGGTAACAAAAGCGAGGCAAGCTAACGGAAAAAGCTCCTACACGTTTGAAGTTTCAACTCAGATTAATTAAGGCTCAACTGGAGAGTACTCCATTAACCTCGATTATGATGTTGGCTTCATTAAAATTTAATCAATATGCCACCATAATTTGGCAGCATCAGTAAAAACTACTTTGTTTAAAGTTCAAACTCACGTTCTGCATCAGCTACCCTGAGGTGTGAACCGGCGCTGTTGGTAACGGGACGCTCTTCTAGCCGCTGAACATGTAACCTACTGCAAATGTTCCAAGCGATTAGAACGTCCCAAGTGCTAAAAGCCTGAATCCACACCCTAGGATAGCTGATGCAGATAGTTTGTTTGAACCTCACCTGAAGTCGGTATTTAGTGATGCTTTGTGATGGTGGTGATGTATTGGCTAATTTACATTGAGGCTCACATTCTAATGGGGGAATAGATCTAAGTTTTCGATGGATTACTTTCCCATTAACCCATTAATCAATATAATCTTTATGATAGTACACCAAGATCTGCTGATATAGCTTGATGGTCTTGCTGGCTGATCTGGCGAATTATAGCTCAAATTAGGGACAAGCACTAGCAAACTTTGATGGTGGTGTTATGCCATGTACACCTCTATTTGGCCTTAAAACTGAGCAAAAATTAGCTTAATTTGCGTTGACTTAAAAATCAGCCTTATTTGTTTCTATGTGACTGGAAAAACTAAATCAGCTCGAAACTTTATTCATACATTAATACGTTGTCTTAACGTATGTAACGTATTAATGTATGAATAAAGTTTCGAGCTGATTTAGTTTTTCCAGTCACATCTTTTGAGTTCTTAGCAACAGAAACGGAATCGCTCGGATATGTCGGAGTTGAATAGGCGAAATATCTCTGATCAAAATCAACTAAACTTATTTGTTTCTATGCTTCTTCTTTTCAGAAATTTTCCGTTCGCTAGTAGGTGCAAGTTTAAATTTCTGTACGCAATACCACAAGTGACCCACCCAAACTTGATCGAGATCACCAACATCTTCAAAAGATTACAAGCGTAATGTAAATATGGCACGTCTGCCTGTGACGATCAACCGTGCTTGTCAAGTAAAAACTGGTTTAAGCACTTAGAAGGAGGCTGCCAACATCATAATACTCTATGCTGTGGAAATCGCATTTGTTGGAGCAATCATTTACATCTTTACACGGCCATGGATGTTCTTCTATTTGCTCTCTGTAGAATGCCTCAACTGGAGAGAAATTCTGCTAAAAGTATGGGCACTGGAAATGTACGCCTTATCCAATTGTAGCTCGTCTCTGATGTCGTGAGACAAAGCAAAGTGGCAACCTTATCAACTGGAATGCACAATCTGGGTGAGACGACAAGACGTATTAGTAACAAAGGGAAGAAAGCCGTACCTCAATCCTTTTTTTGAAATTATCGCTTGTAATTGTACTGTAACTTCCATTTAAATGCAAGGAGAGCTCAAAAGCCCATCCACAAAAGAGGTAAATGTTTTTTGTGAAGCATTACTGTGCACCCTTTTCTGTACTAAACAAATCAACCGTCCCACAGTGCAAAAACCTAAGACGTCAAATATCTATTTAGGAAATGCAATCAGAACATGAAGAAGGCAGGCTGGCACCAACTTAACTGTTTGAGAGTCCAGGTAGAAACCATAATTTGCGCCCCAGAACTCATTGCAAGCCTGGATGCAGTATTACGGATCCCCTCACCTTGGTACAGAAATATAAAGATAAAAAGCTGATGCCCGTATTTTACGTGTTTGCGCTACCTAAGACTTCGCTTTGGAAGTTGCATAATGAGACTATGATGCCAATAAGCAAGCTGCACTAATGAAATTCGCCAAAAGAACGACTATCTTGCTTGTATGCTACTAAACTCTGCCAGTGTAGAGTCAAAGGTGGTGCGTGTGTGCGTGCGTGCGTGCGTGCGTGCGTGTGTGTGTGTGTGTGTGTGTGTGTGTGTGTGTGTGTGTGTGTGTGTGTGTGTGTGTGTGTGTGTGTGTGTGTGTGTGTGTGTGTGTGTGTGTGTGTGTGTGCGCGCGCGCGCGCGCGCGCTACCAGATCCTTCCATTCCTAGAAAAGTATGAAAAGGAGCAGGACTAAAGGATAAAGATGGCATTGACACTAGAATAGTGTGCACGATATTCCGTCTTTAGATTTGTTTGTCAAATTTAGCGATGTTAACTATCTTGATAAATTACTGCTATGAGTAAAAATGCTTCATTTAGTTAATATTTTTTGTACTTTTACGTTTATTTATTACGTCATGTTAAGAATAGTCTAAAGTTTCATTGCAAAATTGGTGTCCGATTTTTTGTGCCCAGTGGTATATTCTAACGTGTTTTTGCAAATTCGGTATTTAAGTCATAAATATTTGCAGTATCCGATAAACAAATAGCTCATTACCCTAATGTTTTCATAAACTTTGAAATTTTATGTCGCTAATGGTAGGCTGTCAATTAGGTCAAACGTCCGTTTTTCAATTTAGCAGCATCACACGTCAATCCGACTAGGATATTTTTTCTTAGAGCACCTGGTTTGATAGTGTGTGCACGGTGTCAGAAGGTGACAATAGATTCTCTTTAGGCTATCATTTGTGCCAAAGATAAGGAATTAAAACATTGGCTTAAATATGCTTTTATTCTCAAGACCTCGGGGTTGGGGAGCCCTACCACTTCACAACTGAGAGATACTTCAAAAAAGCGATATTAGATTTTTTTGAGTAGTGCAAAGGGCTACCAGCTTGACAACATGCTTCTGAAATGACAGAGTGCATGACTGCACAGTTTATCTTTAATTTTATATAATTATTGTTTTTATTATTGATAATATTCTGAGCTGGTAAACGATTAGTGCTATTTTTGCAACTGATCTGCGGTTGGCTGATTGTCCTTCCAAGAAATCTTAAGCACGTGGGATCTGTATTAGTGGCCTTTATTTTGTGTATTACTCAGCCTATGATGCAACAAATCGTGAATAATTTGTTTACGATATTTTTGTGGGACAGCAAAGGTTTTTTGTCTACTAATAGCTTTCGCAGCATTTTAAACGAGAGTATGAAGCTGCAAAAGTTCAAATGGTGAGGTTCATTCGTGATGTAACATTAGACAATTTACAATTTTTTGATTTACCTGATTTTTCATCGAATGTTCATTTAAATCACACAGAACAAAATACTTTTTTTTCAAACTACATATTTTTGTATATCATATGTTTTATAAACTTTTAGAGCTTTTGAAAATCCTTATGCCATTTCGAGCGAGAAAATTGTATTTTCAACCCTTTTACTTTTACTGAACAAAAATTATTTTACTGCAAATTCCTTGCCCGAGAAATAAACTTCATCAATTTTCTTTCACACATCATCTCACTTTGCGTTGATAATGACTGATTTGCAGTTTTCATAAACAACATGAATATTCAGTTTACTACAAAGTTAATTGAAAACGATTTAGATACTTTTTTTTACATCAAAACTCTCGTCGCTCAATTAGATTTCTCGACAGGTAAAACACGATATGTAAACACTCCTTTGTATAAAGTAGGATAGGAGAAAAATGTATGTGCAGCAGGAAAATCCTTGGCGAGGTCCTTGACCATAGGCGAAGCTAGGCGGGCACAAGGACCATGCCTTAAATGAAGAATTCAGGTATTTTCAGTGATTACGGCTGCCATACATCGATCTCAACAAAAAGTCATTCAACAAATTTAAAGTAAAAATTGACAAAGTTTGCGGTCAGAAAATATCGATCAACAACTTTTAATATATATCTTTATTAGCAAAAATACTACAGCCTGTTTCGCCGTTAAGGCTCCTCAGGTATTTCTGCAAAAAAAAAACGAAAAATAAACCCAAAACAAACAGAGAATGCAGTGTTACTTACGGTTGTTTGGGGGGAGTAATCAAAAATAGTATGGTAGCCAACAGAAATTATGCTAAAGAATAATCTGCTGGTTCTCCTGCGAACAGTAAACTCATCTGGGTAACTAAGAACTGTGGAGGTTGGTATGAGAGTAATAGTGACGTAACAATGGGAACAGGTATATGCTTAATATGGTAAACGGTAAGTTGGGAAAATAGACGGAAAAGAAAGGATAAAGAAAAACGGCAAAAGTAAAAGAACAAAACACGCAAATTACAAAGAACCGTCCAATCTGCTAATCTGATTTTAAATTTTTTCCTGTGGCGGCATGTGTTCACTATTTCAGATCGTTTATTGAGCATTATTTTTCTGTCGCCGCTTAAGATGGCAAGTTTTTCAGCCAGGCACAGGTTACATCTGCTCCCTCCGCATTTATATGATGGTGCTGTAGAAACAATGGACCATTTTATAGACAGCTCAACACCATTATCCTTTGCTCGCCAAACTTCTTTTGACAGCTCGGTTGCGTTTCTTTTGTTACGGTGGATAAATGAATGTTTGTGATTGCTAAATCTCGCTTTGAAATCAGTAGAGCAGGATCCATAATATAATTTGGTGGTATTGTTAGAGGATATTTCTGCTTTGTATACAATTGATTTCTCTTTGCATTTGCCGTCAAGTGGGCAAGCTGTTTTTATTCTACAATTACACTTTGGATCGGCAGTGGGAGGTCTATCGGCCTTTGGCAAGGCGGAAAGAAGCTTTTTGTTATGGCGCAAGATGACCGCGGACATATTTGGCATACAGCTATAACAAATTTTAATATTGTTTTTGTTGCATATCTTGTGAAGCCGGTAATATTTAAGGAAATGCTTTGTAATTAGGTTCAGGAATTCATGGCCAATATTTGTTTTAACGTTTTTACTATATGGAGGGTTAAACCAAACTATGTTTCTTCTTCTTCTGTTGCTAATTGTCTTTGTTGCTTTTGCTTCTTTCCGGTATTTCAAATAAATTTCATATCCACTTTCATGGAAAGCTTTATTGTACATCGGGGCCGCTCTATCAAACTCATTCTCAGATGATGAGAGTTGGGTAAGGCGGTCATTCACCATAGATGGGATTTGTTTCTTTATCGCAGAAGGGTGACTGGAATTTTTGTTTATATAAAGTGGATTGTCGTTCGGTTTTGTATGTGGCCAAAATTTTCCGGTTTTAAGGTTCAAAGTTGCGTCCAAAAAGTCGGTCTGAGTCAGGTTTAATTCCACCGATATTTTCATATTATAATCCTGAAATAGTTTGATCAGTTGTTTTCGAGTGCGGTCAGTTTTTGGTCCGGAAATATTATTAAGAACAGCTAACCCATCATCTCTATATAAATCAACACTATTACAGCCAAATAGATGTTTCATTTTATAAAGCAGAAACAAACCTACTAACTCGCAAACTTCAGCTCCGTCAAACGATCCCATAGTGACATCAAACATATGGTTGCCTTTTTTGATCCAGGTGTTGCCATCGCAAAAGAGTAGCAATTTGCGTGAATGCATTATAATAATAATATCTTGCATTATAATGCATAATGCATTATAACGCATTATTTATAATTATAATGCAATTATAATGCATTATAATGCATAATATAATGCACCACTCCAAAAAAACTGGCCCCACTCCAAACTTTATTTTTTTGGCACCACTCCAAAAAAACTGGCCTCTAGCTACCTCCACTGGTTCATCTCATTAATCAGGTCTATTTTTTCAGTCTTGCTGAAAAAAGTTTTATTTTTTCAAACAAAAAAAACGTCAAAGCGTAGCGTGACTATTACAGATTAGATCATGGTAGCAGAACGTGCTGTTCGATAGGTTCTGTGCTAGTTGCAACATAGGTTTACTGAAAACATGATTGTCTAGTTTAAAAAGTTGTCCGCTACGTTTCAGCAATTTATTTTAAATTCAACGCATCATCCCATAGTTAAAAAACTTTGTTGTTATTTTTTTTCGTGAAAAGTAAAGATGCCATTGGTGTAGTTTAATTCACTGCATCTTCTGTATTTTAATCAGATATAAGAAGAGGCTTTGGAGGAAATTAATAGAGCATGCTAAGCTTTTCGTGGGCAGTGGCAAGTCCAGGCGAAATCAGGAATGAGCAAACAAAAGAAACTGCCTGTATCAAAAGCTTCGGAGATGAGTTGGAAAAAGTAAGATTGAGAGAGAGCGGACTTACGTGCTTGAGCCGCGAGAGAAATGAGTCTAATGCGATCGTAGATGAAGTCCACGCAACCACTTGATCTGATATTTTCACCTTGACATAACTTCTGAGAAGCCCAGCCGGGAAAAATCGGCATCACCACCATAGCGCGAAAAAGCAATGTTATGGCGACATGAGGCCATGGAGTGGATGCGAGATTTGTCGTCGTAAGATTGCGGGTTGAGCGCTCGGTGCATTACGTCGCATTGGACGTGGCCGTGCGAAATAGGCGCTTGCATTAAAGCTCAGGCTTGAGTTCAACCTACAGCTCGCACCAACCGCAACCTCATGTATGAGTGAGTACTGATTCACATGCGTTAAGATTACTTCGCGGTCTCCAGAACTATCCGTCCCTTTTGTGTTCGATGTATTTAATCAGCTCTCATCATTATTTTGAAAATAAATGCTTACTTTTAGTCATGGTTGATTGATGCAGGTGTCTGGCAATCTCGCTGATGTTTTACAGTTTGATCGCAAGTTTTATATAAAGACTGCACGAAATTTATGACGTTTTCAAAATCTCGTAGTTTTAGAAAACAACAATTTTGTTGCCTTTTCCTTTCGAAAGTGTTTCTGAAAAAAACTTTGCAATTCATAAATTGCATAAATTCATGAATTCATAAATTCATAAAATTCATAACTTCATAAATTTCATAAAAGAGCATTTTCTCCGATTTAGTCATTGCTCGCAATGCTTAACCTGGTCTGAGCTAGCGCAGACCAGGCTTTAAGCTATGATAAATTTCCGATTTTACGTCGCAAATGATAAGCTATTTGATTAAATCTGATCTCGCTTTTTCAATTTTGCAGTTTGACACGGCAAATCCATCTGCGATGTTTTTTTCTCAGAGCACCGAAGTTGGTGGTCTGCGCTTGGTGTCAAAATGCGTTAGTAGATTTCCTACGGTTATTTTATGTTTGCGAAGATAATTAATATGAAGTATTGGCAATACTGTGCTTTCAATCTCAGCAGTATCGCGCTTGCGCATAACTCAGCACGTGATGAAACTTATATCGTGAACAATATATTCGGATTGATTTGTATAGGATATAACTTTTCTGTCACAAAAAAGATTATAGGTTAAGTAATAGCTCTCACAGCATTTTTAAACAGATTGCCTACATGTAAAAGGTCAATGATGTGGTTAATTTGTTGTGTCAAAAAGACCAATTCACAATTTTTTGATTAGCTAAATTATACATTAAATGTCGATTCAAATCAAGTACGACACAACATTTTTTCTCTAAACCATATATTTTTATATAACGTATATTTTATAAACTTTCATATATTTTTGTGAACTCGCTGGTCATTTACTTGTACAAAATATCTCATGATATTATTTGTTAGCGTTTTTGCTTTTAGCAAATAAAATGAGTAATTATTTCATGGCAAATCTTTTACCTAGAAATTTAATTGATTGTTTTTCCGGGTGAATGATTAATGTTGCACATTAAAATCTTTATAAGCTTTTATAATAGAAAATACATAATATCATGAATCGTGAGTGAAATAGCATTTGCTAGTCATTAAGTTAGGTAGCTGAATAAACACGAAATACTGCAGCAAGTTAACATTTATCTTACTTATCTAACAAGCCTAGTCGGTTTGTTTTTCTTTCACACGATGAAAATTTTAGTTGCATTTTCCATTCTACAACAAGTCAAAAACATAGCTCTCGACATAAATGCAACGATCTTACTTGTTTGGAATCGCGTAAAAACGTCAAAAAACCAGTTTGTTTTTCCTAAAAACGAGCAAACCATTTCAGTTGTTTTGTTATTTCGTAATAGGTCAAAGCGGAGTGCGCTGACGAAATAATTACAGAAACCAAAAGGCTTTTTCTCTTTAACCTTGTCTTGGGGCAGTCGCTTTTCTTTGTTCCTTGTCCCTAAGATAAAGCCTAACATGCACCATAAAAAGAGCACGCCAATAAAAACTGGCACGTAACAAAATGCTAAAACGTTGTGAACTGCAAATTAGACGAAGACAAAATTACGTATGGCTGTACAGTGTTCTCTCGCCACTTCGCGGTTCAAGTTTTGCGGCTTCAGTGCATCGCGGATTTTTTAAAAATATTTATCAAAAAATAAAAATTCAAAATTAGCGCAATATCGCTGATTGACTGCGCATCATCACGCTATTCTCGTTCACGCTGTTGACTGCGTCTTGCGTATCTTAGTGTTGCGTTTGCGATTAACTTTTCGTTAAGCCCTTACAATGCCGCCTAAGCGCCGCACCCCTGCGAAAGGTTCCTCTAGTGAGCCCAAGAGAAAGAAGAAAATTTGAATGCTTTGATAAAAGTTTAATTGTATGGTTGGTTTTAAACATCAGTATGGAGAGGGTTCACAAACGTTTAAATTATACTTAACCCTTTGAGGATCATAAGATTTTAATTCATAAAATTTGAGACAATTCCTTTATTGTTTGGAAACAACAAAATTACAATGAATTTCAGAAAAATGGTTATTATGTCATAATGACATAACAATTAACAATCATGTAACATATGTGTTACATTATCCCTCAAAGGGTTAAATAACAAAATAAATATTTTGTCGCTAATTCGCGGATTTTCACCTTTCGCGGGTGGTCCTGGAACATATTGACCGCGAGTAACGAGGGATTACTGTATTAACTTTGATCCAACGTGGTAAAAAAAACGAAATTACAAAAATCAAATAAATAGTGCTGTTCTAAATGATTGTACGTACGTCATAATCGGTAATTCACCAACAAAATGAAGTTGCTAATTGCATTTGCATGTTACCACAGCACTCAGAAGTTAACCGGTACTACACTTTGCCCCAGGGTGGCCTGAAAGGTGTCGTGAAAATTGTTCTCAATTATCCCTACTTATGCAATTAAAGAAAATAAACATTATTTTAAGGTCACCATGAGTTACCGTGAAAATTATCAGATCATCCAACTCAGTATGAGTTAATTATTTAAATTTATCATTTGCGGTGGGTTTTGCAATTTATTGGTTTACGCGTACATTTTAATGAAGTCCGATTTTTATCCAACACATTTTTTACAGCTAAGTGTTTGAACATCTTTAACCTGAAATAGATATTTTTTGTTTTGGAAAACGTATTTTTGAAATTGGTTGATCAGTTTATTGCAAACTTTCTAATTAAGCAACGTTTCATCAGTTATGCTATGAACAAATTTTCTGGCATTGCATGTTTCAGTGGTAAATATAGTATATCAATCTGGGGAAAAGGTAAAAAATAAACAGAGGAAAAACTACTGGTACAATGTAAAAAAAGATAAAAGTGTAAATGTAACGAACCTACTATTTTCGTATTACTATTACCTTATATAGATTAAATACAGGTTGAATATCAAATACAGTGCCTTGGCCTGCATCCATTTGGCTAATCATAGGGTTGCGGATCTTTGATTAATAATGTGGTACCAATGGCGAGACCTGAAGCAAATTTTGAAGAACCAGTAATATATTTTGTTGTTGCTGTTGTTGTTTTTTAAAGAAGTTGCTGTTCCTCAAATACCCACAATTTTGTCAATTTGCACATCAAACTTACTGAAGGACGTTTTCTAGCGGATCATCTAAAAAACTTTCAATTCTTGATTCGATTTTTTTTAAATGAGATCCTGTGCCCCCGTCACCCTCTAGCAACGTCTATGCATGGCATTCTTTGCGATGCATTTTTGTATTCCATGCATTTTTGTATTCCATTCTATTAGTGAAGACTCATAAATGCTTATTTTCAATTATTTTTGTAATGCAAAGAACAAATTACTAATCAAGCGACCACCAGACACTAATTATGATTAAAAATATCTACTTTAAAAGGGCACGTTAAGTTTAGTGGCGAACATAACAGACATGCTTCGCGTTCAAAGAAGTTTTTTGTCATATCAATTCATTGCCACTAAAATAAAATGCCAGTATTATCGAGTTTTTGACTCTTTTCCACGGCAGCTGTACAATAGTTTATGTCAGAACAATTTTCTAATCATTACGAAACAGTCTGAAATCAGCATCATATTTCATTTTTCAGATCACTTTGTTGCTGAGCGCCAAGAAAATATACATATGTAAATACTCTTTTTAAAGTCTTTGTAAAGACTTGGCAGGGAATATCGAATCCAGTTATGCAACTTCAAAGCCAATGCTTCAATCACTGCGCCGTTGATTTCTGCTCATACAATTTTTTTTTGCAAGCGTTTGCGCAACAAAATATGCGATGGACCATTCTGCTTTTTACATTGTACAACCGAAAACAAATGAGTTATTCTTGCAGCAAATATACAATATATAATTTTTTCACAGTAAAGGTATGATTTGGTTCAAATTCAGTGTATTTTCATGAAGATTATTTGTCCTAAATTGCGGATAAAAAAGATGCTTCCTCACACTGTAATGTCGTTGACGTAAAAGGTTAAATCGTTTTAAATGTAGGTATGAGACACCAGGTGTGCATAGTTGCTCAAAAAGAATTGAATAAGCCTGCAGCTATTCTTTTGTAAATACAAAATTTATTTTTTTCTTTAGAAAATTTTATTTTGAGTGCTGTTTGCCAATACAGCAACATGCTGCTAATTTACAATTATAGAAGTAACAGCCAAAAGATTGCAATTGTTTTATTTGTTCTCCCGCCTTTCGTACGAATTGATTGCGCCACATCTTGGAAAAAATGAGTAGTAATTTTTGATTTCTTTGACGAAGTTACATGTTTTGTCAGTGTTTGGTAGTCGAAACTTAAGTTGTCATGGAGATTTAGTGGTATCAAAATCTGGTGACTAGACCCATCGTATTAATTTTACGAATCAAAAAGGGTTGAATTTTTCCAGAATTATTGAAAAGCTTCTTTTTACGGTTTAACAGGGACAAGGAGAGCTCCAAACAGTTAGAAAAGTTACTCACTATGTAAAGCGGATCACGCTAAACCTCACGCAAATCAAATAAGGATTTAGAAAGTTTTTATTATTATTGGTTGTGTTGCGTTAAAACTGGCAACGTAGTCACGTGGGTTTGACCCCAATCCAGTTAAGCCGCCGTTTCTGGCAGTAGAGGCCTCGCGTTCAAACCTCACGATGGCTACCTTGTTGTGTCCAAGGCCGGCTCGACAGCGAGTGCTACTGAACTGCAACAACCCAGAACTTTTGATAACTTTGATTGTATTCTACAATTTTGCAATGATTTTATGTAAAAGAGATTTATCTGAAAGTTAGTTGTTGATTTTATCGAACGTATTATTATGTCATTTTTCAAATTTTTCAATCTCAATCACGACGTGAAAAATTTCAAGCTGCTGAATTGATGCTAGCACACTACGAAAGGCTGAACCATTGCGAGGGTGAAATGATTTGTTTGAAAAGTAAGATCATGTTTTGTTCATGACGATGTAAGCT
This sequence comes from Trididemnum clinides, assembly GCA_963675345.1. Taxonomy (NCBI): domain Eukaryota; kingdom Metazoa; phylum Chordata; class Ascidiacea; order Aplousobranchia; family Didemnidae; genus Trididemnum; species Trididemnum clinides. The sequence goes on along the minus strand of OY776290.1, from coordinate 19,333,797 downwards.
AATTCCAGAATGGAAATTGATTACAAGCTGTGAGAGGGCATGAATGCAAAGTCTGCTACATTTGGACTAATAACCGCAATCACAGGGACTATTTTAAATTGCAAGCTAAAATTTTAATTAAACAAATTATTTTTTGAGAAAAAGTTTCGATGACGTCACTTCCTATTCCTTACGTTTATCGAGATATTTTACTGTACCGTTGGTGAATAATTAGTAGCAGAACTGTCTCTGTAGGAGCAAAACAAAAAAAGGCATAGCAAGGTTAAGTTTTGCTTATTTATCTGCAGTTTCGTAAGATGTAGCCTACAAATTGTTTTGCTTCATGGAACTGCCAAGAAGCAGTACTGGCTATAATTGTAGAACATAGTCAAGTAATTTAAGCGTTCAAGTTCGATGATTATGTAAACCCAAGGGCTATTATGTTAATAGACCTAACAAGAGTTTTTTAATGCTGTTGCTACTGCTGCTGCTTATCTTTAAATTTTGTTGTGAGCTATCGTTTTTTATGTCAAATTCTATTTTTACTATTTTTATTGGCGTGATTTTCTAAAATATATCTTATTTTAAGTCATTGGAAACATAAAACATCTCAACGCCAAGTAAACAATCGAACAGTTTATTTTCATTACTGATCGTTACCTATTCAAATTTGCTCAACTTGATTTATCGAATCAATTATTGCTTTTGCAAATTTGTAAATGAATCAAATTCTCTGTTTCTGGCGAAAAAAATTGTGCAACCCGTGGATCATTAAAACACTTGCAAAGGATTCTAAAATCGTTACCAACATTGTATAAGAGTTAGCCTACACAGCAAAAGGATGCAGTAGCATCAAAAACAGTAAGCCTAAAATGTACGTAAGATTCTCTAAAACTGCTTTTCAACGAAAGTTTTTAGCCCCAATGCTAAAGACCGAATTCTGAACTTGAGCTTTCTTCGTACTTGTGAAGAGCTCTCTTCGTAAGTTCATTTGCCAAAAAGTTGAAATCAAAAGTTTTTCCTATTTCGAGATTCATTATTTGTTTTTGAAAAAAAGGTGCTTATTGCGTTGCAAGGGCTTTTCACAGGCTCTGAGGCTCTGGTGCAAGTACACTCTGTTATTTCCCCTAAATACGACCTTGCCTATCTCATCTTTTTATCATCACAGGAAATACATTTCACCGTAGGCTATATTGGGCCATGGTTGGTATTTTAAAGATTGCTTTGTTTTAGTATGTTTGGTTCTACCTTATTTCGGCTACCGAGCTATATCTAATATCTCACCGAAAAATTTTATATGGACTTTTTCTTTGATTTTGATTGATTCTTGATCTCTCAATCTTTGCGGGAAAAGTAGTAGTGAAATCACATAAGCTGATTAGCAATGGAAATATAGTTTACTGCAATTAAGTAATTACTGAGTTGTACTTAAAGTTGGCCTGGTATGTCTCTAGCTCTCTAGGTTATTGATTGTTAAAACGTCACCGAATAAGCTTCAGTGGACGTTTTTCGGCACGGGCTGAGCTTTGTTTCCGTTAGCATGAGCTTCTAGCGTAATCAAAAGCAAGCGAGCTTTGTTTTATAAGAGCCAAGCGCAGTTTTGCTTGTGAAAGGATATTTCGACAGACATACACGAAAGCATATCGAATTTTATTTTTGCTAGCAGTTAAAATATGGCGTCAACGGAAACAGACGCTCTGAGCGTTCTATATTACTAAGGAAACGTTTTATGTGACGCTTGATGTTTAATTAGCATTTTCAAAAGCTTCTGCTTCAAATTAATATATCGAGTCGTAAAAGTTTGGAAGAAATGAAGTCATTTTATTAATGAAGTAGCGTACTGTAGACTACATTAGATTTAGCTTTCCTTTTTTGGTTCTTGAGCTGTTTAATTTTTGTTGCGTTGATCTAAATTCATAAACAAATTGCTTGTAGCCTGCAGCCAATGTTTGAGACCGAGTTCACAAGGAGTACGAAATTCGTACATGAAATACAAAATATATTTTAAGGAATATGAAAATCATGTTTTATAGTTGTTTGCGTTAGCAAAGAATTCACTAAATATTATAAATGGTACAAAAATGCTTCGGCGAAACAATAGGCTTCCTAAGGTCGGCAAACAACCTTGAAAGCCCCTGAGCTATAGCATTTAAGTGATGGAAGAAAACAAGGATTTGCTGCTTGATTGTGGTAGGAGGTGTGCAAACTGGGATTAATTGAATGAAATAGAGGTCTGTGTAAACACGTTATTTTGCGTTGCAAACACTGACCAGTTGCGGGTCGATAAACGTCAATTTTCGAATCTTTATGATTGCTACAGTAGCTGCCGTGGCGTAGTAACAAAAATCTGCTTTTTGAAACTTTACAAAAGCACCACTGATACAGTATCTATTAAAAAGGTTATCCAAAATTCAAAGTGCTCAGTTGCCACACCAAAAACCTGGTTCAAAAGTGAGTGTGTAGTGGTAGGTAGACATGCACTGAATGAACGCCACTAAAGCTGCGAAACTGCCAGAAAAAGCGTAAAATTGAGCTACTGCATGTCTTCAGTATGCTTTGAAATTTGAATAAGCTTACGAACTTGCAGATAAGCTTATGCTAGAAAAACGTGCATCGTGTGCAGCAAACTCGTAAAATGCGCAACCATGCTATTAGCTTTGAGCATTGTGCAGTCTTTTATTGAAATAATTTAACGTTAATATCGACTGTACTTTGCCTACTAATTATGTCAGTGATTCTAAATTGTGTGAGCAAACTCTGTTAATGCGGCGTTTTGCTTTCAATTCTTTTTTGACATTACTTGTATGTAAGCATTGCCTGTTGTTAAAACGAAACCACGCAAACCGTTGATGAAATCATCCTCGGTTTAATGCAAGTCTTCAACAAATTGTGATTCTAAATAAAAGGTGTAGAAAGGGTACTAGTAAAAATAATGGTTCTTCGAAGTAAACTGGAGACTCCAGCACCTATCAGAGCGGTGTCAAACGCATTTTAGTGAATACCCAGAATGTACAGCAAGGATATTTCCAGAACATAGAAAAGTATGGGAACTACTCTCCTGACGTATTACTTAGCATCAATTAACAATTTTTTATATGATTTTGGATGTCAATAGATCCCAGGAATTAAAACTTAATTACCGAAATATGAACATTGTAAATAGGCAAAAAACTAGTTTCACTTTTTCTATAATGATATATATACTGCTGTTGTTGAGTTGGAATGTGGTAGGAAGTGTCACTGCTAAAGAAAACGATAACAAAATTGCTGCAATAGAATCGACATTGCAGACTGTTGGTGCTGTTAACCCAAGTGAACACGGTCGTTCAACGGAAAACGCTTCATCGTATTGCCTACTTGAAAAGCAACCACGCTTTAAATTTGGCAACGGCTCTCTTTTGGCTTATATCTTACGTCTTCAGCTTTGCCACGTGATTGCAAATAGAACATGGTTTGTTCAAGAGTGTGAAAGTCAAATTTATGCTATAAATGATTACTACAAAGCAGTGTATATGAAATTTTGCAGTCCAAAAAATTTTCAGCTAATATGTGAAGGAGCCACTCACAATCCTGATATTATCATAAGAGAATGGATTGCCAACAACACCGTCAAAAGTATGGAAAATTACAAAAGTCTGAGAAGCAATTACAGCTTAACACAAAGTTACTTGGCAACCATAAAACCTGCTGATTGTGACGCAATTAACTCATTTTTTGTTTCTCTAGCTGAAAAAGATGGATACTTCTTTGAAAATAGGACTTTTGAGTTAGATTTTCCTTTCTATGGCGCTCCTTACACTGAATGGCTTCTTCAGTATCGGCCTTTTTGTCAAGCATTTGCTTGCGGCATTTCAAAGCAAAACTATGAAAACTATTCTGTGTCTTTTTACGAGTGTGCAGAATCAAGTTGCAAGGCAGCAGTTGCAATAGTTATGCTTATTGATCTCACTTTGGCTGTTATTATAGTCGTGGCCAATGGTTTGGTGCTGAGCGTTGCCTTTCGAACCAAGCTGATGAAAAATGTCCCAGGATATTTTAAAATATCACTGGCCATTGCTGACCTTCTTGTTGGCCTGGTAGTTTTACCAGGTAGCGTGTACAACAACGTCCAGCAATCGTTTAAACCTTTACCATATCGAGCAGAAGGTCAGTCTCCGTCATCGACAGATTACTTTGATCAGAAGTACTTAAACTTTATGGGTGTTATCACAATTTGCTCTTTCGGTGTTTCTATTTACACAATGGGTGCTGGCAGCATAGACAGGTATCTAGCTGTGACAAAACCATTTGAGTACAAGCAAGGAAAATACGTCACTAAAAAGCGTTCGTTAATTACTTTTGTTGGTGTGTGGATATTCTGCTTTATCATTGCAATCTACCCTGTGTTTACTGATGAAAGGTACAATCTATCAGCGCTTGGACTTGTCTTTTCCACTGGATTTGCAGCTATAGTAGTGTATACCATCACACTTGCTTTGCCCTTATTGGCAGTATGGGGCATTAACATCGCAATGCTTATCCATGTTTGTTCTGAGAAAAAACAACGTAGAGGCTTATCAATGGTAAGGAAAAAAAAGCCTTCCAAGACTAAAGCAAAGCTCAATGGCACGTCTTCCAACGCAATATTGCCATCAAAACCTCTTCAAGATGATGCAAGCAAAAATAACAACAGCACGAATAAGGTTAAGCCATCAACTGGTAGTACAAGGTTAGAGTAATCGTTGTAACGTTGCTTATTAACGTATACCTTGCAGAATTGAAATATTAACAGCAATAGTTTTTCTGATCAGATCGTATAAAGATGAAGTTTAAAATGCTGTTTTGGTACGATCAGGGGCATTGGAGTTTGACACTGGCCCGCTACTTAAGCTTGAAGATTTCTTGCGCAATTTTTGGGGTCTGGATATCCAGTTGAAGACTATTTTTTTGGAGATTAGTTTCAAAGCGATTGTTTTGCTCAAGTGAAAGATGTTTTGTAATGAAATCGAATTTTGTGTTCCATCTTCTCAGATGGGCATATCAGCACATCCTGGCTTTCTAAAATATCACGGGCTCGTATCCCCATGTATCTCCCCTCAGTGCTTCTGAATACAACCTAGGGGCGTTAACATATTGCGTAGGCCTTTGCCAGACCATTACAACTCAAAAATAATCACTGTAATGATGGAGACAAAACATCAAACAAAAAACAATCGTTTGTCACGAAATTTTTATATTTTATGTCACAAGAAACACTAGACAAGAAAGCTGTGAATACCACACCGCGTTGAATTCGTCGGATTTGAGTTAAACTGCATGCCAACCAACGGTATAGCCGACGCTTAACCAATCACCTCATATGTAGATCCTTCGTTAATATGAGTATATGACACGTCGTATTCCCAGAACATACAGTAGGATAGCCTACTTTTGCCGAACAGCATAGTTTTAGAGAACCTCAGACTCTCGTGAGTCAATATTAAGGTAGCTGTACACAGTACAAGTTTTTGTCCGGTTTTGAACGTTTTTTGCTCTCAAGCACTTTTGTACGGAAACTCTGATCTCCTTGAATAATTGTATCTCGGTGTGTGAAAAACAGACTTCTTCAGCAAAAATCTTTATTTACACATTTTGTCGGCAAAAACGTATACGCTCCATTAGTGCGTAGGCTACCTTGCTTACGAAATCACATACAGTCAACTTCGGATATAAGAGATTCAGATATAAGGGATTTTCGCTTATAAGGGACTACGCTAAAGGTCCCAAATGATTTTCAATATAAACTAATAAGTCGGTTATAAGAGAATTCGGTTATAAGAGACTGATTAAGCTGGTCCCGGCGGATCTCTTATATCCGAAGTTGACTGTATTCGAAAACAACATACACTCTAAAGCAGGGGTGTGCAATCTTTTTTGCCGGCAGGCCAAATTCAAAGTGTTTGAAAATTTCTCATAGCACTCAGAGTTTGCAAACCAAACTTTTTCATGACAAAACAGATTTTGACGTACAGAATAAATGAATTTTTAATTCGAAAAAAAAGGTGGTGATCTTTTTTTGAGAGATCAATACTCTTGAACCACGATTATTCATCCAAATTTAACAATGAGAATTTTTTCGGTGATATATTTTTCGAAAAAAAAAATGACAAATTTGACGTCCACTTTAAGCCGCAAAATCTTTCCGCGGGCCACAAAATGAAACTGCAAGCCGCAGCCTGCACACTTCTTCTGCAAAGCATCATTTAAATATCAAAACGGATGAGATTTTTTGTACAAAAATGAGCGAGACCAAAAACGTAGAAAACAGGACGAAAACGTATACTGTGTACAACAGCCTTTACAGCTTACTTCTACAACAAGCGTTGCAAGCAGGTTGAAGCAATTTTTCTAAGAAGTTTATCGAGGAATAACTTTTTTGTATACATTTGAACAGAGAATTTAATGCCGAATCACGTCAGAAAAGTCGTTTGGCGAGATTGAGTAGCGTCATGCATTCAAAGGTAGGTTTACTTTTAGCGTAAATAATGTGGTGATAACAACAATATTAACCTCTTTAGTTAGTTTGGTTGGTACTAGTTCAATGCCAGAGGGTGAAAAAATTGGCAAAATAAAGCAAAGTGAGAGTAAAAAACGGATCAATCAACAAAGTTAACTTATTTGAATGGTACCGGTATTCACAAATCTGAAAATTAGTAGATCGTTTTTTAATCAGTTTAAATTTTATTGACTAACTTCCGTTTGTTATCAAATAATGATTAAATAATATCCGTTATGAATTAGAGCTACTTCCTAAAGTATGTTTTAATCGATCGGTTACAAATCTTTTTTGTTTTCCCCCAGCTGAACTATATAAAGTCACACAGCAGCTGTGATGCTGTCGTCATAGCGACGTAGTCAACGAACCAAAAATCACAGAAACAAATCATTGACTATTGTTAGGAGTCGCCAAATGGCCCCCTTCTAGGAATGATGAGTGGCATACATTTTTGCGAAAACATAGTCTGTATTAAAACGTGTGGGAAAGCGGTGTTTGCTTTTGCTATTTGTATGGTTGATAGTGTGATTGGACGATGAGTAATCGATTGTGCATTGTCGTGTGACGGTTGATTGGTAGCAACTGGGAAAGCTGTTTCTGGGTCGGTAGTTGAGCGAGTGGCAACGCTAGACGAGGAATGGTTTTCAATAAGCTCTGGCTTTAATCTTTCAACAGAAATTATTTCTTGACGACCATTAACGCCTAGCGTTAAAATTTGTCGCCAGTACGCGAAATGGTCCATTATAGGGACGCTGGAACGGCTTCCAGTGGCTGTCTACGCGAAAGTAAACAAATTTGCTTTGCATTAGAGAGGAAGAAAGATATGACGATGCTTTGAATGGTGATTGGCTGGTGGCGGTAGTGATGTACACATTAAACGTTGAAGATGACCAACAAAATTTCCTTAGCGTTGGATTTTTTAGAATTTTTGTGTGATCGACGAATTTTCCTGGAAGGCGTAGACTAGAGTCATACACCAACTCTGCTGGAGAGCACCTCGGTTCTTCACGCCAAGCTACGTGAATGCTATGCTAGGCAATACCAAAGAAATATCATCCATCCAGTACGGGTTGGCAGTGATAGCTTTGAGTGAGCTCTTAAGTGGACAGTATAATCTTTTAATCTAGCTTGCTGGTGGTGTTTAACTGCATTTCAAGGATTTGACCGCGTTCAGTCCACTGTGTGGAAGTGAGCTGAATGCCTCGATCAGAGGTGATGTTTTCTGGCAGATCAAACCTTGATATTCGGTTTCGGAGTAGAATTCATGCGCATGTTTCTGCTTTGAAATCATCAATGGAATGACTTCTGGCCAGCGGTCAAAGCGGTCAACGATAGTAAAAAGATACGCCATGTCTTCGCTAGGGGCAGCGGACCAACCACGTCAATATGTATGCTTCTAAAACGACTAGATGGTGGTAGCCTTCGAGTAAGCGGTGCTCGGACATTTCGACAAATTTCAGATGATTGGCCGTCGTGATTTTCCTTGCACCATCGTCGAATAGCTTTTTTCATGGCGTACCAAACAAAACGATCAGCCATAGGTTGTTAAGTAGGGCGCTGGCCAGCATGTGACAAAGAGTGGATTGTTTGAAAAACTTTGAAAATTCAGTCCTTAGGAACAACAGAGCATGGCTTTCCCAAGATACATTACACAATGAAGCAGTGTCATTCAGAAGAATATCTTCGGGGGATAAGCTGGTGATAGCGGTTCCGCAAAGCTAAGATTTTGGTAAAAGCTGATCGGTCGATAATGATTGAAAGTCAATGCCGTGTAATTCTTCGGATTGTATCCTAGAGGGGGTGACTACAACGGCATGATATTTCCATAAATGTGGCAAATGTCTGTGGTGAATTCAGCGATGAAGGAAAGATGGCGGGACTGTCTGGTAGAACAGTCTGCTGAAGTTGCAATGTAAAAGTGAGAAATTTGTGATCTGTATAAACAGTGAAAGATTTTGCTTCAACAAAAATGCCGGATTGCTGCGTATGCTGCAAGTATAGTTCTCTGTCAATGCACTATGATTTCATTCGGTAGAAAACTTTGCAGAGCAAAATACAAGAGGGACCTGCACGCCATCATGCCACTGTTCTAGTGGAGCGCCTATACCAACGTCTACACGAGGGTGGTGAAGTAAAATTATCAGCTAAGGCAAATTATACCCAACCAATTGCGTCTTAACAAGACTGTGTCCATTCTACTGACTTTTCGTATCACTCATGCAACAAATAGTGGATCCAGCTCTAAGGAAATACTAGGAATAAACCGGTAGTAGTAATCGATAAGGCCCAAGAAGCTTTGGATAGCAAATTGACTTTGGGGAAACGGAAAATTCTTCCGAGACTGAATGCGATCTGGTGAAGGTAGGATGCCCTTAACTGGTGCTGTATTGTCGAAATAGTCTAGTTCGTTAACATCAAAAACTCAATTAGATTTGTTGATTGCCAGACCATTTTTAGAAGAAGGTCAAAAACTTGTCGAAGGTGTTCAAAGTGCTCATAATCAGAAGAACTAGCTATCAAAACGTGATCCAAATACGCAAAAAAAAATCAAGTCAACAAAAAATACCACCTTTAAGTCTTCAAAAACCTTTTGCAGCTTTTTTTAAGTCAAAGGGCAGAAACTCCCATTGTTCGAAAGAAGTCACAATTATTTTCTTAGGGATCGAGTTGGGTGTCATCGGTATATGGTGGTAGTCATAAACGAGATTAATTTTAGAAAAATTTTAGTACCGGCTAATTTTTAACTATAATCCTCGATAAGTAGAAGAGGACATCGGTCATCAATTCTTGTCTCGCTTAAATAACGATAGTAGTCATAAGGACGCCAATCGCCATTGCGTTTTGAAACCATAGGCTAGGATGAAAACCACGGTGAATGAGAATGTTGGTTTGTTGCAGCTTGCTCCAGTTGACAAAACTCCGCTTTTGCATGTCCCAATTTGTCGGCAGGTAATCGGCAAGCACTGGCATGAACATGAGGGCCTTAGTAATGACTTGATGTCCGATGCCTTGTGTATTTGTCTTCGAGTTAAAATGTGGCTCCAATATCTCTGTAAAAGATTTCAGAGACTGCTGGTCAAAACGGTTAGGGGCCGAAAACTCAAACCACGAAGACTAACAGGTCTTGGTTCTTGAGTGAAAGAAATCGCTGATCCATTTCTTAGGTGCCTGGCATATAAATCAGTTGCTATGTTATTTGCTCCCTGGTCGGACGCGAGACATTGGCCAAAAGAAAATCTTGTTTGTAATCGCACCCGTCCGCCAGATGAACAGAGAGTAGTTGATATCCCAGCGTAAGAATTTTAGATCCATTGACAGCGATAAGGTCATAACCTGGAGTTCGAGCCATTTAGTCAACAGGCGAAGCTGGAAAAACACATAAGTTTTATATCAGCGCCTGTAACTACAAAAAGTGAAGTTTCGTTTTAACGATCACACACTGAGAGCGTGATGAAGGAGTTATTGCCGGTTGCTAGTATTAGTGACGACTGGCTATCTGGTTTGCCTGAAAGTTTGATTGATCTTGATATTTTCCTGTAAAAGATGTGCAAATCGACAGCCTGGACGGCAAGTACGAGCATTAGGATCAAATCATTTGTGAAAATAGCAGATAAAGCTTTCTTGAGCCGTTGAAGCTGAAGACCTGATGAGGTTGGTTGTAGTTTTGCGACGATCAATGGCATTTAAAGGAGGCCGAGATAGATTAATTATCTGCTTCAACGATGCGATCTGCTGTTAAAGCGAGATCTTGCATATGTTTGAAGTTATGTAATGCTAAAGTAGCACGAACCTGAGATGGGAGCTGAGCCAAAAAAATTGTCGTCGCAAAATGTCTGCATCATCATTAATTTTCCTAAACAGACTTGAAGGATTTGTCTCCTAACCCACCTATACTGAAAAGTTCATTGTCCTTCTGTGCCTGTGATTTTCCTAAACGCAGAAATGAGAGTTGTTTTAAAGCGACGTACTTGTCTTGTTGTGGTAGCGGACAAACAATTGATTCTACTTCAGCAGCTGTTCGATTGTCCAGTGCAGCTACCAAGTAATCAAACTTTGTTGAGTCCAAAGTAACAGCTCTTGAGTGACACTGATCTCCCACTCTGACGAACCAAACTTCTAGATCATCTCTCCAAAATTCTGCCCTGTCGAGGCTGACTGCGTGTATTGCTAGTTTAAAGGCCTAGATCAGGGATGTCCAATCTTTTCAGCCGAAGGGCTAAATGCGGTCTGCGAATGATATGGCCGGCTACTTGGCAGGGTTAAGTTTCAGTTTTTAATACACTGACTGCAGGTTGGAGCAAAAACAGACAAAATTCTTCTAGCAAAATTCCTATGTTGGAAATAGGCAATATCCTTTTTTCTGCGGTGGTGTGGTGGCAATTGTTTCGGACTTTGAAATAAAAGCCTGCAGTAAAAAATTTCACGAAAACACCACTGGTTTTCGACAGAAAGATCATGGGACATTCAAAGCGCTAGATAGCTCCCACAAAAAGTCTGGCTTGAAAGCGAGCGTGTGGCAGAGTTGGCCCGGGTCAGGATTTCAGGAGTCGGACCGGCAAGATTTTAGAAAAAATTTGGCTCCAGGATTAGATTAGTAGTGCCATTTTTCAGGAGTATCAGAATTAGGTTTGTATCCGGAGTGGAAAATATTTTTACTGTAAATGCATATGAATGCAAAACATGCAGTAAAAAATTCTATTGCTATTTTTTTCGAAATCGAACCAGGATTAGATTCAGTTTTTTGTTCATAGTATCAGCTGGATCAGGATTTAAGAGTTGTGCGTTTGAATCACAATTGGGTTCGGACTCTGAAATTCGATTACTCTTCTACCTCTTGAGTGTAGTGGTAACAATACGTTGAATCAGCTCGACTAAGACTGCAGCAAAAAAGCGGGGAAAAATCTAAATCGACAAAACAGTAAGGACAATATTTTTGATACATTTGTGTCGAAACGATAAAACGTAACGATTTGGATTGTGAAGTCACAAAAATAACTTGAACAGTCACGGGCAGTTCATCGTAAAATAAAATCTGTAATGCAGCCAAAAAATCGAAAAGGTTCTTCTTTTTGAAAGAGTGCAATGAAACGGTAGCTAAAGAAAAGCTTTATCGTAAAGGTTCTGCACTCCTGCTTTAGACAATGCTTGAAAGCAATCAATAAATGCTTTCCAAATGTTTGCAAAATTATTTTACATGCAGTCAAATAAAAGACAATAGTAAAATACTAAAATGAAGCTTTTTCACTAATTCTGTCTTTTGCTCTTCGAAGCGCACGGCGATCTGTCATGAGATTACGTATAGGAATCAGTTGCTAATTTCTACGAAGGCAAGTTCGAACTAAATCACATCGTAGGCGATAAAGTTTATTTTAGGTCATGTTGAAAAATACTGCACGGGCCACTTGCAACCTTTCCGCGGATCACAAGTGGCCCGCGAACCACAGGGTTTGACGCCGCTGGCGTGTAGGAAGCGGCTATTGTGCTAGCTCTGAGGTTACTCATGCTTCAGCTAATTTATTTAAGGTTTCATTTTCTACGGCCATTTTCAAGCTTGGGGTTGCCAATATAGCTTTTAGCAGTGAGTGATACTTACGTAAATGAAGCAATATTAACGTAACGAAGGTTATTACAGCATCCTTTAATTTGATTTCAGCGATTAATAAGCTTTTAATTAGAAGAATCTTGATAAGCCTCTAATCGAACGATTTTACTTCACAAAAGTGAAACAGAGTACTATAGCAATATGTCTATGAATAAGATATTTATCAAAAATGGTTCTAGGTTAGTGCACCTTGCTTGAATACTTGACACAAATTGAAAATCTAACAGTTTCATTTTCGTAGAACTAAACACAAACGGATACAATACAGTAGTTTTTGGATAAACATGTTTTGCTGATCATCCTCGAGTAGCAAAGCCTGGTAGTTAAGTCAGGAAACCTACAGCATCACTGAAACTTTCAAACGGGTCCATGACATCAAAAAGTCAGCAACCATTGATTTAAACGAGAGGTGCCCAAAATTTTTACGACTCGGGCCACGTTATAGTAACGAGAAGTAGGCAGTTGACGGGCCGAAATAGAGCTATTTCTGGAGGTTCAACTGGCCAAAGTTAGGGTTACCATATATGTGAAAAAACAAAATCAGCGTTTTGAACTCGATATGTGTTGCAGACAAATGTCACAAGCAGCCAGCCGCAAAAACTTCTTGCGCAGGCTGCACTTCGTTCACCAATAGATCACTGGATTTGGCTTTGTTTTGCAATCCATTTACATGTATTAAGAATTTATGATCAACCAAACCAATTTATTTTAAGTCAAAAAATGCTGAAAGCAATGTGAAGGATTCTCTACTGTTAGATATTCCGTATTTATTTTAAAGAATTCATAGATTATAAGATAGCGGCAATCTTGACAGTTTGCAATGCAAACACAGTAAGGTACTCAGTCCTACAAAAGCTTCTATTTTTAGCTATATTTGTTAAAATGTGTGCCAGCAATTGCTGTTGCGTCGTCGCACATATTACGTATGGATCGAACTAACATAAACCTGAATTTGCTGTCTACATTTGGCGCAATGTTAGAGTAAGCACCTTGATAAAAAAAAAAGGCATATTAGCCCATACGATTCAAAGATCTTCCTGCTTTTTTCAAATAAGACTTTTCGATCGGAAATATCAAGGTTGGTTGACCTTATACAAGACGCCAGCGATTCATTTTAGAGCGTAACTGCAAACAGTGCACACTGCTGCGACCTTTCAGGTCTTATCAGAGCAGTTAATAACTGACAATTAAAATAAAACATAGCCTAAAACTTCCCATTTGAGGGACTTAATATTTGAATAAGGTTAAAAACAATTTAAGAATAAAATTAAATGTCTCAAAGTTCTACCACAACCAACAGAAAGTGTTCTCGTTACCGGCGATTAAAAACATATAGATTAACATGCTCAAAGCGATATATTGTTGAGATCACATCCAATGAGCACGAGAAGTTCGGGCTGTTCAGAAATTGGGAATGACGTAAAGATTTTCGAGTCAGCATTTATGTAAGTCTACGCGTCTCGTTGCAAGCCATCTGTTTGCTGTGACGTCAGTAGTGGTTACAAGCATCATCGCACCAGTAGTTGTGAGCCGTAGTTCAAACTCAAAACTTAAGCTTAGATGAAACTTCGGTTTCGCTCGACCATGCCGCGTGCAATGTAACGCATTGAGCGTTCAAGTCGCTGTCTTTCGACGTCCAGTGTGACGCTCCGTCCGGCGAACCATTCTACTGACAGTAGATAACCTGATATTTATTTTTATTGCGCAACTACAATTGCGCCATTTTTTAAAGCTCTTCGTTTTGCACTCATAGTGTGCCAATGGCATGTCAATGGAAATTTCTAAACGTAGATCAAAGGATATAAGTATGATATTATCTTGTCAATGATGACGCATTGTACCGTATTTTTTACGCAAAACTTTACGTCGCAGCATATAAACGTTTTTTTGGTCATCGTTTTTTTGTGCAAAACATTATAAGTCTATCTATTTTAGGCAATAGTTTGATTTAACTGGATGATTCTTTGTAATGACGGACGAGCACTGCTGTTCGTTCATGAAGTTTTATGACGCGCTTCCCCATCATAAGTTGTTGAGTTGTTAAATGATAAACTTTTCCTTTTTGAGAGGTGTGTGAAAGGGAGAATCTTTCCTATATTTGGTTCAGTTCGCCGTTAAAAGCGTGTCTAGAGCGGGGTCATTGCTCCGTGCCGCCCCCCCCCCCCCCTTTACGAACTAAATAACGCAGCGATATGACCACCGTAAATATGGGCTCCCAATACACCTAGATTTCTAAACCACAAAAAAGACCATTAACTGAAAAAATGAGATAAATGTACTCCGACCACGTGTTGATCTCCAAAGAAACTGTTGTCATTCTTCAACCAAACTGCAAAAATGACGCCGCCCTTCCCGTTCCAGACCCACTGTATGCCACGGTCCGCCATTGATGAGTGTGATCACGTGTACTTTTGAAAATGCATTTATATGCTGCCCTTACTCTATCTTTAAAAACGCTCCAGCTTGCAATATTGAATGATTGCTAGCAGCAAAAGTACCGTTGATTAGAATGAAAATAATCATGCTTTGACCTAGTCCAGGGGTTCTAAAAGTTTTTGGGACGCGCCCCCCTAAGCTATATCAACAACAGCCCGAACCCTTTTCATACTTGAAATCATTAATTTTTGAGAGATATTTTGTTATTAGCAGTAGTCTATTTACCACATTTTCTCTCCAAAACCGAAGGCCTTAAAAGAGATTATTATTATTTACTTTTCAAAACAACATAAAGGCCTTATTTTTGAAGATCTTTTTTCTTTAAAACGCTAATTTTGACAAATTGTCTCAATCTTATTAAGAGGTATGTTCCCAAGCCCCTCTTTATGTCAATCTTATTTCAAAAACCTTTGATTTAGTTATTATTTAATATTTCATTAAAGCGCCGTTCTTAAGGTATACCTCCGAAATTTTCATCAAAGTTGAAGAAAGTATGACGGCGATTACGAGATCAATACTTGAAAAAACTGTAACACTAATGATGTAGGAGATTGGGATCCCTAATTACTATTTCAGTGTTTTGACTCGCTGATCAAGCTGGTAATCAGTTAATTATGATTCTATCAGCTTATAAAAATAAAGTAATTTTTATCCTCGGGGCAAAAAGAAAATCATTAGCGGTCATACTGGAATAGCTCTGTGTTCGATCCTGCTTTGAAGAAACCATTTGTGCTGGCACAGCACATTTCTACTGCAAGCAGTGCGGTCGAGTATCATCAGTAATCGTGAAACTTTTTCCCTGGAACTCCACAGCGAAGCTACTTAGCTGTAGCTACTTCTTTCCCAAGAACGCTACAGCTGCTGTCGCAGGTGACACGACAATCCATCTCGATCGACCACGTTGCTGACTTTAAATCGTTAAAAAATTTTTTCAGATCAAACGGCAATTCAACCGATCTCACGACAATCCGGCCAACCAAGCGAACATTGAAAGACAACTCGCAAAAACGCTGGCTGTTATGGTCGGGGCTTTCACGATCGCCATACTTCCTTCCATTTTGATTCTTGCAGTGCAGCCCGCTTTAGATCGGTGAGTTTAAACTACAGTATAATTGTAGCCAAAGGTAGCTTTAGCGTAGTCGAAAAACAACTTTAGAGAATTAACCTAACTTGTTAAATACCTAAATGATTTATGTGTACATTATTATTTTTTGGTCAAGTTTCTCCAACAACAAAACCACGCAGAAACCACTCTAGGATTGAACAGAAGATGTTTACATTGCAAAACTAGTACTTGAGCGATCTACTATTGTCGATGAAAGCTATTTTTGAAAAAGTAAAAAGGCAGACTGATGACGCAAATCAACATGAAAATGGCTGACACGAAAATTTCGACGTCTTAAGCAAAAGCGTTTATTTGTGCGTTTGGTGCAATTCAGTCATTATTTGATCAACACTTTAAAATTTTCATAGATATAGCATCAAAAACCTTGCAAAGTTCAATTTCATTAAACTTTCAAACGAAGTTGTTATATATAACAGAGCAATAAAGGCCGGAAAGTTGATACTATCTGTGCGAATATGAGATTTTTTGGCAGATAGCATATATTTTCGTGCTAACAGTTTTCAAAGTAACTTAATTTTGGGCTACCACATTTTGAACTTACGAAAGAAGGACAACATTCAGGATCGTAATGAGATTTATTTAGCTCCTAAGGGATATACTTTCAGCCAAAATAATAGGAGAAGACTTTTTCTTTAAATCTCAGAATATTCCTAATTTGACCTAATCAAAGGCAAAGACCTTTTTTCGGAAATCGACTTATCGAAAGCGATTCTTTTCCCAATTTCGTTGAATAATCCTAAATTATAAAATTGTTTTTTTGGATTTTTAAACATTTTGTCAAAAATTGGAAAATGGAGGATATTTGGACGTTTCTTGGTGTATTCGGAAAACATTTCTTTTCTCACAAATGTAGCGCCAATTCTTCTAATGCACATGTGTAAAACTCCCGGCCCGGCGTACAATTATATCCGGCCTGCGAGGTCATTTTATAACAGGGGCCCTCAACTGGAGGTAAATTTACCCTTTGGAGGTAAATTTGATATGCCATATAGGTAAATTTTGTTACCAAAAAATTCACACTTTTATCTACTACAATAGGCATTTGAAGAAGAGAAAATATAGAAAAAATTTGGGAGATAAATTTTACTTTTGAAATTTTTCGAGGGGTAAATGAGAGAATAAAGGTTGAGAACCCCTGTTTTATATACTGTAGATAACACACAATTATAACCACATTGTGAGAATTACCCTTATTTCACTTGGGACGTCATAAACAATGCTGTTGTGAATGTTCTTCAGTTGATAGTACCGTAGAGCATAATAAGATAGAGAGCATTGTTGTAAATCAAGTGATAGTCACAGTAAATACTTTTGCAAATCTAGCGACCGCAAATCAGTGCGCTTTGTCAGAAAAGAGCCTAACATATGCATTTCCCAGCATAAAGCATTTTTATTCGATTAAATTCCTTCGATTTACATAACTTTGAAATTCAAGGTTACAGTGCGCAAATAGCTAGGCTACGTACTGCACAATCACAATGGCAAAGAGAAAAGTTGATTTTGAAAACAGAGCCTTTCAAAACCGATGAGAGACTGAGTATATGTTTACTGACACTGCCGGTAAATCCGTGTGGCTTATATGCGGAGATAATGTGGATGTATTTAAAGAATTTGATGTAAGACGGTACTACGAAACAAAGCATCAGGATAAAATGAAATACCTAAATACAGAGCAAAAGAAACAGAAAGTAGAAGAGTTAAAGAAGAACCTGGCATTTCAGCACACTTTTTCCCTAAAGCAAAATCACGAAGTGAAGTTGCTGTAAAAGCAAGCTTTATTGTGGCAGAGAAGATAGCAAAATCAGTCCGGTCATTTATTGAGGAAAAGTTTCTGGAGAAATGCATGATCAAGGTCTGCGACATCTTGTGTCTAGACAAAAGGCAGGTGTTGGTAGCTTAAATGTAAGCCGGAGTAGAAATGCAATTGCAGATCATGTTTGTGAGATATCCACTAATTTACGAACACAGTTGTGAGTAAAAGAAGCAAAGACTTTATTGCATACTCTCTTGCTGTAGATGAAAGTACTGAAATAACTGACACTGCACTGCTGGCCATCTTTATTCATGGAGCGGACTCCAATTTACGTCTTACAGAGAAAATATTTGACATTAAATCGATGCACGGGACAATGACAGGAAAAGACATTTTTGAAAGCGTGTGTTAAAGTGTAACGCGATGGCGTAGTGGTTAGAGCGTCCGCTTCGCAGTCGGTAGACCTGGGGTTCATTTCCCTTGTCGAGTCATACCAAAAGACTTTAAAAAATGGTATCTATAGCTTCCCTGCTTGGCGTTCGGCATTTATGGGAGGTTGTGGAGAACAAGCCGGCAAGTTCGCTTGTTGTGTCCTTGGGCAAGGCACGTAACGGGACGCCCCACCTTTATGTGGAAGACAGGTGGCCCATAAACCTCGAAAAAGGCAACTCCCAAGCGAGTGCGGACTTCCCGTCCAAAGTATAGCGATACAATTCGCTTTCTCGTGAATGGAGGATAAAAATGGCAAATAAAACAAATAAAACAAACCGACATGAAACTGCCCTAGAACAAACTTATTGGACTCATAGCAGATGGAGCACCGGCGATGTGCGGTGAAACAAGAGGACTAGTGGGAAGAATGCGTGCAAAGATGCAGGATGAGCACTGCACTGATGAGTCAGCAGCACATCACTGCATCATACTCCAGGAAACGCTGTGCGGTAAAGTCCCAAAAATGGAGCATGTAATGAACACTGTAACCCAAACTGTAAGCTTTATTAGAGCTAGAGGTTTATATCACCCACAATTTCAGTTTTTCGTGGGAGAAATAGATTCAGAGTTTGCCGATATTCTCAATCATACAGAGGTGCGTTGGCTAGGTCGGGAGAAAGTTCTCAAAAGAGTTTTTGAGCTCTGCAAGGAAATCTGTCAGTTCATGGATAGTAAAGGTAAAGACTTCACAACTTTGCGGGATGCAAAGTGGAAATGTAAGTTGGCATTTATGGCTGACGTAACCGCTCATC
Source organism: Trididemnum clinides (assembly GCA_963675345.1). Classification (NCBI taxonomy): domain Eukaryota; kingdom Metazoa; phylum Chordata; class Ascidiacea; order Aplousobranchia; family Didemnidae; genus Trididemnum; species Trididemnum clinides. Next base: position 19,315,143 of record OY776290.1, on the reverse strand, counting down.
TCACCGTCATAAACCTTCAGTTTCAGGGATGTGATCGCATGATCACTGACATGGGTGATGCGGTGAAAGACTCCAAGTAAAGCTGCTTTTATAGGAGACACAAATGCACCAGCGCAACATGCCTCACTTTCCCTGTTGCCAAGTAATGTTGAACCAGGTCAGCGCAATGGTGTTCCCAAACGCGCATTTTGCTGATAAACTGAGCGCGCTACGCACCGAGCTCGCACGACGCTGCGGTGACTTTGAAGCACAATGAAAAAATTTCTAGCCGTTTCACAACCCATTTGTCGTTGACGTGGAAACAGTGCCTGTGCATATCGAAATGGAGCTGATTGAGCTGCAGTGTAACGGAACACCAAAGGCAAAGTAAGGCACTGAATGGTCCGCACAGTTTATTTGCTCTATTCCTGAGGCAATGCCCCAGCTCCGTTAACATGCGGCTTTAACCTTGTGCATTTTTGGCAACACATATCTGTGTGAAAAGCTGCTTTCACTGATGAAAGTTAACAAAGCATCACACAGAAGTCGCCTCAGTAATGAACACTTGGAGTCCATCCTGAGAATCTCCACAACATCGGACCTTACAACAAACGAACTTGTTGCCAAAAAAGATGGCAATCATTCAGTTTTAGTAATACGGCATAAAAGCAAAGAAAACTGAAGTACTGTATTCTAAATAAATATCCCTGTCTGTGTTTACTCATATATATGTTCAAAACCATTTTTTTTGTGTTCAATAAATTTTTATTCTGTTAGGCCCGTGAACTTTTACTTTGTTAAGCTTTGCGTTCTGGCCCCCTATGCCAATGACTTTGACACCCCTGTCGTAATGGAAGTTGTATTCTTGCTCTAACTTAATTGGTTTATACAGAAGTTTCATTTTAACATCTTTTCAACTAAGTTTATCATCTTGTCGCATTGAAAGATTAAAAGTTTATTGAGCCAAACAAGATTTTCACAAGTCGTGTTTTCAGCTTAGAATGAAATTACGGTGTCGTTTAGTTCTGATAAAAATTATTTTTATGCTCTACGTTTTATATCAAGCATAGACGGACAGGTGCTGTAGTCTATCTTGATTGGCATTAAACTCTTACGCAGGTTTTTTTGCAAAGTATAGCCAGTAAAGCTTAAAAAAGAACTCCTAAAAAATCTGTTGTCTCCTTTAGGCCTATTGAGACCCTGTTTTCATCTGCAGCGGTCATTCTAGATCAATGTTTCTTAACTTTTTGGCGCTTGTACCCCTTAAAATTTTGTGAAATGTTTTTGTAACCCTAGACCTATCGAACAAACACCTACAAAATTACCGGTAAAAATACAATCTAACAATGAAATAAAACACAATGTAGCATGTTATCGGCGTATATTTATTAACCATAATATTGTTCACAACAAAATCAATTCAAAACCAATTCTGTCGGAACAAACAAGAAGCTGTTTATTACGTCACAGTAACTCTTTCTAGCAAATAGTTTAAAATAGTAATTTTTCTGACGCCTAATCTCGTACCCCCTGCTTTGGTGCTTCGTACCCCCAAGGGGTACAGGTACCCCCGGTTAAGAACCCCTGTACTAGATTGAATCTGTACGTAAGTAGTTCAGCGCTTAAATTTTAAAAGTGTGATTTATGATTGTTACTCATCACTTATACCTCATTGATTTTGTATTTAGGGTCCATATTGACATTTTCCTCTCCGCCCCCTCCTATATTCATTCAAGGTCACGATTGCGAGAAACCCAGCCCACAACATGAAATTAACCTGCAATAAAAAAATATGAACATTACGTGAAATCAAAATAAAAAAAGTCACAAATTAGTAATTCATAGCCGCATTTACAGAGTAGGCCTGTATTTGGTAATGGAGAAGACAAATTGCCGATGAGGTGTTATTTCGTTACCCTAACAAAATATTCGCGAAAGTCTAATAATAGCTTATTCAGAATTTTATGACAGCTAATGAAGAGCATTTCTTGTGTCTCAAACGCATCGGCACTTTAAGTATGAATAAAGTAGCGTATATTCTGTTGAAACGATTAATTTGAACGAATGACCAGGCAATAGTTGTTGCCTTGACTCGGCGCTTCGTCTCACATGACCTGATTACTAAAGGGGCCTGATCTTGCGTTTGAATTATTCTCACGATCCCTTGACAAACTTGATAAATATACGGCACTCTTCTCAACTAACCATGAAAAATGCGTTGTTCTAGCAGCAGGTCAACTTCAAAACGAATATAAATCGTTTTTTCATGGTTGACCTACAAAAGATTTTTCCTCTGCTTCCGATTTAAATATTCTAAGATATGCTGCAGCAGTTGCCTGCATAGCTCAATGCGATAAAGCGCTTCCTTGCAAACGTGAAATCGTGGGCTTAACGCCGGCTGGAGCTTTTCATTGTTGCGCTATTGTAAAGCTACTTTACGGAACTTATCCAGCTTGGTTGCAGGAATTGTGTTAGTGGCACCGGTAAATCAAAAGCCGGTCAGAACACATATGATGTTCCACGCAATGCCTAACCGCTAAGGTCTTCCCTAAACCGGAGGACAAAAAATGTAAAAATACCGGAGAATTAACTCAATTAATCTCAGGTTCTTTTTGGTCTTGTAGTCTGAAACCTTTTTGAATGCGTGTTGTTACAATTATTTATTATTTTAGGTTAATTAATCCACATCGCTACCCAAGCTCTTATTCAGCGGAGACCACGAATACCTTTTCATCTCTTCTATATATTGCATCGCGTCTTTTGCTTTCAAATTCGTTTTGGAATTGCATAATTTACAGCGTGCGAAACAAGCACTTCCGTCGATCCATCGCTGAAGTTTTTATTTGTGACGAAGCAAAACTGAGAAAAAGAAGAAATGCTATGGCAAATTCCCACTCATCAAGCCGAAGCGGTAGTCAAACACCAAGTAAACTCACAACTACAGAATCTGTGTAGGAAGTGGCAGCTCTGCGATGCTTGCAGTATTGCTCAAAGAGATGCAGCCAAGAGTGCTGGAGCCGGTTTCTAAAATTTGGGTAAAAAAATACTTTTTTTCTTCCAAATCGTTAAGACGCATAGTAACCTCAATACATCAAACATTTTTGTTTTGATTCCAAACGTTTTTAGCACATTACATCACCCTCCTCCGAAAATATAATTACTCTGCTCAATCTAGAAATTAACCTTGCAAATCAATATGTGTATATATAACAGTACTATTGGTGACGTAATGAACGAATGCATACAACGTAAAGAATATAAAAACGTCTGAACAAAATAAATCACAGATAACAAACCAGCTATAAATCAAAACATACTCAGAAAAAAAGAACGATGATATAGCATATAATTGGGTGTTCATCTTTGCAAAGTTTCTTAATGAGTAAGGCTTCTTAAACTTAACTAAAGTTCAAGTGTTCTACTTTGGTTTAAGTTTTGTAATAAGCAATGCTTCTTGAACTTAAGCTAAAACTGAAGTTCAAGAAGTATTACTCATTCAGAAATTTGAATCAAAGTTAAACACACAATAATATGCTAAAAGGTTGTTCTATTTTGCTTAATGTGTTTTAATTTATAGCTGGTTTGTTGTCTGTGCACCTATTTTGTTTATACGTTTTAATGTTCTTCACATTTTATGCATTTGTTCATTACGTCATTAATAGTACTGCCATTTCATATTTACCGTGTTTATGCGCTTTTGATGTACAACTAGTAATTTCAAACATACACATTCATTTGCAAGTTTAATTTCGAGATTAAATAGTGTATTTGTATTCTCCGAAGACGGCCATGTGATATGCCGAAAACCTTTAGAATTTAAATAAAAATGCTTGATATGTTGAGGCTACTGAGTATTTTTTCGATTCGGTGACAATCAAATAGCAAAGGGTGTTGTTTTGCTTCCATGAATAGCTTTTGTGAGGATTTGATTTGCAGTTACTTTTGGTGCTGTGTACAAAAAATCGGTTTATATTGTTTATGTAGACAATGTAAATTCTTTTTGCCACCTCTTGTTTACTTTTCAAAACGCTATTTCTGCAAAACCGAATCATAACTGTTTTTCAGTAGCAATAAGTCTTTTTGCATTTTTTTTTCTGTTTGATTATTTTTTGAATAAACTAGTCAAGATTAAAATCTTGTTGCACAAATTTGAGATAAAGTTTCGACTCGAAGAATTCTGTAACAGTATTATTTTTTTTCCATTTGTCTTATGAAAAATTCAAAACCAAATTTTAAAAAATTTGCCTGATAAAGGCAACAGTTGGACACCGTGAGTCTTCGGAATGAGTTTTACATCTACCATCAGTGACGCATTTTGTTGCCTTTTTGTAATGAAATTTTGGTTCTTTTCGATCTGTTGCCTCTCGAAATGGTTGATATGCATAAATGTAGCCGAGCAGTTGCGGAGTTAGGGTGAGGCTGCCACGGACTCCCCCTTTTTAGGGCCTCCCGTTGAGATCAGTCATACAAACTGACATTAGGCTCTTCAAAATGGTAGTGACGAACAAAAAAAGGTCTTAGGCAGCAAGTTTCGGGTCGCAACCTTAATTTTGAACAAATTTGTGTAATTCTACCATTCAAAGCGATGATGATCTCCGACAAAAATATCTTTACTTTTGATTAGTTCAGGGTCAAAACTCTAGTTTACAACATAATTACCTGTTCCAGACTTTAGAAATACCAGTGAACTCCAACAAAAGAGAGGTCTCCACAGAATACTTTGCCAATAGGGTACCCATCATGAATTCTTGCCTCAGACACTTAAAATCCTTCATCCACCATTGTAACCAGGGACAAAGTGTTAAAAGCCCACGAATTTTTGAAAAACTCGCATACTGGAAGAGTAAGAACCTTTAAAAGAACACACATAGAAATGGGTTCTTCGTGGCTCAAGAAAAAAGTTGAGGGCATTTTCAAAGCAGCCACTTGTGGAAAAAGTCAAAAAATTTCAAGAGAAAAATGCATGCACTTCCAAAAAAGTTTTCCTCTGTGTTACGCCCATGCGGTCAGTTATTGATGTCATGACTTTCATCTCAAATCATCTTCGGATAAGACGTCCGTCTCAAACTCGTAAAACTGATATTTTTGATTTAGCTTCTTTAGGCCTAGATTTCTATTTTCTCGTGCTCTTAAGTAGGAGAACGTTTCTGCAACCAAATTGGGAAACAATGTGGGAGTTATTTTAGGTGCGAGCAACCGTAACTTGACGAAATGTCAATACAAACCCAAAAATTTGTTTACCTGCTGTTGAAACGGCTTTGACGTCATCGTGTTTGTTTCTTGTTGAACATCATCAAAACTTTATACACATGACCTAGTTGCTAATGAAATGCTATAGCAGTTGCCAATTATGGAATGCTTATTTAGTTGTGGCAAATGTTTTTGAAAGTATAACATGTCCAATTATAAAGAGAAACACACTAAAAGCTTTCATTGATATTTTGTTTAATGTTTATGATAGCATGTTTTCCAATAGGAAAAATACGTTATCGCTTCAAGTATAATATTGGTGCGCCATCTTATGGCTATAAATATTGCAAGTTACCATTAACGACTCAAAAGTCGCAATTCACTCAACACAAAAGAAAAGAGTTTTGGCGGCTACAAGATAATTCGTGCTTTTAAGTCAGCAACCATCCATGCAAGTCATTATCATGGTACGAGCCAGGAAATGTGTGTGTTTACCATCTAAAATATTTTTTGTTGCCTATAGCTGGAGTTCTTGGTTTCAATTTTGAACTAGTAATAATGTGCTTGCGCTTACTGCTCGACGTTTTTTACCTCAAGCTGCTTGTTTCTAGCAAGTATATTTTGCGCTCATAGTGTTCATATTTGGTTCAAACTGGGTTGATTAGCTTTTGAGTTGGACTACAGGTAGTATTGTTCATAAATTTTTTTTTTATTGATTCGGTGATTCTTCTTTTATTTTCTGGTTGATTTTTCGCAATTGATTTATGTAATTTGGCTACAATTATAAATCTGTATAACCCCAACTCCGTATCTGTTATAATTTAAAAATCTATATCATCCTGATCTGATATTGAGGTTACTGCTTTGATTTAATTTGTTGAAATAAACTGATACATATTGTAGCTCTGCATTCAAGGCTACGACGAGCAGAAATAGTGTTAATCCAAAGCGTGAACTTGAATGAATACAATCATTTCTCTTGTACCACGACGTTCTGCTCTGCGTTGAATTCGCCTTAGAATAGAGAGGCTGGTTCCTAGAAGCTATTTGTGGGCGCCACCAATTGTACTTGGCCCGTGAGCGTAACCAGAAAAAAATGAAAGTAAAAAGTTTCTTCAAACATATTTAGTGCTATATGAGAAAAGTTACCAAATTAGTTAGGCTGTATTGCTAGACTTCGTGCACCTGCGACAACCACCACTCATGAACGGGTGATACGGCTTCGTAGAGTACTGACAGACTATCCATTACAGTAGACTTAGTTTAAGTCCCACAAGGGTGACCGTCTAACCTATGCGTCATTTAAAGTCAGTAACAACTTATCGGTCACCAACTGCATTGAAGAGACCTAATAAGTCAAAACAGTGTCTCTGTGTACAGTTTGCTTAAAGTATATCGCTGGCCTCTGGATTACTTTAAGGCTGTACTTTAATTCACCATTTTCAAACGTTTTCAAAATAAAATTTTAGATTTAAAAGTTCCGAGAAATGGTTTTGACAGCAGCTTATATTTGATGTTATAGTCCTTTCGGTCTCCTGACTACGCCTACAAATTGCCTCGGTGGAATTGGGGCTATCAGTGTGCGATTTGCTTTTGTTACTGGTTCGAAGTGATCTACCGTTTTCTTCTGTGGCATGATCTTGATCAGCACTCTCAGTACCGCAGTCTTGCAGCCAAATCTAGCAGAATTTAGGGGCTCAGCAGAATTTTGTTCAATTTCGTTTTTGTAAATCACTCAAATTCTTTCAAGATTTACTTTCAGAAGATATTACTAATTTTTATCGATAAAACAAAAAAATGATAAAGGTTCTTAATGTTGGCTGACAGCAAAACCTAGTTAATTGGAGCTATTTAAAAACTAAGTAATTATACACGTCACGTGCGCAGTAAAATAAACTCACAGCTAGTATTAGATTTTATTGCGTAATTAATGGCACCCACCATCAAGCAACATGAAAATATGTACATACTGGTTTTTTCTCCGAACCAGAGGGATGTAAACTTTTTGCCGGGAGCCAATTTCACTGAACCGCACTACTTCATTAGCCAGGTGTGAATCCATTTCAAAGCATTTTTTTATTTCGAGATCATATTCAAAAAGATGGAGTTTTTATACTCTTAACCATATTTCTATTTTGTGATCAGTTCCCTATCTTCCCACGCCTCGCAATTTTTCTGGTAGCTGCAATTTACACATTGCTGCTTTATGCAATTAAAAATCAAAAATTTTATTGTTTTCCAGAATTTTGCTATTGCTTATTACAATTCAGCACAATTTTAAAGATTTTCAATTTTAGCGAATTAGCTTTTGTTTTTTTGATCTAGCCACACTAGTCTTGATTTCTTTTGCAAACTGAAGTTAAATACTAAAAACCTCTAGCTTCTTGTCGGTCATCAACTGCATTGAAGAGATCTGATAGGTCGAAACAGTGTCACTGTCTGCACAAGTGCATCGCTGGCCTCTTGAATTAATATAAGAAGTTGAATAACTTTCATGTTTTATCTTAGTTTAATCGGAGAAGTAACAACCGACAACTTAGCGAAATGAAGGACTAAGTCGTGCTACAAAACCAATTTTATGTTGCTATGGTTGTCACATATGATAGCTTAGTTGATAAGAAACGTAAGTCCAATTCGTCTTGGTGTATTTTATCAGATTGGGCTAAATTAAAGCTGCACATTCATGATATAAAACATTTACACCTTTCAATATTGCATTGCGACATGGCATACACATTCTTTCACTGCGCGAAAACAGATAAAAGCTAAGGAAAAATGTTTTCCTATTTACAATATAGAACAAAATTCTTTCTGATGTAGCTTTTCCAAAACTACTGGGCGTAGAAACATGAAACGTGGCACGACTACCACCCCAGAGAGAGTTACGTCGCTCATAAAAATATTTTTTACCGCAATTTTTCCACAGAAAAACAATTTTTAGCTTAAACGAAAGCCTGCTCACGAATTATAAACTTGCAAAAACTGCACTCTTTTGGGCAGAGATGACGTAACAATCCACTTTCTTTCTAGGATTTCATTTTTTGTTTTCCTAAACCATACTTATCGTAGAAACGATGTTTATAGCTTTTGCGGTATTTACTACTGAGCTGCTTCCGACAAAAAACTTCAGCGATTCGAGCTCAGTTGGTTTTACAGTCAAACCTCGGTTTTCGAACACAATTCGTTCTGGAAGACTGTTCGAAAACCGATTTGTTCGAAAACCGAATCATATTTTCCCATTGCAAATGAAGTAAAAGAGATCAATTCGTTCCATGCACTAAAAGAATAACTTATTTACCTGCTTACACTATACCTGTATATCAAAGTGCAAAACCATTGGTTCAAAGAGTAAATAAAACACAAAAGTGTAAATAAAACGAAAAACATAACAAGTAATTTTAATGTAAATGTAAATAGTACAATACTGTATTGTGTATATGTACACCTTTTTTGATGCGAAGTGATGGGAAGAAAGGGATGAGCTAATTATTGGATGAGGGATCCCCTTCCATAAAAACTTCCGATCACTCTAAGGGTGTTTCTTTTGTTCTCTGTCTCTTTAGTTCAGGTAAATCTTTTTCTTGAGTTTCTTATCTTTTTTCTTTTATTAAAAAGTTGTCCAACGTTTGTTGCTTTTGCTTGCGTTGCAAAATTTGTCTACATCTCGTACGATGATCGACTGGAAAATGTATACGTTTGGTCTAGGCAGTCACGTGCCGCTGCTGTTCTTTTTTTTTGTTCGAGAACCGATTTTTGTTCAAAGACCGAGTCATTTTTATCTCGAATTTTCTGTTTGAAAACCGAATTGTTCGAACTCTGAAACGTTCAAAAACCGAGGTTTGACTGTACAATAAGCAATTATTTTTTAAGGCATACTTGTTCCTTTCTTCTTCAGTGCTTCAAATATGCTTTGTCATAAGGTAACGAGACGTCATTATGCTGTTTTTCATTTGAATAAAACTAACTACATCTGCAGTTATAATTGGTTTTCATTGTATTAAGAAAAATCTACGCAATAAACTTTAAAGAACAATTCTGTTTGTCCATGTTGTGGTGTTGCTGCCTGCTGTTTAACTCCTCCAAAAGCACTGGGCGTACAAGAATGAAACTTGGAACGATTGACCACTTCCCCAAGGTAAGTTTCATAAGGGGTTGTTGACGTCATGAAGCGTTGCAATTAAATATAACTTTTATAGTCGCATTTCTTGACGGTGGAAAACGGCTTTTGCTTAAGCGAAAGCCAGCACCCGGCTTGCCAACTTCAAGAAATTTCACTTTTTGAGGAGATAAGATGACGTCATAAGCAATCTTTGATTGCAAAATTTGTTTCTTTTTTCTCAAGAAATGCTAATCGTAGTAACGTGGTTGAAAGCTTTTTTGGGAGATATTAACAAGGCGCTTCCCATAAAACTAATTAAACAACAATTTAAGCTTTATCGCCCACGCAAAAAGCGATTAAGCATTTAAGCGTTTTTCAAAGCATGTCTTTCTACTTTTTATCGAACGCTTTAAAAAAGCTTTTTTTGTCGTAGGCTACTGTTAAAAGGACATCGTCACAATGCTGTCTGATACTTCTTCAGTAAAAACAGCAGCAGGCAGCATTTGTAGACTTATTATGCACCGTCATTTTGAAAGCAAACTATAATAGTAATGCCTATTTCTGATATGCCACAAGTTAAATTCTAATGATAAATTACAGCTTTAACATAGGGCCTACCGGTTTAAATCTGGTCTTTTAATAACGCAATTGCAAGTACGCATTTATAATACAGTAGACGCCGCTTAATATGTCCACCTTGGGACCAGACCATTTTGGTTATAATATCCGAATGGTCATAACAACCGAAGCCGCCATAACCGCCACTGAATCGACGCCGTAAGCCGCAAATACTGTCAAATTCATCGTTTAACCGAAGTAACAGTGTGACATTGGCAGTAAAACAAAGTACAGTACTGTAACAGTACAAGTGACGGTAAAACTAAGTACAGTATGTAACAATATGTACAAGCGGTGGTACAGTATAACAAAGTAAACAACAGTTGAAGTAACGTTTAATCAAAGTAATATTGTAGCACTGCGCACTACCTTATTGTTTCACTTTATTAGTTTTTATGCACCATTAATTTCCACGCATCACTTCACATTACAACTCTTGATTTGAATTCAATGCCGGCGTGTCAATTAAAGGACACATCGGCGTACAGGCGTGGCTCGGCGTGGGAGCCAACTTAAGTTTGTGATATCAAATTTGTGTTTATATTTAAGTGCTAATCTTTTGTTTTGTATTCTATTTGAATAAGGGTTTGTTTTAAATAAATGTGTTTAAATTTTTGCTAAAGTAGATATTTGAGTGAGTTGGCGAATAGGACTTCCACACCTCGTATATTCGAAAGAACACCCTATCTACAAGAAGAAAGAGAGAGCGCTGCCGTTGCGCTACAACATATCAAAGCACCGCAAAACAAATTCAAAATGTTACGCACGTACATTAGTTAGTTTTAGGTGCAAAACTCGGTAATGTCTCGCTGATATAGTTGATGATCTTTTTGGAAAAATTACGAATTTGTCCAGCGAAAGTATCGAACTTTTCCATTGACTGGTAATGTGTTGACCAAATTTCGAATATGTTGGTCATATTATACAAAATTTGGTCATATAAAACGGAGAATTTTAAATGGAGAAATTCCGGACAGCACCAAATTGGTTGTAATAAGCGGCTGGTCATATCATCCGTGGTCATAATAAGCAACGCCTACTGTAACTGAACTGTAGGTGGACAGTGGCCGATGCAGAAATTTTTGGTGCGGAGATAAATTATTTTGCATATTGCGATAAAAGGCTATAAATGTTATTGTAGAATTTGCAAATAGGTTTAACCCTGAGTCTCTTCAATATTTAGCAGAACCAAAGTACGAAACGTCATTTTGACGCGTGTAAATACGAAAATTTACAAAATCGTAAGTTGCATCTCGCTGCGTTGTTTTTATTTCCTTGCTCTGCGGCCAAAAAATGATTTCAAATCAGTAATGTTAGCAACCGCGGTCTCCTGCCTATAAAGTCATTACGAAAGTTACGAGTGATTTTTGGCAACAAAGCTCAAAATTTTACTAAAAAATCCCACAAGCTTACTGCAGTTAGTCCCAACAAGTTATAAAATTTGGAAGCTCTTCAGCGAAACAACTATTTGTTTGGTTTAAATATCATTTTGTCGTAAAACGTGCATCCATTTGAAATACTTAATGCCCTCTCTTCCCCAAAACAAAAATCCCAGTTGCGAGTCAAAACTGACCAGCTTTTTCGTTTTCTTTTAGAATTAGGCTAACTTAAACACAGTTAAAATTAACTTACACTTCTTAAATTTTTGCTCTCATAGCATTGATATAAAATCAAACCAGTGTTTGTTGTAACTATTGAAACTGCAGTTTTCAGTTACGCAGTAATTGCAAAATTACAAATCAGATTTGCAAAAGTGGGTCGCAAATTTGCAATTTGTATTTACAAATTAATTAATTTGATTTGTAACTATAAATCTGTAATTACAAATCAGACTATTCTGATACAAACCAAATATTCACATTATTCTGATCAAAATCACAATTAAATCATTCTGATTTGTAATTGCTGGATTATGTCATGTGGATAAATGTGAGATGCATTTTTACGAAATCAAACCAGCCGAACACGCAATCTCCGTCAAGACTCTTTCGTTTTTCGCTCAGCGTACTATAAAACTGTCTATGTATGCATTAGCATTTAGAATTAAATATTGTAATTGTTGCAATTTGAAGACATTTCTTTTTAAATAGGACAAAGAAGTCAACATGTTGAAATCTTTAGAAAAGAAACTGAATTCGGCTGAAATTCGAACGTTGAGATTCATAAAGGAAATGACAAGACTTGATAAGATTGGAAACAAAGGAATTGGGAAACCAATTGGGGTAGTAGAAATGGCAAAAAATGCAAGGAAGAGTGACTGAGATGGTATGGCCATGTTTTACAAACAGAGATGAAGATTGCAAGGCTACTTTGCCGAGCATTATCATAATGGTATTCATGGCTTTGAAAGGAAGAGGCGGATGCACAGGAATTTTCGGTCTCTTAGTAATGAAATGCATGCATAGCCAACGTTCTATTAGAGTAGGAGGGGGTGCATGCGAATATGGGGATTTTACTATTTACAAATATCTGATGTATAAAAACATTGATACACTTATTCGAAATGCTGACATATGCCCACATGTGGGTTGAAGAATATACACACACCAAAATATTTAGAAATTTATCAAATTGAGGATATGACCATAAGTAATAAGCAGGATTGAAGAAGGGTGGAATGCCGATAGCTACTCGTAACCTCTACATAAAACAAAATCATGTCTTGAAATGGTTGGTTGTAGAAGGGTGTGTGCAAACGTTTGATCTGTTCTTGAGGGGGATGCGTACAAACTTACCGACCAAAAACCATTCCAACTCATAAAGTAGTTTTAATATTACGCAAAAACGTCTATTTCAGTAGCTGGTGAGAAGGCCTTAAATTGATGCTAGAAGAAAGGCCTATGATGTGAATTACTACATTCTGAGCATAGATTTTTTCAATAAACAAAAGCAAGAGTTGAAAGACTAGTGGGAGAGATACATCCCCCACATTGGATCTGCATCTGTTGGTGAGCTACTTAATAAAATACCTTTATAGTAGGCCTACTGTCATTGTCATGCAATAACTTTGCTTGCCTGCTGATTTCACTTGCTTACAAACACGACATATTGAACAGAAAAAAATAATCTAGTGACAATAAAAGTGTGCGATACCATCTACAGAAAGATTATAAGGAGGGGCGTGGCCAGAAAATGATTTGGGGAGCAATCCAACTTGTTTCGAAATTTTTTGTATTCTCTAATAAAACGTTTGACCAAAACCATAACAAACTTAGGCCCAAGTGTATTCTAATCCACTTTTTTTTTTAATTTGGCATTTCAAGTTGCATAAATTCGTAACTAAGTTTACACTAAAAACTTCAACCTTAAAAAAATTCGTTGCAGGCATATCGATTACCGCAGCCATTTTTCAATAGTTTACTCAAGCACAGCTAAAAATTAAAATTCTTCGTTTATGAATATGAAGCAACCGCCATATTGTTGTGCTAATCGTTTTTGGCTTCGGAGCAAAAGGTATGAAGTTTGAGAATCCATAAAAGCATCATCGGTATTTATGAGGAGGGACATTCGGAACTTAAAGTGCTGCGTTGCTCAAGCAAACACTTGGGTTCGAAAGCGAGTATGTACTGGTAGACATACTGAAACGGCACGTCTAAAATGGCATAAAAGCAAGAAAAGGACGTAAATCAAGTACAGCCCTTATTATTACTGCGTCGAAAAAATTACTGATTGGTTCTTCCTCTATATTTTAAAACTCTCAACAAATTTAACAATGCTCAGAGTGGAATTCAAACTAGGTTATTTATCTTGCGAACTTGAACTTGTGCTTTTTTATTTTACGTTTGGACTAGCAGTTTCTACTAAGAATTCCAAAGTACATACTGGGCACGTGTTCCACAAATTTAGTTTTTCAACTGCGTTTAGGGGAGCTAACATCAGAGTGGAAGGATGCTTCAGCTCTCCCCTTTTAACGCCTTGATTATATCTAGGACTAATGTATTTTCCATAATACCAGAGCGTCGTAATTTTTCATGGGAGGATGCATTTTCAACACCACTGCTTCGTTGTTTAAGTTGATGTGTAAGGGACAACCGGTATAAAAGAAAATTTTAAATCGGAATTGAAATTGGACTAATTCAATACAATCAGATTAGGAAATAGGTAAAAAAATACCTGCAAGTCCAAAACCTTGATTCAATTCCGCACCTAACTCAACCATTCGAACAATGGTCATTGCAAATATGTAAACCGTACATTTTAATTATCATATTTTTAGAATAAGAATATTCTGCATATACACGATAACAGTACAGAACAACAAAACATAGATTTGCGATGCAAAAAAATATTAAGAAAGCAGCAAATTAAACACATGATTAAAAAATATAAAAATAAGGCAAGCTATGCCATTTATTCTACAACTTCGTAATGGATGAAAGATTTTCAGTGCCTTTAAGTTGTTTCAAACACTGCACTGTCAAGACGCGATCGGTGGAAACAGAGCACCGTTTGCAGTTACGTTCTAAAGTGAATCATTGGCCTCTCGCATCAATATATAAAACGATAATGACTATTTGCAAAAATTATTACCGTAAGTTTTATTTACTGTTTCTTATTGCAATTAGTCAATCTTTATCTTACCTTCACGGAAACACCTTATGCCTAAAGGTCAGTCTTTACTTACTCTAGTCTACAGGCGAGGAAAATTTTTTCAAGTTGGAAAATGCTTCAGGTTATTGTGAGTTTAGACTTCTAATGCAGCAGAGCAAGTAATATCCACCGCTCATTACAACGATAATCGGTTTTTAGGATAAAAAAAAAGATTTAAGGGAATAGAAGGACTGAGAAAAAGTTTTGTTTAAGTAACGAGAAATAATACTGCAAAAATATCACAATGACCATAAACTGAAAATGAAATTGTACAACAGAACCTCTCAAATATGACTAAGACACGATGATGTTATAATGTCTATCATCTTCAGCAATAAGATCAATATGTTCCCATACCTCAAGCATATGATCAGGATAATGTGATACAAAATCTTCTTGCTCTACACTAGATGGGCGAAACACACGAAGAGTAACTCCAATAGCGTGACCAAGCAAACACATTTCAACCTAAAAATTTTTTATTACACATTTTTTAGTACACATCTTGGCCGTGCTTCATCGGTTATAAGAATAGTGAAGCTGATTACCCAGCATGTCGTAAGAGGCGACTATTGGGTACCTACCAATTGCAGTCTGACTGTTAATGGTGGGGTTGCCAGCTTAATTGCTTGGTTGGACCACTCGTGTCAAAAAACTGAGGTTGGGGGTAAGCAAGGGCATGCTCCTTGGAGAAGAATTTTGCTCCAGTAAATCCCCATGACCAGAAAAAATATACAAATGGCCCCCAGTCCCCGGCGGCTCTTAAATGGGCAGGGGGTGCGAAGAATCTCCGGGCTTAAATCTGAATGTCATGGGATAAGATTTGGAACATTAAATGTGGGAAGTCTTTGTGGAAGGAAAACGGAAGTGTGTGAAGAACTGAGGAAGAGAAAAGTTGATGTGTGTTGCATCCAGGAAGTAAGATGGAAAGGCCAAGGAGCTCGTTTTGTGGGCACTTTGGGACGAAGGTATAAACTGTGGTGGTCAGGAAATGATGCAGGATTCGGAGGGGTTGGAATTTTGGTGAAAGAGGAAATATCTGGGAACGTTGTGGAAGTTAGAAGAAAAAGTGACAGAGTAATGGTGATTGTGCTAACTCTAGGTAGGGAGGTGATGCGCGTAATATGTGCGTATGGGCCACAAAGTGGAAGACCAGATGCAGAGAAAGTTTGTTTTTATGATGAAATGGGGAGTGAGTGGGACTTGGGAAGTTGTAGTGAAATCATTGTTTCTTTGGGGGATTTCAATGGACATGTGGGGAAATGTGCTGAGGGTTTTGAAGGTGTTCACGGGGGGAATGGTGTTGGGAAAAGAAATGCAGAAGGAAGAAGATTGCTGCAGTTTTGTGATGAAAGAGAGCTGTGCGTGGCAAATACTTGGTTTAAAAAGACAGACAAAAGGAAAATTACTTATAGTGCCGGTGGGTGTGAAACAGAAATTGATTTTGTGCTTGTGGGGAAAAATATAGAAAGTATATAAGGGATGTAAAAGTGATTCCATGGGAACTTCAGCACAGGCTGGTGGTCATAGATCTAGATAAAAGGGTTCTAAAAAAGGGTGTTAGAAAGGAACGGATCATAAGAAGAAAGATTTGGAAGTTGAATGAAAACCGAACAAGAGTGAGATTTGAAAAAAGAGTAAAAGAACTAGTAAAAACAGATGCGCCTGATTTGTGGAAAACTTTTAAGGATGGTGTTCTAAAGGCTTGTGACGAAGCGTGTGGAAAGAAGAAGTCTAGGAGAGATCAAGGAGACATGTGGTGGTGGAATGAAGAGGTCAAGGATACCATTGCAAGAAAGAAAGCGGCATTTAAAGAGCTGTGCAGGTTCCCATCAGAAGAAAATAAGAATCAATACAAACGTATAAGAAATCAAACGAGAAAAATTGTTGCTAGAGCTATGAGAAAGGAAACTAATCATGAATTGAATAATTTATATCAGAATTCTAATAGTGTTTTCTACTTCCTTAGAAGAATGAAAAAGGAAGGGAAGGATGTGGAAGGAGGAAGGTGCTTGAAAGGAAACGACGGACGATTGGGTTTTATTGAAGAAGATAGGGCAAAAATTTGGAAGGAACACATGGAAAAGATTATGAATGAAGAGAACAAATGGGACCACATGGTGGAAACTGATTTAGTAGAAGGACCAGTGGAAAAAGTGACTCGTAATGAAATTGTGGAGGCAATGCAAAGGATGAAATCAGGAAAGGCAACTGGACCATCTGAAGTGTGGAGATGATAGTTGCAAGTGGTGAAATCGGGGTTAAAGTGATGATGGAACTGTGCCAGCGTGTATTGGATAGTAGAGGAATGCCTCATGAGTGGAAAACAAGTGTGATTGTGCCTATCTTTAAAGGAAAGGGTGATGTGATGAGCTGTGGATCATACAGAGGAGTGAAACTGCTAGAACATGCCATGAAAATTGTTGAAAGAGTGCTAGAGAGGCGAATACGAACACTAGTCAATTTGAATGAAATGCAGTTTGGATTTATGCCAGGAAAAGGAACAGTGGATGCGATATTTATTGTGAGGAGAATGCAGGAGGAATATCAAAAGAAAGACAAGAAGTTGTATATGTGTTTTGTTGACATGGAAAAAGCTTTTGATAGAGTGCCAAGAAAAGTGATGGAATGGGCCATGAGAAAGAAGGCTCTATCAGAAGTAATAGTTCGGGCAGTTATGAGCTTGTATGATGGTGCAAAGACAAGAGTGAGGGTGGGATCTGCATATTCAGAGGAATTTAAAGTAAATGTTGGTTTACATCAAGGATCTGTGCTGTCGCCACTATTGTTTGCAATAGTAGTGGATGTTGTTACCGAAAATGCAAGAAGGGGTGTGGTTAACGAATTACTGTATGCAGATGACCTTGTTCTCATGAGCGAAACCATGGAAGACTTAAAAGAAAGATTTGGGAATTGGAAGGATGCACTGGAAAGTAGGGGTTTAAAAGTCAACACCAGAAAAACAAAAGTGATGGTGAGCTGGTCGAAAGAAGAACTATTCAAAAGCAAGATAGATCCATGTGGAGTTTGTGAGAGGAGAGTCATGGCCAACTCAGTGTTGTGCACAAAATGTGAAAACTGGGTTCATGGCAAATGTGCAAAAATAAAGAGAGTTACAGCTAGGTTGGCAATGCATTTTGTTTGCTTGAAATGTAAAGCAATAATGGAAGGGACAATGGACTCAATCGAGAAGTTGTGTGATGAAGTGAAGACAGTGAATGGATTTTGTTATTTGGGAGACAGACTAAATGCTAGTGGTGGTTGTGAAGCGGCAGTCACAGCAAGAATAAAAATCGGTTGGGTAAGATTCAGGAAATGTGGAGAGTTGTTGCTTTGAAATGGGTTTCCTCTGAAGATGAAAGATAAAGTTTATTGTTGTTGTGTAAGATCAGCAATACTGTATGGAAGCGAGACATGGTGTCTAAAAGAAAATGAAAAAGCAATTTTAAGGAGAATGGAGAAAGCTATGGTGAGAGCCATGTGTGGTCAGAAAATTGTGGACAGAAAGACGAATGAAGAACAGATGGACATGTTAGGGTTGAAGGAAACGATAGACCGGTTAGCAACAGCAAATGGAGTTAGATGTTATGGACATGTACTGAAGAGGGATGACGATAGTGTTTTGAGGGTTGCTCTGAATCTTGAAGTGACTGGCAAGAGAAAGCGAGGACGACTGAAGAAGACCTGGAAGAAGCAAGTGGAAGAGGAGACAGAGAAAATTGGTTTGAAGAAGGAGGATACTCTGAGACGAGACAAGTGGAGGAAAGGAGTGCGAGAAATTGCAGAAGGAATGGGGTAAATCCGGCCATCTCTGCCAAAGGGACAACACCGGATAAAAACTGAATCACTACTACTTAAGCAAGTTCACCAAAGTGACCTCGTTTTGCTGATAGCTGCATGTGATTAAAAGCTCCCAACCATAACTCATCATGCAATGAAAGGCAGCGAGTTCAATGCATCCATGTTTTGTTATGTAACAAAAACATTTAATGGCAATTTCTTCTGCTTGCCTGCAATGTTTGTGGGTAGGAATGTGTGTCTGTGCTTGGTAGTGACAGCGTTTGACTGTACACAAATTGTCATAAAAGTTTTTTTGAGGCGAAAAAATGAAGATACTTTGTTAGCCAATAAATAAAAGAACTACAAAGTGCTGACAATCACACATATTATTTACTGTCACCAGGGTGTAGCATTATTTTTAGATAAGAGCTAGCACAAGAGCTAAATGCTAACCTGTTCTAATCCTCCTGTACTTCCGGCAGGATTTAAATGATTCAGCATCAAAGCTTCTGGATTCTCACTGGTATCTCTTGCAAACAGCAACCAGGCAAAAACAGGAACTTCTTCATCTCTAGATTGAAGATTATAAAGATCAACAGCTGCATCAAGCATTAAAAGCTTCATTGCTTCAAATAATTTAATCTCAGCAGGAGATCCTGAATTAAATAGAGCAGAAAAATGGGCTTGTCGATCACTATCTTTGGCCATAGCTTCAGACATTTCTTTTTGTTCGCACAAAAATTTAAGGCACTCTTTTATCAAAGGAACTGTATTGTTGTCGTCACAAGGCAGCCTATTGGCAAATGTCCACTTTCTTAACCAAGTGCACCGGTAGTTGTTCAACAACCTATCAGGCAACTCTAAGATATGTTGTTTCCAGTCTGAAAGATGACTCAAAATTTTAATGTTTTGTGACAAAATTTGAAAAGTGCTTGCACGCAAAGCACAGTAATTATCGCCACGAATTTGCCTCAAAAACCTGCAACCTGTATTCTGGGTCAGCATTTGATAACCGTTTCTCAGACACTTTGCAGTATAAGTAGTGCCCTTCCATTCTGATTGAGCATAGTCTAAAATATTTAGTTTTGAAGACACACTAACTGGGCAATCTGTTGGGTCAACCACATCTTCCCGAGGAACTGCTGTTATTTCATTTGTGTTTTGTTCGAGTAAAGGTTCCAATGACTGTTCATTAGTGTCAGAATTGGTGGCTGCTTGATCAACACTAGAAGGTTGTGTTTGACAGTAGTCATCAGATGCAATAATAGCAGCATCTGATGATTGTGGCTCTTCACTTGTCGAGTGAGTCTCAGTTTTATTTGTATTTACATTCTCATCAGCAACATTGCCAGGACTGATTTTATATTCAAAAGTGTTGGTAGTGGGAGCATCCATTCCTAACGCTATATTAACTGCATCTTCAACACTGACATTTGGATCTTCAGTTGCAACATCAACTGAAGGGCATAACTCCAAACTTTCAGAAGACACTATTTCACATTCATTACCACTGGCAGCATCGCCTTGATTGGTCTCTGCAGGTAATTCCTGAATTAGGGATAAGTGCTCTTGGTCATCTGGTGATGACGATGACTGTGCAGAAGTTTCAGCTTGACCTACATGGCTAACACTGTTTATAGCAATCTCATTAGAATTTGTGGCAGTAAAATTTTCAAAGGAAACATTTTTGTTGCATAAAATCACTGGAAACCGTTTTCCTAGCAGTACAACAAACTTATTTTCAGGCTGTTCAACAGATTCAATTTCCATAACAAATAACCTAAACACTAAGTAGACTAAGTCGGTAGTACTAATAAATACAGCATAAGTCTAAATACAAAAAAAAAGTTTATTATACCCAAATTTAGTGTGATTGGCAAAATCATCAATTTCTTTCACTAGAGTACCACATAGCAATTTGATAATAATAATAATAAACAATTATTAATGTGTATGCATTTTCAAAATCAGTCATTTTATTGCCATTTAGATGGTTTGACAAAATCAAAAGATCATTTGCTGGATCAGCCAACAAGATTATTAAGCTACAGCAAGGGATTACCATCTTTACTACAGTATACTGTAGATTATGTACATCGATTGCATAATAATCACTAGTGATAGTTATGATGCTGAAGATTGGAGAAGAATCCATGCCAAACTGACATCTACTCCTGAATTGTTTGCTGAGAATATATCACCACCACAAGACATCATCAGTAAAAACTGAATTTGGATGGCATTTAAACTCATAATTTGCACCAGGTACCCTGGGGTGGAAACCCATGCTTTTGGTGATGAGACTTTTTAATTAGGAACACTACCTTGAACCACTCAGCTACCAAAGCACAACAACTAGCTGCATAAATTTAAGTAAATGAACATTGACACCTTTCTACTTAATGACCTTTCACACAGGAACTCATAGCACCCTCAAGTCATAAAACAGAATTAATGGATTATTTGCTAGGATAGCCAGTAAAGTAAACAAGATCATTAAGCACAAAGATGTGCCTTCAACTACCAACTCTTGCTCTATAAAAAGGTGTGATTTAGAGGCTAAGTAGTTCACTGAAGCAATTCTCAGAAAATATAGCTTGAAACAGAAAGTCTTGGTTTGCACTCTCAGATAGATGATGGACAACATGAGTTTGAATCTAATCAAAATGTAATTCTTACTGATGCTGCTTTATTTTGATGGCACAATGAAGACCATCAAGACCAGCATCATAGTACACAGCTAGATCAGGGTTACATGAATCTATATAATTTATCAAAACGGTTTAAATAACAGAAAAAACTAAAATGCAGAATTCCAGAGAAAGTGCAGAAGAAAATTTGCCTAGTGAGCATTGATGCCAATTTAATGATTTTGTGGTTCAGTGATAGGAATTTGGTCAAGATTAAAGCAAAGGTTAATTAGGATTAGTCTGTGGAAATTCCATTTATTAATAGTATCCTAAATAACCAATCACGAATAAATTAAAATAAAATTTAGAATGAAATAAGTCACACAACAGATTGAAAAAAAATCGTTGCTTTCCAAGCTTGATAAATTATACAATCACAAACTAAAATTTTTGTTTGGAATTGGCTATTTTGCCATGGACAGCATAATATCCTTAGTGGCTATTCTGTCATAACCATTTATGTGTATTTAAAGAGGCATATTTGCTACAATTTAGGTAGTAATACAGTGGTGTAGTGAATAGTGCTGTAGCCTTCAAATGCGATGGTCATGGGTTTGGATCTTTGTTGGCAGGGAACCTAGACAATGGTAATGTACACAGGAGGGGGGCCCAGTATGTGAACATATAGAGGAGTGTGTACACTGGGAGTACAACTCTCTTTCTAATTTGTTTTAAAAAATGAGAAGACCAAAAGTCACATGTTTGATGCATCGTATCTATGTTTTCCAAGAGTAATAAATGTCCAAGTGTGTACACTGGAGAAGTGTACACTGGAAGTACAACTCTTTTTCTAATTTGTTAAGAAAATTGAGAAAACCAAAAGTTACATGTTTAATACATCGTGTCTATCACATGTTTAATACATCGTATCTATCACATGTATAATAACTACTTCCAAGGGTAATATACCCTTGGAAGTAACAAATGTCTGACAGCAAAATTGCTTCCAAGGAGAAAATGCCATTGATGGCAAAATAGCCAATGCTTTATTTTATTCAGCTAACTAAAAAAAAACTAGATGCCAGAGCTTTTGCTCTTGAAGGAATTTTATTAATGCATAACAATGCTAAAAATTAGGCAAAAAACTACTAAACTGGTATCTTCTCACAATTTTTCAACATAATAAAAGTAGCTTATACATTTATTTTAAACATTTACAATTAACAATTAAAACCTTTATCATCTGTCACATTGCAAAAGATAAAAACAACACAAGTGGCTAAAACATCTAAATTGAGCACATGGTCTTACTCAAGAACAAATATAGATAGGCTTTCTAGCAAATCTGCGCAGTTACAAATATTGCACAAGCAGTTCAGGGCCTACTCTAAATAACAGAAATCTAAATTTACAATAAGATATGGAATTACTCAATCACAGAAATAGGAAAATTCATACCAAAACATACAATTACAGAAATTTAGGCTACTCAAAAAAGAAGAATTACTGAATAATGAAAAAACAGAAAAACTATTAATTAAAAAGTATGGAAATAGCAGATACATAGAAATTTATGCAATTTGACAGACTAAAATATGACCCAAACAATTGGAGAGGCTAAATTAGACAACTGAATTGAGTTAAACTTGGCATTTCTGAAAATTTCTGTATTTTTGCAAATTCAGTAATTTAATTGTTGCTTTATCTTGTTTCCAGAAGAATTTCTATAATTCCAAATTTTAGCATTGATTCAGTTTATTACATGATAATTTATTTTATCAGTGGCTGCACATCACAACGGGTATCTCATGTAATATTACACACATGAGGAAATTGTGGTAATCCTGTACTTTGGCACAGTAAATTATTTAAGCTGAAAGGGCAGTGTACACTGTAGGGCCAGGCCCGGTATGTAAATGTACGGGGCAGTGTACACTGGAAGGGAGTGCACAGGGTGGGTTCCAGTGTACACTTCCCCATACATTTACATACCAGGCCTGGCCCTACAGTGTACACTGCCCTTTCAGCTTAAATAATTTACTGTGCAAAAGTACAGGATAACCGAAATTGTTTTTGATGCAATCACGAGAAAACAAAAAAAAGATTGAATCAAAGAAAAACAATGTATTACTCGCTAGACATAACACTGAGAGGGAAATTTTTGAAAATTTTTAAGGATTTTTGGTGAACAGAAGGCTTAAAACTTAAGAGGCTAAAACAACTATAGAATTTCTTCCACCAGTTAAAGTCACTTTAACTTTTTTAACCTATGCAGCACATCACTATCTAACTGTTTAACCCAAAAATTGCAGCATTCTAGAGCAAACTGCAAGTTTGACACTCAGCACAGTAGGCCTATCTAGAGCTACTAGACTACAGTGCAATATAAGTAACCCTATGACTTATCGGTGTTATTCCTAATCACTAAACGGTTAAGTTTAAACAATAGTCGCAAACCGAATAATTGAACATGGAAACCACGTACAGCTTAGCTATTTTGGCTGATCCTGAGCCTTGAATGATTGCTTTAGGCATTTGTAAAAAAACAAAAATGAAAGCTACCGTTCAAATACCACTGTCATTCCGGCAGAATAATTCTCTCGTTTTTGAAAACACGAAAAAAAGACCGTTAACGCGAGAAAAATCACGTAACCAACCAGAGCGCCTAAAAAGAAACTTAAAACAAGAGCATAAAAGGAATCAACGCCATCAACAAAACAAAACCTTCCACTTTGTCGGCCAACACGACTAAACAATTCAGCATCAATACAAACTAAAGCAAAAAAACATCTATTTTCAAATTTGTTTCTCTCAAATCATATATTTTTCAAAAGTTTATTAAATTTTCTATCATTCTCATGATGTGTGGTAAGGAACATCGGTTGTTTTCGTACAACAAAATGATAGTGAAATTAAGCAATTATTAGGTCCCCCCTCCGATACTTGAAATGTCAAACCACTTGAAACGACTTGATGTAGTTACAAATTTTTTTTCCGCAAGTTTGTTCCTCACAAATCATATATTTTTCAAAGGCTCATTAAATTTCCAATCATTCTCATGATGTGTGGGAGTGGCCTAGTTACCCATTAAATCTTGTAGATAAATGCAGGGGCGGCAAGTTACTGGGGGCTGCAAAATGTGACAATATTTTAAAGGAACAAAGACAGTCACATTAATTTATTCTCAGAGAGACTCAGACTTCAACGAATTAAGGTAACACTGATCTAAGTGAAGCTAAAGTATGACACAAGTTACGCCTCTAATTGGTTAGCAACTTTTTTAGATTGTGACTCACTATGTCAGTGTTTCTTAACCTTTTTCTACCTCAGCACCTTTTTTGGTCAGACCTAAGCAGTCCAGCACCCCCTACCATTGGCTAACACCTGGTTACTCATAAGGATAAAGTAAAGACTGGTGCAGCACATCTTGCTCATATGTTTCCTCCATTCTTCAAAATGAAAACAGCAATTATGGCAATAGCATTGACAAAAACAATGAGAAAACAAGGGAAAGCTCATTGACAAACTCAATTTAAAATACACTCATCAATGTGATTTTTGTTCTTATGTGCAACTAGTTTTTCATATCGTGGCATTGTGTTTGCCAGAGCTATACTCATGTTGTGTAACAGGCCTCCATGAAGACGGTTGCGGACAGTTGTCTTGATTAAGAGCATTGTCGAAAATGCCTTCTCGCACGGGTAAGTAGTTGGGAATGGAGCGATCATTTATAGCACTGCCCTTGCCAGTCTAGGATATGCAGCTAGCTGATCACACCAAAAATGAGACAGAGATGATGCACGGAATTTTGTTTCGCAACTCTGGTTCTCTTGCAAATCTATAAATTCCTTCTTCAGGCTGTCAGCATCACTCATTTCTGCCAAGAAGGGCTGTTAAATCCATTCTGAGAATGTCAAATCATGGGACAAATACTTTTTTGTGGTGGTTTCAAGGTGCAGCAGATGAGTAACAATATTTTATAAAACCATTGAGCTGATTGTCTTATCCCGAAATTTTCTTCAATAATTGGAAAGTTTTCCATACTTCCTCCTTCAACTCAACGCTTCCAGAGCGTGAGCTTCTTTTTGAAGGCTTCAATCTTTTCTGTGCAAAGAATATGATTAGCATACATGCCTTGCATGAACATGTTGAGATCATTGAAATGACTGAATATATCTGCAAGATAGGATAAAGACTTCGTCCTCGAATTTATTCACAAAATTACTCTGATATTCTCGAAGAAATACTGCAATCTCTTCTTTGAGATTTGCCATACGAGTCAAGATTTTTTCACGGGAGAGCCACCGCACTTCCGTATGAAAGAGAAGAACTTGATGTTCATTTCCCATTTTCTCACAGAATAATTTGAACGCTCAGTGGTGTGAAGGACGACCACGGATGAAAGTTACAACTTGCACACAAATAGACAAAACATCTTTCAGGTTAGGCGGCAATGACTATGATATCCGGTACCTTCGTCTTTAACTGAGCAACAAACCCAGAATTCTTTCCAATCGTGGACGAGGCACCATCTGTACATACTGACCTTAACTTCTCTTATTCTATCTGATGCTTCTCAAAAAAATCGGCCCCAAGTCGTAATGCATCATCTGCCTTCGTTGTTGTTTGCAAGGACTCACAGAAAAGAAGTTCGTCTTTAATATCAGCATCCTTGATGTACCAAGCATATTCAATCAGCTGGCTCATGTTGGAAACATCTGTTGATTCGTCCATTTGTTAATAATGCGGATGGGACTATCTTTAATCTCCTGAACAATTTGATCTAACATGTCACAGCTCATGTCAGCAATTCCATCTGCAATGACATCATTGGATAGAGGTATGTCCTTCATTTTCTTGGCTGTCTCTGTTCCCAAGACCAGTTCTACCATTCGAATAGTGCATGGCTTTATTCGGTTTTCTTGGCTGAATGTGCTGCCTTCACTTGGATGCACTGGTATGCCACCTCGTAGGAAGCTCTTAGAAGTGGCTTTTACATTACGTTGCATCCAGAGGAGGTAGTGTACCCCTTTGGTCATATCTAGCTCTTTTAGCCTAAAGAGCCTGAAAATTCTGTTCATGTCCTGATGCTGGATGTTTCGCCTGGTGCGCTTTGAGTCTAGCAGGCTTCAAATTAGGGTCGCACAAAATAAAATGGTAGGTCATGCATTGTGCTTGGTCTGGTCCTCCACAATCATCCAGAAACGCAATGAAGCCATACGTGACATATTTGTCATTGTATTCGCGTTTTTTCAGCATTGTAGGATTATGCAAACTTAACAGATAAATTTGACAAACACATCGAAGTTAAAAATTTTATACACTACCGAACGTTAGCACTAGTAATATACAAAGCTTGTGATTCTGATTTAATATTGAAGTGTGAACCGCTCGTACAAATCAAGTGGTTTTTATCACTATGCTACAACACAAATGAAAAACCGGTCAAAGTTTAACGCGGTATAAAATTTTAAAATATGTGGTAAAAATACGTTTGTAGAAACGTATTTTGTTTACCTTTGACCGCCACATATGTGACCTTCCCCAGCACCCCCGGGAATTGATTTCAGCACCCCAGGTTAAGAAACGCTGCACTATGTGATCTGTGTGACGGTATAATGATACTCATGCTGTTGAAGAAGTCATAACAGAATGTCGGTTGTAATTTGTAAGCTATTGCATTGTTCAGTCAATTTAGCTTTTAGCTTTGGTAGCAAATTCGTGAAAGGTTTGATTTAAAGTTTCAGATCTGAAATACATCGCTCAGCTTAACTCGGCAAATTTGCAATTACGGTTGTTTTTTTAACTATTGTGCCGGAGATTCCAGTTGACAAGATTTAAGTTGCACATTTTTTAAGTTAATAGTTGCCAATGAAAAGAGTAAAAAAAAGTGGAGCTTTTTTTAGAAAAAAAAAGCTAGAGAAGAGGAACTAAAAAAGGATGAAGGAGCCATTTTGAAGTTCGTAAAAATTACTACTGCCAAAGAAACAGAAGAGGTTAGCAGCCACAGTGAATCGCTACCCCAAGTTGAGACGGAAGAAGAAGTGTACCTCGAGCAAAACAAAAACGAAGTGATCGTTGAAAAAAGTCGGCCTATAAATGAAACACTTTCAGATAAATATAAAACAGATGATAACTATTATTTTCATAAAGACGTGGCTACTTGGCCAGAAGTATTAACTCATAATATGAGAGTTGAGATCATCAAATTAGGGCCCGAAAGGTTTCAGAATAAAGAAGGACCGTTCAAGCCAGCGATTATAGTAATTAAAGAAGGAAAAAAAGAAAAAGAATCTTTAAGCATTCTGAGTAAGAAGTGGTTTTATAAGACGCTAAAGAATGGTGATGAAATTCTCAGATCATGGTTGCTTTATTCGAATAGCCACTCAGCATTATATTGTTTCTATTGCAAGTTATTTCAATCAAAAAATGATAATTATCCATTTGTTTTCAAACCTTTTGTAACTTTTTGGCATCTTAATCCGTGCATTTCTTGTCACGAAAATTCAAAAGTTCATAAACAGTGCTTTGATAAATGGAATGAGCTCGCATGAGGCTTCAGGTTCATCAAGCAATTGACAAAGAAATGCAAAATTTTATAAATAAGGGAAAAAATAGGTGGAGAGAAATCCTGCAAAACGTAATCGCAGTCATAAAGTTTCTCAGTAAACAAAATCTTCCTTTTAGCGGTCACCGGAAAGATTCCAAATTAAGAAACCAGGGAAATTTTCTTGAAACTTTAAAACTCCTTGCAAATTATAGTACAATCATTAACGAATACATTTTTGGTAACCAACTCTATAAAAAGGACATGACAACGTACTTTTACCAACCATCCAAAATGAATTAATCGAGCTTCTTGATAAAAAGGTAAAAGATCTCATTTTGGAGGAGATAAATACAGCAAAGCATTTCTCAATTTTACTCGACAATACTCCTGACGTCTCTCATATTGATCAAATGACTTTTATTGTTAGATTCGTCAAAATCGACAGCAATAATGAGGTACAAATAAAGGAATCCTTTCTAAATTTCTTTCCATTGCACGGAAAAATGCAGACGAAATTATTACGTCTATTCTCAATAAGCTTCAGCAAAATGGCTTGGACATAATGATGTGTAGAGGCCAAGCATACGACAATGCTTTTACCATGGCAGGAGTCCGTACTGAAGTACAGCGGAGAAAAAAAGATATTTATTCTAAGGACTTGTTTATCCTTTGTGGAAACCACTCGCTTTACCTTGCAGGAGTTCACGCGGTGGGATCGTCGGAAGTTTCTGAAACATTTCTTGCGGTTGTGGAAAGGGTTTTTCTTTTTTTCTGCTTCTACTCACAGATGGGAGCTATTGCTTAAGTATGTACCAAATGTGGTAAAACGATTGATTGACACGCGATGGAGTGCGCTTTATGAAGCTGTGAAATCGCTTCAGCAATGTTTCGTTGATGTGGTGGGTACATTAAACGAATTTTGTGATCAAAATAAAAACATTGATACACGAGGACAAGCGCGTGGAATCTTGGATGCGATTCAGCGTTTTTCCTTTGTTTCTTTTATACAATTTGGTTGGAAGTCTTAAGAGAATCTTATGACACTCAAAAATATTTACAGCAAAACGGTCTGTCTCTGTAAGACTGTACCCACAAGATGAATGCATTTATTGTTTTTTTAATCAATGAACGTGATGCGCTGGTTAAGCAATGCACTGAAAAAGTGATCAAGATCTGCGAAGAGCAAGAAATACCGATTGAAGAGAGCGGATCAGAAGGAAGAAAAGGATGCTTGGCGAACATGCAGAAGACGTAGATCTCTCGGCTATTGAAGAAATCAAGAGATGCATGCTAGAAGCTATGGACCGATTTCGGAGTGAAGCAGAAAAGCGGTTTAGCGAAATGTGTTTGCTAAATGAGGTATTCGGCTTTCTAAATTCCCACACCTTGTTGCGAAGTGACAGTATCGAAATCGATATGGGCAAATTTGAGAAAATGTATGCTGATGAGGTAAATTTTATTGAGTTGAAACTAGAAATCGCTAAGTTTCATCGACTAGTACAATCCAGTGGTTTTACATTTAAAAATGACGCTACAGCGCTGGACGTGCTGCAGTGGTTAAGCAAACACCTTTTAAGTGAATCAACACCTTATTTATTTATGAGTCTTAAGCTTTACCTCACTGTTGCTGTTTCTAACGCAAGCTGCGAAGGAAGTTTTTCAAAACTTAAGTTGATAAAATCTTACTTGAGATTGACTATGGGAGAAAGCAGGCTGTCTGCGCTATCAATACTGTCCATCGAAAGTGATTTAGTCGAGACATTATCTTTTGACAATATAGGCTAATTTCTGAGTTTGCTTCAATAAAATCTCGACGCATTCAATTTTGAACTTTCAATAAATATAAACAAACACTACTTTAATTCTTCAGTTGTGTGGAGTTTAAATCAGTTTTTATGACGATGTTAAAGGCGGCATTTTATGCAAAAATTAGGCGGGGCGTATTGCGTTACTACGCCAAATAATAAGCCCGTTTACGATACTTGAAATGTCAAACCACTTGAGACGACTTGATGTAGTCACAAATTAAAGGTTTTTCCGCACGTTTTATTCCTCTCAAATCATATATTTTTGGAAAGCTCATTAAATTTCCTGTCATTCTCATGATGTGTGGTAAGGAACATCGGTTGTTTTCGTACAACAGAATGGCAATGAAATTGAGCAAATATTAGGTCCCCCCTTTCTGAAACTTGAAATGTCAAACCGCTTGAGACGGCTTGATGTAGTTACATATTAAAAGTTTTTTCACACGTTTGTTCCTCTCAAGTTACATATTTTTGAAAAGCTCATCAAATTCTCAATTATTTCCATGATGCGTGGTAAGGAATATTGGTTGTTTTCGTACAACAGAATGACAGTGAAATCGAAAAAGACTTGCTATAAAAAATGAGCAAGAGGAAACTCTAAAGACATCAAAGAAGCTCAGCCCTTTTCAAAACGCCATTATGGAAGAGAATTTGTTGCAAAAAATTAAACTGTACATAAAAGAAAACCAAATTGATCAATTTAATCACAAGCATGTCAACAAATTTTAAAAACATCATGAATATGGTCAAAGCAAAGTTTTCGCACGAGAAAAATGCGGTTAATTAGTTTTTGCAACAACCAGCAGATAGCATTAGAGCAAAACAAGTCAAGTAAACCTCACCCGTCTTTCCTACAAGAATTTGATTTGTCATCACATGCATTCATTCTGGCATCAGTTTTAGTTGAAAAATCATCAACTGTTCATGAGACCAATACCTTATCTACTAGTTGCCTAAAGCATCTTCGCGAATATATACGATGGTCTAAATCTTATTCAAAACGGTTATCACAAAAGATTTCTCAAAAATGGTGTTACGGTGAGAGATCTATTATTTCTCGGCCTTTGTGATCATAAACCACGTTTTGTTTGTAGCCATTTAGTCTTGCCGCCATTGCGTGTTTTTTCTCTTTGACGATAATCCTTGGAGACGTTTTATTTAGTTTTCGCTGTAACGATTAATCTTAGCGACATTGATTTCCTCTTTTAATTGCGTACAGTGTCTGGCGGGCCACCTTACGATTGCATGTTAATATTAGTCTCAGTTTACTTGTTGCGGTGGCTGGAGTTAAGTTTTATGTTGGTGGTTTTTATTGTTCGCTAGTTAGTTCTTGAGTGCGCTCTACGAGTATGGTGTGTTATTGCTGCCACCACGGCAAGTACAGTTAGAGCCCCGCAGTTTATATTAGTATTAGTGCATGTTTAGACCTGATCTATCTTGCTGGGTTGGCTTAACCGGTCCAGCTTGTGTATGTTAATGCAATGTTGTTTTATAGGTTACGCACACATTGCCTTCAACGCCATTAAGCTTTTGCTGGTCTTGTCGGCTGGCTATGTATAAAAATTAGTATCAATAGAATTTTCATTTAAGTCTTATCTGCTGCTGTGCTGTATTGATCCAGAGATCAGCGTAGTCCACTGTTGAGGCTAAGCCGTCTCCTTTATTCGGTAGAATCGCCGCTTGAGTTATTTTTGAACGTTACAAATGGGTTAACAAAATCACTTTTTGAGCACAAGTTTAAGCTTATTACGTTCATCTCACAAAAACAAACGATAAAGTTATCAGCAGTGCTTTTTTGGGTGATGAAAGGAATGTTGTGAGTAAAAAGATAAAACCCACCAACTCTACATCCAAAGATGATATGGCTGAATTAAACAAAAATTGCAATGGAGCGGATGATGAGGTGGACTACACGAAAACATCAAAGAAAACATTGAATGGAATCTGACGTTAATAAAAGACAGATTTCACAAAAGCAGTTAACAAGCAATATTTTGACTTTGAACATCACACCAAAACGCATGATCCAATCCACTTCTTCTCCCAGCAATTAACACATTTTTCTTGCTGCGTCCTTATGTAGAGCAGACGTATATCCAAAACAGAATTTCAAGAAAAGCAACCCATCAAAAGTAAAAACATTTAAAAAATGAACGAGCTGTATTGTTTTTGCCAAAAACCTGATGACGGGGGAATGTGTGTTTATTGCTAGGGTTGTAGCTCTTGGTTGCATCCAAAATGTGCTTTTCAGAATAACGATTTAGCTTTAACATTAGTTTCTGAGCAATGGAAAACTTGCAACTTGTGGTGCAATGGCTCCCCTACAACTATACACAATAACAAACAAACCCTTTACTATAAGGTTTGCTCTCTGCATGAAGGAGCTACAGCTGCAAATAGTGTTGGAAACAAAGATTATAGCACCCTAATCACGGTGTTTGATGAAAGCGTACTTTTGATCCCTGATCATGAAAAAACTATGGTGGATGAAAGCGAACTTTTGGTCCCCGATCATAACAAAACTAAGGTGGACAAAAGCAAATTTTTGGTCACTGATTATGACAAAACTATGGTGGATAAAAGCAAATTATCGGTCCCTGATCATGACCAAAATATGATGGATGAAAGCAAACGTTTGGTCCCTGACCATGACAAAACTATGGTGGACGAAAGCGTACTTTCGGTCCCTGATCATGACCTAAATATGATAAATGAAAGCAAGTTTTCGGTCCCTGATCATGACCAAAATAGGATGGACAAAAGCGCACTTTTGGTCCCTGACCATTACAAAACCATGGTGGATGAAAGCGTACTTTCGGTCCCTGATCATGACAAAACTATAATGGATAAAAGCATACTTTTGGTTCCTTAGGATGACCAAAATATGATGGATAAAAGCGCACTTTTGGTCCCTGATCATGACCAAAATAGGATGGATGAAAGCGTAACATTGCAGAAAAACGAACCAATTGTCATTTTAAAAGATATAAGAACAGTACTGGCGGAATTAAATCGTGACAGCAACCAAGTTGCTGCACCAAAAACCCAAAATTCACAAAGGCAAAAATGTTTCCAGTGATTTCGCGTCTGTTTATCAAAGTTCTTTTCAACAACTTCCAGTAACTTCGAAAAGTGTTCTAACGGATTCCGGTAAAAAAGAAAACGGTAAAAAAATACAACGTGGTTTAAACTGGAACACCATACAGCTTTTGGAAAATTGTAACGAAAATGTGGAAAACAAAGAGAAATGCCGGTTTACGGAAATAGAAGTGGAGAAATCGTTTGTAATCACTTTAGACGAGTGGAAGAAAATGATAGAAAACCGTACAGAGGATCATTTTAAAAATTCTTTCTATAAAGATGTCATATTGGAAAAATTGAGAACCTTATATAGGGGATGTGTAACTTGTATAAGCAAACACCATCTAAGAAAAAAAAGCGCAGTTTTGAAGCTGACGAGTGATATGAGGTTTTACGAAGTGTACGTTAATGTTTACTGCAGACTTGTTCATTTTTGCCATTG
Source organism: Trididemnum clinides (assembly GCA_963675345.1). Lineage (NCBI taxonomy): Eukaryota > Metazoa > Chordata > Ascidiacea > Aplousobranchia > Didemnidae > Trididemnum > Trididemnum clinides. Next base: position 19,282,379 of record OY776290.1, on the reverse strand, counting down.
TGCAGTTACAGGTGAAATCGATTTGTTTACGTTTGTTGGTCGAGTTGAAGGAAACGTAAATCTTTTCGGTAAAAGATCACATTTTATTGAATGTGTGAAGAGTAGGCATATCACTGGCAAACAACGTGAACTTGTCGCAGAGAAATTGCAATTTATGAAACCACACTCGCTATTCCGCAGTATGCAATCTTTTTAATGAATGAAAAGCAAATTTTGGGTGCTCACACTTACGCACCTTCACAATTAGTTCTGCGTAACATCAAGTCTGAAGGCAGACTTTCCCAACGCCACAGTGAAAATTGGGTGTCAAATTTAGAACTTATGGCAAAAAAGTACGTTAGAAACAACCGAAGATTTATAAGAAATTTCTCTGTTCATCCACCTAGTGTTGCATTGTATAACGACGCTCAAATTTTAGCATATAAAGACCCTTTGTAAAAAAGACATTTTATATTTTGACAGAACTGGAAGTATAATTAGGGGGGCCTAATATTTGCTCGATTTTACTGTCATTCTGTTGTACAAAACAACCGATGTTCCTTACCACACATCATGAAAATGATTGGGAATTTAATGAGCTTTCCAAAAATATATGATTTGAGAGGAACAAACGTGCGGAAAAACCTTTAATTTGTGACTACATCAAGTTGGCTCAAGTAGTTTGATGTTTCAAGTTTCGAAAAGGGGGACCTAATATTTGCTCGATTTTACTGTCATTCTGTTGTACAAAAACAATCGATGCTTCTTACCTCACATCGCGAGAATGATAGGAAATTTAATGAGCTTTTGAAAAATATATGATTTGAGAAGAACAAATCTGGCAATAGATGTTTTTTGCAGTAGTAGTCCTTGGTGTATCACTTAAAACTACAACCGATGACAGGGTTTATGTGCCTTGAGACGTAGAGGAGCTGTCTCTTAGCTGTCGTTGCTCCCAGGTCACCCTTGGGCAAGGTGTAGCACCTGATAGCCTCCACTGTTAGGGTTACAACTTGACAGTTTTTTTTATTTTTATTGTATCTAGCGACACTTTGTACATACTGTATGTGCTTTTCTTCGTGTGTGTTTTTTATTTATCTGGTATCTTACAGGTGCGATGGCAATGCCATTTTCTTCACATTTAATCTAAATTCTTTTCATGTACATGTATTAACGTATATCGTTTTGCCATCGTCTCCTTTTTTTGTCCACTGCTGTCAAATTCATTTCTATGTATGCTGATTTGGGCAAAAATAAAATAAAATTGATTGATTGATTGCTGCTGAATTGTTTAGTCGTGTTGGCCGACAGAGTGGAAGATTTTGTTTTGTTAATAGCGTTGGTTTCTTTTATCCTCTTGTTTTAAGTTTCTCATAATGTCTTTTTAGGCGCATTAGTTGGTCACGTGATTTTCATGCGGTAACGGTCTTTTTTTTCGTGTTTTTTAAAACGAGAGAATTATTCTGCCAGAATGACAGTGGTGTTCAAATTACGGAAATCCCAGAAATACCGAATTTACAAAAGCGGATAAAAAAAGGGCTCGTGCCCTGTACAAAGGAGTGCACTCTACACTGGCAACTAGTTGCTTGTGTTATGACAGCACTTATATATATAGCTGTAACCAGGAGGAGTATGGTGCTAAAAAAAGAAGTGTGGGAATCCATAAGTTTTTGAATGATATTGATAGCTAGGTATGATAATGTCCAAAATCATATGCATTTTCAACAGCACTTCAGTATAGGATGTAATAACAATAATTAGTTGCGACGTAGATAAAATTAGATTGCTGCGCAAGCTATATCTTGCAATTTGTTCATTTATGCTATCCATACGTCAAGAGCTGCACATAGGAATTCAAAGAAGTGATATACCAGGTGAGCATACAGTCATGATCTGATTATAAATTTTTATCGCGCTTAAATCAAGCAGGGTAGAATAATAGTTTTTGGCGTATTACAAGTACATGACAAGAAGTTTTTTTACTTGAATTTTTGGTATTCAGGAAATGTTATGAATATGCCATGAACTTGCTACAAATATGTTCTAAATATGATTGCCGTATGATAGATATATGGCATCAATCAAAGAAAAAACGCTTGGTGTTTTTGTCGTTCCAAAAAAACAGATCGGCAATCACAGTTCAACGCCATTTTAGAAAAGAATATTTGAAAATTCTTTCCCCCTTTCTCCCGTCTTAAATGCATCAAAAACTGGTATGACAAATTCAAAGATATTCGCAGCGTTAGTGACCGTAAAAGAACGTGTAGACTAAGTTTAAGTGATGAGACCACTGACGCAACGCGAAACGCATTTTAACGGAGCCCTTGGAAATCAACTCGCTGAGCTTCAAGGAAATTAGGAGTACCACCCAGCACTCTTGTCAAGATTTTCACAATCGCGTACGCTTGCAGGCATACAAAGTGCAAATTGTTAAGGCTTTGCAACAAAATGATTTTCTTCAGCGAGCTGCTTTTGCTACAACAATTTTTGACAGAATTGGTAAAGAAAATAAGCATTTACAGCGTGTAGCGTTTTCTGACGAGGCTTCTTTCCACACTCATTATGAGTTAACGGACATAACTTTGGAATCTGGATAGGCATATCAGAGTATCCACACATTGTGGTGGAACATCAAAGTGATACCTGTAAGGTAAACATATGGTGCTGTCCAATGCATGACGGAGTCATTGGACCTTTTTTCTTCTCTGAATCTACTATTACAGGAAACGTGTACCCAGGCATGCGATACCTCTATACTGCATCCAAGTTGAAGAATTTTCAGGCATACGCTACATAGTCTTTCAACAACATGGGGCTCCACCACATTAGAGCTCGTGTGTCCATCAGTTTTTGAAAGAGACTTTACCAAACAAATGGATTGAGAAAAGTGGACCGACAAAATGCCTCCGCGTTCGTCTGCCATTACTTCCATGGCTTTTTCTGTGGGACATTCACAAAGAAAAGTGTACCGTACACCGGTAGAAAATTTACGCAGGTAAACAATTAGGATTACTGGAGCAATTAAATCTGTAATGCTGGAGATGCCTCAAAACACGTAGAGTGAAGTTGAATACCCCTCGGATGCTCTTTGAGGAGCCCATGTCGACCCTTACTTGTGTGGATAAAAACTTCCAGATATGTAAGCTACTAATTTCCCAAATATCGAAAAATGCATGTTAATAAAAAGTGCTTGTCATGTGCCAGTAGCAGATGTCAAAAACTATTGCTCTCCCTTGTTCACTTTAAGTGCAATAAAAGTTTATAATTAGGTTACGACTTTATGCGCATCCTGTACATATTCATGTCAAGGTAGTACGATACAGTTAAGGAACGCCGTTGCGATATGAAAAAAGTGTGTAAAGGCCGTTCCCAAACGAACCACTCTTTTAATCCACTGGCTGCAAGCATTTATATATTAAAGTTTCCTTGATGAACAAAAAAGCTGCGTTTTCTAAGCAGCTTTTCTTCGTTCATGCTACTACGTCACTCTGTTGGTAGATCATATCACTTGATATTACATAAAAGCTGCGCAGGTTTGCACCGAGATAACCGATTTTGCAACGTCCATGTCTCGCCGTCTTTTCAGAAAGTAAAGTCCGCTGGGCTAAAGAAGAGAAGTGTTAAAGCATCCGACATCAGATGTGTATAAGCCGTAGAAGGGGAGATATCAAATATCAGACAAGAGAAACCATGGCAATGTAAGTAGTCAGTCGTATAACAATTAGTAGTGGTTCTACCAAGCCATTATCGAAAGACTTAATTTAACGTAGGAGGCCGTGAGGAGCAGACGCATTGTTTGCGAAACTGGTGACTCCATCACATTGGGGTTGCCAGTGTAGCAACAACAACGTTTTCCCTGTCTCCAATTGTTAAAGGTTGCGGTTCTTTTTTCTCACTTGTCATAAGTAATTCCGAAATTGAATTATTACGCGATACATTTCATTTTATTTACTGTGGTACGGTATTTCATATAATAATACTGTCGTGCAATATCATTTTAGTTTCAGTTCTATCTCAATGACAACATTTAAAAATTGAGGTGACGTAATGTATCGCTCAAATAATTCGTCTGACCGCAAATTTACTGATTAGTGATGTAGGTCTTAAGAGGGGTCTTCTTCTTCATGTGAAGGGCATATATTTACCAATGGGATCAGATGCTGCTCTAGGTGATATTAAGCCAGCATCGAGGATCGTCATCCAAAACCGTCAGACCAGCTACCCTTCGAGGTGTCCGATGTATGGCCAGGCGGAAATGACTTGGTCTGCCGTTTGATCGGTGGCGCCCCGCTCGCAATTCGACGAGGGAGCGAGACCCTATTTGTACACGGAAGAATGAAAACGCCCGACGCCTGTCCATAAGCAATTGACCTCAACCCAATATGTTCTGGGCAAGCCCATTTTAAGGGGACTAGAACTGGCCCTGGGAAAGAAAACATTGAGTATGGGTGTGTTTATAGAATACTCTGCCCTCCATCTATATTACGTCCACTAAGCCACGCGGATACCTATAGTTAAGATAGATTATTTATTAGTTTCCGCGCAGCAGGCACAAATGGGCGTCTAGACTTTTGTGTCTCCTGGGACGCATCTGGTGATCAAGCTAGTTGACCGAGTAAAATATGGCCTGGGTCCAGGGTGCCACGCTTGGTCAAGGAGAGTGTCGCCCTCAAGCGGCGAAGCTCAGCTGGCTAAATGTCTGAAAGGATTGGCAGCTGGTCCGTTGGAGTAGGATGCAGGCATCCAGTGACAATGCGCAAGGCGTCGTTTAAAACATTGTCAATGATATGGGTGTGTGCACTGCGACACCAAACTGGAGCGAAGTACTAGCGGCAGAGTAAATCAAGCATAGGGCAGCTGTACGCAATGTTTTAGCGCCAGCGGCCCATCCCGAACTTGCAAGTCGCCTCAGAAGCATGACGCGGGTAACTATTTTTTTGCGTAACATCTCAAGATGGTGGCAGAACGTGAGTGATCTGTCCAATTTACACCAAGGTATGGTGGAACTGAGCAATGGCAAAAGTTTACCATTAGCGTAGACTTCAACCTCACGTTTGGCCTCTTGATTGTATGAATGAAAGGCCGTCGTCAGCATCTCAGCGTTGTTGAGTTTCTGCCTCCAAGTTCTGAGGTACGCTGAGAGTGTAACCGTGTATTGACTTAAAGTTTCCTCCAAGCCCTTTTGGTCCCTAGAAGAATGCAGCAAAAGCCAGATTATTAGCACAACCATACTTTGTGGAGGTTCTGAAGAGAAGATTGTATGCAAAGATATCAAAAGACCGATCTTGGTCTTAAAAATCGTTTTTTTGAGGTCTTGGTCTTAACCCTTAAAGGTCTTGAAATCTTGAAGATTTCTGGTCTTAAACCTGAAAAGTTTTGGAGTTCAATGTTGCACTTCGAAACGTCTTTGGTGATTGTATTAAAGATCGCGTTTATTTCTAAGGTGATTGTGTTGAATCATTTCAGACCAAAAAGTTTTGCTACGATGAGCAGTGTAACCAAGCTGGTAACAATGCCGTAAAGTACCTTTTCCAAGTGCACAAAAATAAACATTTGGTAGCCATTGCAAAGCTTGAATGCGCAAACATTACCACAAGAAACGATGCTTTAGCGTAACCAACCCCGTCACCAAAATTTCGACTACATAATTGTTATCAATCATATGAGAGGTCAGCAATGCATTTTGAGCGTAACTGCAGAGAGTGACACAATATCTATCGGCAATCGACAGCTGAAATAAGACCTGATAGGTTGAAACAGTGTTACTGTATGCAGTTAAGCTCAAAATTATCAATCAAGTTGTTATTTTTGATCTTATCACTCAAAAACGAACAAGGATATAATGAAATCAAAACAATGTTGTGACAACAGTCATAGGCAATTTACAGAAAACTGCAAAAGAGCTGTCATGGTCTTACGGTCAAGCAACCGCCCTTAGATAAAATAACTTTGAGTAGGCATATTAATATCTACCAAATAATGATTAAGAAAAATGATTTGAAAGAATGGAAACTTTAATAAATTTTATGGGTAAATTTTGAAGGGTTTAAATTTTAGCAGCAATATTGTTGAAGGCAAAGAATTTCTTTTATTTAAGAAAGTTTGTGACCTGGGAACAAAAATTAAATAGATCATTGGATTCGTAATGTTTTACAAAGTGCAATTATTTTTTTTGCAAGAAAACGCTTTGATATTCCTACTATCAACTTTATTTACTTTGCAAGACTAGCCTAATTCATTATTTTTATATTCAAATTTAGATGTAGCAAGTTCAGGATTATTCATGTTTACTGGTTTTCGCACTTACAATTTTCGATAGTATTGAATTGTCTAGAAATTTTACATCGCATCTAACACTCCAAGTAAAAGTTTTCTTGTACCTTAGACAACATGTTCTACATAGAGCATTTTTGTTTGTAGAATTTTTTATTATTGTTCAAAGCGTTAAGACGCATAGCAAAATACATTAAACATTTTCACTAAAATTTTAAACGTTTATTTAACGTTCTTTGAATAGTAGAATAAATTCTATTGGAATAAGAAATTTAAAATGGTTAGTTAGTAATTTTACTTATGCTGTAGTTTTCTATAAAAACTTTCACGTGCAAGTTTGATTTTAAGAACATGCAGAATATTTTTATTCTCTTAGGAGGTCATGTGAAGTGACAAAAACTTTCGAAATTTCAACAAAAATATTTAAATTGTTGAGCCTGGTGTACAATCTTAAAAACCCTTTGTAAGAAAAAAATACAACTCTGTAACAAAATTTTTTTCAACAAATTCTTTTTTTGTGAAAGAGAGTGAGAAGAAGGATTTAGGTTAAAAATACGACAACGAAGGAATATGAGGGGTCAAAGGCCACTACACTGTGCGTCTGTTGGCAACGTCACTACTATTGAATAACGTACAAGGACAGACGACATTGTAACGACGTATGTGGCCTTGCAACATCAGTTCAAATTAAAACTTAATTACAATTACAATCTTTCGACTTTTTATGAACAACTTCAAGTGTACTTGAAAGCAACAAATATATATTGGTGGATAATTGTTAGGCCAGTGTCAAAACTCAAATGATATTCATTGATTGGGTATTGATTTTCAGTAAGCCGGCACTCAAGTGCTAGATATATTGTCATCATTTAGTCGGCTGGGCCCCTCTGATTGGCCAAAAATTTATCTTTTATTATTAGAGTATTATGGTAACGTGTCTTTAGAAGGCAGAATTGAAACAACAGCATTGGAATTAAATATCAGCATTCATTAAAAGCTAATGGAAAGTTAAGCAATTAGAAGTGATTGACGCAAATCAACTATTTTCGTGGGCATGCGAGTTAACAGAAATTCAAAACTTTTTTGATGAAGTTGATCTCCAGACAATAAAATAAAAAATTGGTTCTGTCTTTTTGCCGATATAAAGGCATCACCTGAGTAACTGGCGAAGTTATTACTTGCTCATAGAACAACAGTCAGGATCAATTTTCTAGAAATTCTGAACTGTCATGCAACGCTTTGGCTTTTGGCTAAGGTTTATACTTGTATCAAGCAACCTTTTTGCAAAAAGATTTTAGCACATGCGAGTTCTTTTTTTGTAGAAATCTCCATTTTTGTAAATAATCTCCATGAGCTGAACAGTTTGCAATTAGCCCTTTTCCATAGTTAGCGTTTTGCTTTATTTCCTTACAACAATTGTGATGTCACACACCTCAAGCTATGAAATCACAACAAATTTTCAACAGCAGCTAAGCCAAAAATTTTGTTGTAGAAGAGCAGCGAATGATAGGATAGTTTGAATATAAATTTATCTTCAGGTTACTTTTTTGAGCTTTGTCAGCAAAGCCTTTATTTCACAATATCAAGAAAAACTTTTGACTTAAGTTATTTTAATTTTGTTTGAATTTTAAATCTTAAAGACGCTAATCTTCATTGAGGGCATGTGTCAGCCAAGTTTTGAACCAACAACCATGTGATTTCCAATGTTAATCACAACCGCGCAGTACTCCCTTTTGAAAAGCTTGCGCTTAAAGAAAACGAATAGAATTGTTTTTCCAACTTTCCCAAAAATCTTATGTAAAATAGGCGTAGAGTTTTGCGTCAATTTTTGGATTGTTTTAGGTCTACGATATTAATGTAATAAAAAAGTTTTGGTGGGGAACTTTGAAAATAAGATTGAACAATGCAGCCTATTTTGTATGCTTTACTTAGCTTGGCACTGATTTTGCCACAGTGTTGTTTTGCTCAAGACGGAGAAGCGTAAGTTCAATTCTAGATTGAGTCTTTGTATTTAACGTGTAATGCTGTTGTTTTGTTTTTTTTCAGTACTTTCGAAAAGAGCCGCCCCACTTGCTTTTGAGAATGGGTTAGGTATTACAGGTTGAGGGGCAAGACTTCGTCAAGGCACTTGTCATCAAGTGTTTTTATGGGGGGGGGGGGGGCAATGGGAGGGATCTTGCTTCACAGGGAGAAAAAAGCTATGTAGATGCCAAGGTACAAAACTCTTGAACCATGAGACAACAAAAAGTACGGACTTGTCTCAAGTTTCAAATGCCGGCTTGACTTGCATGACAAACACATGGATATAAGAGAAGCATAGCGCGAGATTCATGTCGTTATGCAGCGTTTTATCTTGCTTCTTGATTAAAAAGTTGAACTTCGAACACCTCGGGGCAATTGTGTAGTGGTTGGAGCATCCGCTTTGCATTCAGTTTACCTAGATTTAATTCCTGGGCCAAGTCATATCAAATATCTTGAAAACAATATTCACAGCTTTTGACGCTCAGTACGAAGGAATAGTGCGGGGAAAAATCAAGTTCGCTTGTTTTGTCCTAAGATATGACACAAACAGGACACCTCTATTTTTATGCGAGAGACAGGTGGCAGGGTCGAGGTGTCTTCCGGTCGCTGATACTCAGCCTGACCAAAGATTAGCAAAGAGAGTTTGCGAATTCAATTTATGAATGAAACACCTTATTTTTAGCGAAAAAAAGAACAAAGAAGCTGAAATTTCAACAGGTTTGTATTAACTTAACCAATTATATTTTTATTTATTCTTTTTCATATCATCATCATCAACATCATCATCATCATCATCAACATCATCTAATCATGTTATTATTTTCACGTCACTGCACGAACGCGCTCAAAATTATGACGTCGTCTTGATTATGTATTTGTGAATGTTCAACCCGGATCTCGTTGCTATGGCAACGACTCTCGAAATCTCGATCACGTCATTGATCAACGCAGTGTTGCAGCGAACCTGGCCAACTTCTGGGCACGGAAAGCCAGGGAACATAGATTCATAAAAGACAGGGTCAGTTGTTTTTCATTTCCAACTAGTAGGCTGTTAAATGCATTGCTTGTAAAAGCAGAAACTTTAAAAAATATTGCATCATGTGTAGTGACGTATAAACATTTTGTTTGGAAGTAGAGAACCACCTGACTACAAAACCGCTGAAATACTAAATGGCATAATAATTGGAGGAGATTTCACTTGTTAAGTCTACTGTATGTTTCTGTAACTGCTGGCGGTAAATTAATAGAGTATTGCTGCTGAAGTATTTACTTATCGCTTCGTAGTTGAGACTTGTGTTTTAGAAGTTATCTCTACATTTAAAGTCTTTACACTATTACGTGATGACCTATTGTTGTTGTAGCAACGTGCTATCCGAATGCGACAAATGGCTCAGAGACCAAGTATAAACATTCCTCCATGGATAGCATACAGTAAGTACTCACCAGATAAAATTCAAATGGTGATTTTACGATTCTTTATCCAGCCAATCATCCACTGAATTGTCGTAATGCACTTGACTTATTAATACAAAACACAATGTGTATTAATAAATAGGTCTACAGAAGTATTTAAGATTTTAAAATTGATTGGTTGGTCGAAATATTAGCACTATTGGAGTCGTAGCCAGCTGGAGATATTAATTGGCAGTTCTTTAATCTAAAATTGAAGCTTCTGTTGTAACTCCTGAAAAAAAATAAAAAGATTATATTGCTATTTTGAGACGTTGATGAAACATCAAGGCATTTTAGGAAGTGCAAATAGTTAATGAACTATATAGTCCATTGCCTATCTGTAAGACTATAACTCACGAAACGTACAGTGCTTGCTATCATGCTGCTCTTCTTTCATCGATGTTTCAGCATTGTATTTCTGGGAATAGAGTAGTGGGAGTGACAAACAGTACGATCTAAAAAATTATCTCACAAAATTCAATGGAAATTAATAAGCTGCTTTCAGCAAGGATGTTCTTCAAACAAATTTCCTCAACTTAAATTTTCAACAGTTTCATTGGTCTTCTCCTTTTTCAGGAGTCACTTTCTAAGATAGTGTGACCCGTATGTGTCCGATGTTGATGTTGTTGTTGTGATTACCCCTCCTCTCTCTCGGGATGGAGGTACGGCACGAACGGCAATTCAGGTTCACGCCGTCAACCTAATTAAAATTAGGCTAGGGGAAAGATGGCAGCTCATTTCGAACCAGTCATGAATGACTGGTAGCCCCACCACCAACAAGGCAGACTGCCACTTGTGGGTACCCAAGAGTTGCCTCTTACAACATGCTGGAAGAGCAACTTCACAATTGTAATTCGGTGAAGTACGGGTACGCCATTTGTCTGCCACATAAAGATGGAGGCGTCCCGTTAAGTGCCTTGCCCAAGAACACAACAAGCAAGCTTTCCGGCTTGTTCTCCACACTATCCCTTTTTTAGGCTGTGCGCCAAGCAGGGAAGCTGTGAATTTCATTTTTTAAAGTCTTTTGGAGTGACTCACTAAGGGAATAAACCCTATGTCAACCGACTGCGAAGCGGACGCTCTAACCACTACACCATCGGGCCGGTGTACGTGTCCGATTGCCTCCTTGGATATGGCACTGGAATAGAGCAAAAAATCAGTTAAAATGCCCAGCACTTCATTCGCATTTTTGATAGTTTAGTTACTTCAGCGCGTGCAGAATTTGTTTGTTTGCGTGTATTTTCCGCTGACTCGTCGAGTGCTCTCATTGTGTTCACAAGCATATGATCACATCTTTGATTTTCCAAATCAATTTGCTTTTCAATGCTTTTCTAATAACAAAATAAATTGACCCACTCAAAAAAACAGTTAAGTCAGTAATTGTGCACGCAGTGATGCTGTAGCAACTCGTCAACATTTTTCGAAGTCATCATCATCATCATCATCATCATCATCATCATCATCGTTATCATGATCATCATCAATTCTTTTTCATCTTTTTGTTTCAACTAATATTTTCCTTCCAAAACAAAACTTATAGACTAATGCTGGGGACTATGTGCAACCGTGATAAATGAAATCGTCTAAATTTAGCTGGAAATTGACTTCCTAAAGTTGTAAATTTGCGAAAATATTTCAAAAACTTTAGATTTACATCAAGTTTCCCATATCAAGAAAAAGTTGCTAGAGACGCTAGCCTACTGTTTTCAGTAGTAATATTTGATACTATGTGCAACAATTGTTGTAACAGAAAAGACAAAAGAATTTCTTTTCATAAAGGAGTGTACGCAGATATATCTTGAGGGAGGCGCGAGACATTTTTTTGGAGATCGGCGAACGATGAACATAGTGCTCAATATGGTGTGGGAATAGGCAGTGTCGGCCATTTATTTTTTGGAGATCTATGTTGGCGATGGCCTAAATTGTGCCAAAGCATACGGTTATGACCTTTAATGTTTTTGGAGATCGAGTGTCCACAGGGCTAAATACGGGCAAAAGCATGCTGCAGCTACAATCATGACAGCCGACAATCTCGTTTCTCAATTTTCTGAGGGGGACGCGAGGATGATTTTTGGCAAATAATTGCTGAAATAAACATTTTGCTGTTTCTAAGGGTGGGGGTGCACATAGGAGCTTCTCTACGCACGCCACTGTTTTCATGTAAATGTAGAAAATTTTATCTTTTCATGTTACTCAAAACATTTTGTTTATGGTGAAGGATGCGGTGTACATCTACTAATGTAAGCCGACATAGTTTTTTTTCATCTCGTCTTATTTCCTGATATTTGTTTCAAGTCATAAAAAATGTTTGTCTTGTTAGGCTCTCATGCAATTTAATTTAGATAATTTAGCCTCTCATGCACTTAGGTGATAACTTGGGCTCTCATATATCTCTCTGTGCTTTTTACCGAGTTCTTTTATTCTACTTTTGATGATGTTTGAATGTTTTCGGATGATGACTTTAGAAAAAGATGATGAGGGAAATACTAACTCTAAAACTGATACAGAGGCTCCAAATGCTCAAGGAAAGAAGATTTTACTGATGGAAGATTTGCAACTCTGGTCCGCAATTGATTTGAACAAAGATGGAAAGCTGACTGTCTCCGAATATGAAAGGTACTTGCCGATAGTTCCAAGGGGGAAATCATGGGATTTTAGGAGGATGAAGTCTTTTACCTTTCAGCCAGGCCAGTTACAAAATTTTTTGAGACCCATGCAACTTTTCCACCAAAAACCAATTTATTTTTGGATATCCTTTCTCAAAACTCCCCCACCTCCGTCACTTACAAAAATACTGGTTGTTTAATGGTAGCAATAGCTTTAGTAATGAGCAGAAAACAAGATCGGTGCAATCAAAGCACTGGCACTAAAAAATTTGTAGGTAAACAAAACCGCATCAGTTTAAACCAGTGGAGAATATCCCCAAGAACGATCGGGGCATGAATGCTAAAAGTCTGAGTTCTAATGCAACTATCTTCGACACCATTTGAGTTATAAGTTACCGCAACCAGTTTTAAATTCAATTTTCAAGACCTTATTTTTTGAAGAAACTTTTTCCTAGAGTTTTTTGAAACTTACAATTTGCAACACCTTGTTTTTTCAACTTAAATTAATTTAATTTTTAATTTGCAACATTTGCAACACCTTACAAATTACAAATTTTTTCAGAAATGTTTAATAATAATTTAAAAGAAAAATTTTACAAAATTACGATATTTAATTCACATAAATGTTGCATCCCAACTTGCATGAAATGGCTTTCATTGCAACTTAGAATTGATTTTGCTGAAGTAAATAAGAATATGTTAGGAAAGAGTTAGTGAAAGTCAACGTTTGATGGGGAAACTGAAAGAAAGTATCTCTTACGCAATCCCGCTGCAGCTTCGAAAAATTGTTTCTGTTTCACAAGAGAAAAGCTTAATATTAGAAATGGGTCCCACAAATTTTCCTGGGGAGGCAGCCACGGCTCTTACTCCCCCACCTCTGGTTTTGTCTATGGAACTCAATTTGATGCTGAACGCCAAAAGTAAGACTAATTATTTTAGGCTAAATTGCTTTGTAAATTTTGTGCACTGACAGATTAAGATTTGGATTTGTGGGAGTATTACTTGATACATGGCCCGGTCTAAACAAAAAGAAACTACCATACCAACACTCGACCAAATATAATTATTCTAATGCAGTGTTATTCGAATAAGTAACTGCGTAAAATTTTTTGGAGTGAACAAAACTTTCAAAAATCAGGTGGTTCTTACGTAATTATCCCCGAATCAAACAAAACATGGCATATAACTTGATTAATGTTTAAAGCAGCCAGACAGGTAGCCAAAATTTTGATAAGAATTGGGAGAGCTGAATCGAAAATCTAAACAATTTCATCTCATCCCAGAATATAGGACTTTTTTAAATTGCGGATAAAATTCGGCTCGAGCTAAAGAATATGGAATAATTTGACCAATTTATTGCAAAATCTTTTTTAAGGCCTATATGTGCAACAGAAGAAGATTTCTTTTTTTTAATATCTTTTTTGCTTGCTATCTTGAGCCGGATTTACAGCATAGGTAACTCGAAAAAAATGATTGAAATTGCGTGCATGATGTTTACTTCATTTTGCTGTTGCCAACTAGGTGATCAAATTGAAGAAGTTAAAACTACTGTAGATCTGCAGATACAGGTAAACCCCTTGAGCAAACGGTTGAAGGCAAGCTATCGATTTAGTTTATTGCAGATGCTAAGGGAGAGAAATGTCTCAAGCGCAGGTAGACCTGATGTCATTACTCCTTAGTGCTCTCTCTTGCAATTTCTCAAAATATTACTCGACTGAAAAGTAATATATTTCCAGATTTGTTAACTCACCAAGCGCTCAAGCTTTCGTACGACAGATGAAAGCAAATAAAGCTGTGCAAGCCTGGGCAACAAGTAAGTTTTTTGTGCTTCAAACCCTACGACACGTACAGAACAAGAAATCGAATTTCTATTACAGTGAACCCTCGTTTATCGCGGGGGATAAGTTTCAAAAATAAACCGCGATAGGTAAAATCCGCGAAGTAGTCAGCTTTATTTTTTACTGTTAATTTACAATGCAATACTGTACTGCAGAATGAAACAAAAAACAAAACCTCTTTTCAGGCCCAAAATGTGTTTAAGAAATAGAAATATTAACGTATATATCAACTTTTTCACTTTTTTCAACTTTTTTCACTTCTAGACAACAGTAAAGCCCCTGAGCCAATCAGGATTCACTGTAAAAAAAGCAATGTAAAAAATTCCGCGAAGCAGCGAAGCCGCGATAGGTGAAGCGCGATATAGCGAGGGATCACTGTACCATAATGCATCTTACTCAAGAATTCGCATTCCCATGATTATTATGCCTCCAAAGTTTTCCATAAAAACAAATGAGAAATGAGTTTCAAGTATTTATTATCGTGTAGCCAAATACATTAGGAGAAATTCCATTTGACCCTAGACCAGTAGTCCTCAAAGTTTATTTTAGGCTACCCAATTTAAACTACAGTCCAAGTCAGCAAGTATTTGCCACCCCGACCATAAGCGCGACACTCTTTGTTTTAAAGCAAAGTTGAAGACCATTTTGTTTTTTGTAGTTCAAATTTTTCAGAGAGTGATTCTTTGGCTATTTTTGAAAGTGAAATGAAAAAGAAGACTTGTTTGGAGTTAATTAAAAGCATAAGTGACCCGCAAAAAATTACAGCCCACTCCATTTGCGATCGCGAACAACGGTGTGGACGGGAGTGCCCGGGGTAACTGGGACCCTCGGGAAGGCCAACAGCCATTTCAACCCAACCCAAACGGGGTCGGGGACCACATCACCACGTTGAGGCGGCTGTTGATTGGTGCAGTCCAATCTTAACTCCACTTCCTCTTTCCGGATTCCCGGATTCTCTGCTCTGCGCTCTGATCGTACCCACTCCCGGTCTGGCATTCTCTCTTCTGATACCACGCACGCTAGCGGCGGCGTTGTCATTTTTGTCAGGCAGGGCCTATCTTTTTCTGAACTTTCCACCTTGTCTCTTTCTTCGTTTGATCCCTACTCTGATTATGTAGGGATCAACATCTCTCTTAACAACTCCTCCTCGCTCTCTTTTCTTAATGTGTACGCCCCCCTATTCGCTCCTCCCCAACGGATGGCAGAACCGATTCCTTTTCTCCCTCCATTTTTCCCTCCTTCAGAAATCTCTTCATTCTGGGGCACTTCAATTGCCATCACTCCCTCTGGGACTCAAGAGGTACTTCCGACCCCCGCGGGGAAGAAGTATTCGACTGGGTCATCTTCTCTGACCTCCTCCCCCTCAATGACCCTGATACAACCACCCTTCTCCATCGCTCCTCTGGCAGTTGCTCCTCTCCTGACATCTTCTTTGCCCCCTCTTCTTTTGCCCTTTCTTGCTCTTGGGAGGTGCTTCAGGATCTTGGTTCTGACCACTTACCAATTCTTCTATCTATCCCTCTCTCTCCGGTCTTTCGCCCCAACGAGCGTCCCCCTTCCTTCAATTTTCAGAAAGCTCGCTGGGATTGGTTTGCCTCCTACATTGACTCTCACTGTCCATCTGCAGAGGAATGCTCGTCTCTTTCTCTTTCCTCTGCTGTTGCTCTCTTTACTTCTCTGGCACTGAATGCGGCCAAATCTTCCATTTCCTTCGGCCGCATCAAACGCTCTTTTAAAGGCCTGGTGGTCTGCTGAGGTGGAACAAGCGGTTAGTGAAAGACGCAAGGCTTTTGCTGCCGCTCACAGAAGTGATGAAGATCGCCAGGCTTACATCTCCGCTTCTCGACGCGCCTCGTCAGTCATCGTCAAGGCCAAGGCTGAGGCATGGCAAACGACTTGCTCTTCTCTCTCACCTAGGTCTAACCCTAAATCTGTACACTCTCTCCTTCGCTATATCGCTGGCTCTCCTTCCTCGTCTTCTTCCTCTCCTAACTTCCCCAACTGTTCTTCTCTCAGGGAATCGGCTTCGGTCTATGCCGCTTACCTGAGATCGTACTTTTCCATTTCTCAGCCAAAGGCCCTGCGTAACAGAGCCAGAGGCTACCTCTCTGAGGTCCGCCGAGCCACGTGCTGGGGGGAGTCTCACTCGTCCTTTTGCTCTCATTTCTCATTTGCTGATTTTTTTTTGGCTGCCTCCAACCTCTCCTTGTCCTCCGCCACTGGTCCAGACAAAGTTGCCTATCTCATGCTAAAGCACCTTTCTCGCTCTGGCATGGATTTTCTTCTTCACATCTTCAATCTCTCCTGGTCTTCGTATTCCTTTCCTTCCATTTGGAAGACATCTTCCATTATTCCCATACACAAGATGGGAAAGCCTCTCGACTATCCTGCTTCCTTCTGGCCTAACTCTCTCACCTCCTGCGTATCAAAGCTGTTTGAACGCATCGTTCTATCCCGTCTACTCTTCTTTCTGGAATCTAATTCCATTCTCTCTCCCCGCCAGGCCGCTTTTCGCCCAGGACGGTCTACACTCAATCAAATTCTGTACCTTTCTCAGTCCATTTCGGATGGGTTTAACAAACCCAGGCCGGGCTCTCGGACGATTCTCTCTACTATCGATTTCTCTAAAGCTTTTGACTCTGTCTGGCACCCCGGCGTTTTCCACAAACTTACTTCGGCTGGCCTCCCTCCTTGGTTTGCTCGCTGGACTCAATCTTTCCTTTCTGATAGGCGCGCTTCTGTGGTCTATCAAAATCACAAAAGTCGTTGCTTTTGAGTCCGTCAAGGTGTTCCGCAAGAATCCGTTCTTGGCCCTGCACTTTTCTCTCTCTTCACTAATGATCTTCCGGCCTCTCTGCCTTCTTCCGTCAGCTGCTCTCTTTACGCTGACGATCTGGCCATTTGGTCCTCCTCCCCTCGGTCTCCACTGCGGTGGAGGCCACACAAGAAGCTCTGTTTCGATTGGAGCGCTGGTCTGAGTAGTGGTGTCTTCCTCTCGATCCGAGCAAATGTGAGGCCTTGTTCTTCTCAGTGGATCCCCACCAAGCTAACCTCCAGCCCAACCTCCTCCTACTCGGCTCCCGCCTCCGTTTCAATCCCACTCCAATTTTTCTAAGGATCACCTTCGACCGCACTCTTTCCTTTTCTAAGCATGTATCTTCGCTGAAGGCCAAGTTTTTCCCACGTCTCAAGGCCTTACGCTGTATCTCTGCTTCCTCATGGGGCCCCACCAAGGAGTCCCTCTCTGTTCTATATAAATCTTTTCTTCGGTCCCTTCTCACCTACGCTTCACCCGGATGGTTTTCTTTCCTAAGTGCTACCAATATCACCAAATTGGATCGCCTCCACCGAGCGGCTAGTCGCGCCATCACCGGCTTCCTGTCGTCCTCCCCTATCCCCTGCTTCTCTCCGAGGCTTTTTTACCTCCCCTACGAGTCACACTGACTCATTTTACTGTTTTATCTTATGAGCGGGCTCTTCGTCTCCCAACCTCTTTTCCTATTTCAGGTTTGGCCAGACTAGGAATGAAACCAAGACTCTGCAGATCGTTCTGGAGAGCTTTTGCGTCCACTCACCCGCTCATGCTTCCTTCTACTTGTTCTAGGGAGGCTCTTCTTGCTTGCCCTCCCTTTCCTGCTTGGAATCTGCCTTCCTTCACGGTGGACTCCACCCTTTCCACTCCATGCTCTCGCTCTGATTTCCCTCACTCTCGCCAAGGTGCGGCTCTCGCCCATCTTGACTCTCTCCCCCCTCAAGATCTGGTGTTTTGGACTGACGGCTCTGTTCCTTTTCCTTTTGGCAAGAGCGGCTCCGGCGTACTTGCCAGCTGCTCTCTCTGTGGCACTGAGGCCACTCTTTCCTTTTCAGCAGGCCCAGTATGCTCAAGATTTTCCGCTGAAGCCTGCGCCATTCTGCACGCTCTTTGTTGGTCTCGGCAACACCAACAAGTCTGCCGTTTTTTTTGTCTTCTCCTACTATCTGACTCTCGTTCTGTCCTCGCCTCCCTGTCCTCTACTCCATCATTTTTCTCATCTCAAACTCTGTGGCAGATCTGGCAGGAACTGTCTTCTCTCTCCTTCTGTTCTATTAGACTACAATGGGTCCCCGGACACTCGTTTCTCCCGGGGAGCAACGCGGCTGGTGAGCTGGCCAGATGGGGAGCGCTACTTGCGCCCTCCGCAATTCCTTGTAGTCTCTCTCCTCTTACCTCTCGTATCTACTCTCGTCTTATCTCGGACTGGAGGCGTGCTGTCTCATCGAAGTTCTTTGACTCACAGGTCTCCTCGATTTCCACCGAGGAACTTGTGCTTCCTCGTCATGCTCGCTGTGTCCTTTCTCGTCTACGCTGCAACGGACACAGCCTTCTTTTAGGTTCTTTTCTCTCTAGGATTGGCAGAACTGAGAATCCTTCCTGCAGCGCCTGTGGACACTTGTCCCAGGACATCTCTCATCTCATTCTGCACTGTCCAGCTACGGACTCGTTGCACCGCTCACTCTTTGGCGACTCTCTGTCTCTGTACGACCTCTGGTCCAAACCCTGGGGAGTTGCCCGGCTTCTGGGGCCCCATGGTCTTCCGCCATGCCCCCATCCCTCGGAGGGGTCGGGTAAACAACAACAACAACAACGGTTTGGAGACCACGAGTCTAGACTTAAGATAGCTTAGGCCACCCAAGTTGGTTCTATAGATACCAGGTTTCTCATTAAACGTCGCAGAAATATGATAAGGCATTGTAGAACAACTAAACATGTAATTAAGGATACTGATGACCAGCTGCTTCAAACATTTTGACATAAATCAGCACATTCAAATTTAAAGTTTTTAGCAATTGTATTATTAAGTCGGCCTACTATTGTAACTTAGTTATCTCCACAAAACGATAGCTATTAGATTAGACAGCACTTTATTTACGATTACAGGATAGTTTAAGAGTATAGACTTAAGGGCTTCTTGGCGGCTTTAGAAACCTTGTTGTGTTTCCCAGGTTTAAAAAACCTAAAAATCACTACCCTAAATATTGTCTACGTTTTAGTCTTAAAAATGATGTATCATTTACAGAGATTGGAATGGATGTGCAAAAAGCAAGGGCAGCTATGATGGTTGGAGCAAATGCAGTTCGTCGAGAGCAAATACTTTCACAAAATTATTATGCACGCTTGAGAGCTCAGCAAAGACGAGCTGAACTTGCGAGGAGGAATCAGCAGATCCTTGCTGCCAGACAACGTCAACAAAGCTATTGGGCAAGACTTGGAGTAAGTGTATCACATCAAGTTTGTTATGACTTTGCACAGCTCAGCAAACGGCTTCTGCAGGCGTACGTTTGTATTATTTGAGCGGGTAGCATAATGATCCACTCTTTCATTTCTGCAACCTCACGAATATGGCATAATAGTTTTGTATTGGTGCACACAAATCCAAAAGCTGGCAACATTGAGGATCTATGCTAACCGCTTGAATAATTTGCTAGCATTTTATTAATCATTGTTCCATTGGCTTAATTGGTGGAGGAGCAGCCACCACGACCATTCTCTCAAATTCCGGACTTGAACCACCACCTTAGTCCATGACGTCATTTTAGCAAGCAGAGAGGCAATTCAAAATTTTTCTTGCCGCGCATCTGCACACAGTGCTACAACACTTCATCATTGATAACTTTTATGCTTTTTCACGTAGAATTGGTTGTAAAAAGCTGCATATCATCTCATTCATGCAAAGTAATGCAATAATAACGTCATTGTATCCTGCTTTCAGGTTAATCCATATATGCAGGTAATCATCGGTTTAGCGCCACTAACTCTGCAATAAATAGACAGCTTTTAGCTTCTACTAACACCTTTCGCTAAGGCATATTTAGGAGATTGTTTTGATCGGGGTTTTGAACGAATGGCAGTTTGTTTCCAAGAAAGTTCAAATCTCGAAAAAAGAGCGAAGAGTTTTGTAAATTCAAGCTGATGTCTCTTTTTAACACTTTAATGGTGAAAGAAAAAAGTAGAAGTAAAAATACCTTTAGGAATCAGAATTCCGCACCCTCTCCATGCAGTACAATAGATTGCTTTTTGTCATTCTTAAATTTTCTCTACTTTGTGGTCGTTACAGACTTGTAGATTATAACATTATGGTGGTAGTTTAAAATACTGTATGCAGAGTTAACTTTTGCTGAAAATGTTTTATTTCCTTTGTCCTTTTAACTTAACTTATGTGAAAACTAGCGCAGCCCAATAGTTCTCAGACTGGGGTCCGCGGATCTCTGGTTACTTGAGAGAAATTTCCGAGGGTCCGCAACAACCTTTTAACTTTGGATAATACATGTATAACAAACTGTACTTGAAGGGCTCATACTAAAAGCTGATCTCTAAAATAGGTCATCATCATCATCATAAAAAAACGAACAAAAGAGCCTTCACCTCAAATTAATCTCCAAAAAGTCGTTACAAAAAGAAAAGTATAAACCTACTAGTGAGGGTCCCTGTTATTTCACACAAGCTAATGGACTCCACCGTTTCAGAAAGTTTGAGAACTACTCTACAAGCGTTTTTAGTAGGAGGTATTGCATTCTTGCTCTTCTATTTGGTCTTGGTAGCAGAGCAAACAATTAGCTTAGCACGTGGTCTTTGAAAAAATACGTCGTCATCTTAATTTTATCTTGAAAGTATTCATTTTACTGACTTTTGGTTTCAACTATCAGTTAGCAGATATTTTTTCACGCAGAGCTGAATAATATGCTTGCACTTAACTTCTTATAATTTGGTTAGGTATTAGGGCAAAGAATAGAGTAGTGGGAGATTGAATTTCCCTTTTAGAAATAAAAAAAATGTTATTTAGAAGATGCTAACGTTTCAACACAATAACATGCTGTATGATATTTTTCAGCAACAATACTATCAGGCAATGAAGCAGCGAGGTGGAAGAACTGAACTGTAAAATCCAATTGGCAACACTGTTATATACCTTTTTGAAGCATGTTTAAAGTTATTTAATTTTTTTACTACAGTCTAGAATTTTTACATTTCCAAATAAGATCAATTAACGTGCAATCACAAGATAAATTAGGTAATCTTGTTCTTAAAGTTGTAAATCGTGGTGATATTAGATATAGTTAAGAATACGAAAGCCTGTTTTTATGCTAAGCAAAGTAGAAATTGTTTGCCGAATGTTTACGGACAGTTTTGAAGCTAAATCGTCAGCTTGATTGGAGTAGCACTGTAAATAAATTAGCAATTGCGGAAAGAAACTGGCTTGTCATTGAAATAAGTGTACCAGCCAAGAACGTAATGAGGGGGCAAATGTGTAAAATAGTGAGAATTTTTTCAACTCGTCGAACACTATATGGATGACGTTTTTGACAGACTGCGAAATAATCTGATGGTTTGTCGTAGGAATCAGTGAATCACCAACTTAGGTCATTCCCATTACGTCATTCCAGTTCTGATTTGAACCCGAAATGTAAACTTTAATGCAAACGACAGTTCCACGCTCGGTCATACCGCGGGCAACCGCTCTGCGCACTCAATTTGTAGTCTTAAGTTTGTGAATATTAAACTGTTTTCATTTATAACTCGTTCTGTCTGTACAATGTCATTTTTGAGGGAGCATACCTTTCCTAGAAATTTCAAATTTTTTTAGAGGCCGATATTGGGGAAACTTTTTCCTTTAAGATAACAAAAAACATTGTTTGTTTTTCAAGCATAAGATTTTATCAACAAACCCTTAAAAAATTAGTTCAGTATTAAAATGATGCTTCCCGATTACTTGGTGGAGCAATACGTGAATGAGATTTATACGTAATGAGATTTTTGAACAACAACTTCACTTGTTGATAAAAACTTTTTCTTTCGTGGAATTACATGACCGTCTCTCCAACCACGATGCATAGGCTACGGGTATAAGTTGTAGATCTTTTTTCGGTAACATTTCTTTTTCTTTCTGAAGGTGCGTTTACTCAAAAACTGTGATCTTCCAAAAAACCAACCGGGGCTAACGTTGCTACAAATTTTAACCCACTCCACATTCATGAGGCAGACAAGCAGTGGGGTCGAGCAATCGAACTCCCTGCCGTGGTTCAGTTTCACTACACTTACCAGCAATGCATGGGTGAGCTTCAGCCAATAATATTTACAATTCTTATCGCCTACTGTTTCGGTGACGACCAGCAAACGCATGAGCTGAGAAAATGTGCAATAAATAAAACTTAATGATATCCTATGCATTTCGGTGCATAACCTTGCCCATTCATTAAGACAAGTAACGGTCTACTAGAATTCTGAATGCAAACAACCTAACGAGGCAGTCGCTTACATGATTAAATTTTTGTGAAAGAGGGATGGTTAAGCAAAGCCGGCAATAAATGTTTTTTGTGCAACATTGCTGATTGCCCTAAAAAAAAAAAATAAATTACACTTTTAAAAGCAAAATGATATCGCTGAAGGAGTGGAAGTCTCATCTTCTTAGCCCTTGTAAAATAAGTCAAAATGATACGGAAAGGATAGGCACCTCCATACTAGATTACGAGTTTCGGGAATGGGAAGGAAAGTAGAGGCTCGCATTTGCTAAGCCAACGGCTCTGATGAAAGGAGCGCCAGTTTTTTTCTCTCAGCCGCCTTTTCATAATCACGGATGCCTGTCTTCCGGCGTTGCTACCACCTTGTTGCGAGTGGCGAGCTTATCCAAATTCCGACTCAGCCGGGACTTTAAGTTTTTGACTTTAGCCTCTGAGGAGGGCTTCACCAATAACACCATGTAGCTTTCATACAAACGCAAACGGTTTCACGTTTTTTAATTTAGAACTTTGATAGGCCACACAACAGCGGCAAATAAAAATCTTTTATTAAATACAAAAACTCTAAAATTTTTCTCCTCACGAGGATTTTTTAACTAAACATATGTCCGCAAAATAACGTAAACCAAGGATAATTAACCACAACTATGGACAATTAACAGCTTTATAACAACAGTTGTTAGAAGGGTGGGCCACAAACAAACTGACATGGTCATAAAGTACTAGAAGATTAGGCTATGCAGTTTTTATTAACGCAATATAAACGCAGATATTTTTAACAGCGGTACATTATCATGACTAAGCGTTTTTTACGGTTTCAGTTTCACTTTCCACATTGCTCACACCGCAGAACGCCAAACAGGAGGTCGAAGAATGGCATTAATGACAATTTAACGTTTAGTTACACATTATAGAAGATTCTGCTTTGCTCCAACCGCATATTGCATTTAACAACACTTTATGGCAGTAATTCTCAACCGGTGGACCACAGCACATGTGTCGGCCGAGCAACAGACCGACAACTTTACTGAAACCGATCAAGACAAGATGTTTTCGAGTACAACGGCAACAGAACGTCGACCTTCGAAAACAAAAATGATCCAGCAAAGTTGAGATACAAACACGAAAATTGGCAAAACATTATATTAGCAAGTCGCAGATATTCATTTGGTCTGAAAATGTGCCACTTGTGTAAGAGAGTTGAAAAACACAATTTTATGCTGTTTGATGGCAATACTTTTTTGAATTTAGTACCAAAGTTAAAACATAATTTTCGAGAATTTTTAGTTTGCCTTGATGGCTTTATTTCGATAAACATCTGACTGGTTATAATCAAAAGAAAAATATTTGACAAAAAAGCATATTTCTCACATATTAATATTGATATTCAAAATAGTGGGCGAAGTTGCGATTTCTGATCCATTTAAACTTTTAAGCTGATTTGTGGAAAACTTTTAAGGATGGTGTTCTAAAGGCTTGTGACGAAGTGTGTGGAAAGAAGAAGTCTAGGAGAGATCAAGGAGACATGTGGTGGTGGAATGAAGAGGTCAAGGATACCATTGCAAGAAAGAAGGCAGCATTTAAAGAGCTGTGCAAGTTCCCATCAGAAGAAAATAAGAATCAATACAAACGTATAAGAAATCAAACAAGGAAAATTGTTGCTAGAGCTATGAGAAAGGAAGCTAATCAGGAGTTGAATAATTTATATCAGAATTCTAATAGTGTTTTCTACTTCCTTAGAAGAATGAAAAAGGAAGGGATGGATGTGGAAGGAGGAAGGTGCTTGAGAGGAGGAGACGGACGATTGGGTTTTATTGAAGAAGACCGGGCAAAAATTTGGAAGGAACATATGGAAAAGATCATGAATGAAGAGAACGAATGGGACCACATGGTGGAAACTGATGTAGTAGAAGGACCAGTGGAAAAAGTGGCTCGTAATGAAATTGTGGAGGCAATGCAAAGGATGAAATCAGGAAAGGCAACCGGACCATCTGAAGTAAGTGTGGAGATGATAGTTGCAAGTGGTGAAATCGGGGTTAAAGTGATGATGGAACTGTGCCAGCGTGTATTGGATGGTAGAGGAATGCCTGATGAGTGGAAAACAAGTGTGATTGTACCTATCTTCAAAGGAAAGGGTGATGTGATGAGCTGCGGATCATACAGAGGAGTGAAACTGCTAGAACATGCCATGAAAATCGTTGAAAGAGTGCTAGAGAGGCGAATACGAACACTAGTCGATTTGAATGAAATGCAGTTTGGATTTATGCCAGGAAAAGGAACAGTGGATGCGATATTTATTGTGAGAAGAATGCAGGAGGAATATCAAAAGAAGGACAAGAAGTTGTATATGTGTTTTGTTGACATGGAAAAAGCTTTTGATAGAGTGCCAAGAAAAGTGATGGAATGGGCCATGAGAAAGAAGGGTCTATCAGAAGTAATAGTTCGGGCAGTTATGAGCCTGTATGATGGTGCAAAGACAAAAGTGAGGGTGGGATCTGCATATTCAGAGGAATTCGAAGTAAATGTTGGTGTACATCAAGGATCTGTGCTGTCGCCACTATTGTTTGCAATAGTGGTGGACGTTGTTACCGAAAATGCAAGAAGGGGTATGGTTAACGAATTACTATATGCAGATGACCTTGTTATCATGAGTGAACACATGGAAGACTTGAAGGAAAGGTTTTGGAATTGGAAGAATGCACTGGAAAGTAAAGGTTTAAAGGTCAACACCAGAAAAACAAAATTGATGGTAAGCGGATCAGAAGGCGAACTATACAAAAGCAAGATAGATCCATGTGGATTTTGTGGAAGGAGAGTCATGGCCAACTCAGTGTTGTGCACAAAATGTGAAAACTAGGTTCATGGCAAATGTGCAAAAATAAAGAGAGTTACCGCTAGGTTGGCAATGCATTTTGTTTGCTTGAAATGTAAAGGAATAATGGAAGGGACGATGGACTCAATCGAGAAGTTGTGCGATGAAGTGGAGACAGTGAATGGATTTTGTTATTTGGGAGACAGACTAAATGCTAGTGGTGGTTGTGAAGCGGCAGTTACAGCAAGAGTAAGAATCGGTTGGGTAAGATTCAGGAAATGTGGAGAGTTGTTGCTTGGAAATAGGTTTTCTCTGAAGATGAAAGGTAAAGTTTATTGTTGTTGCGTAAGATCAGCAATACTGTATGGAAGTGAGACATGGTGTCTGAAAGAAAATGAAAAAGCAATTTTGAGGAGAACGGAGAGAGCTATGGTGAGAGCCATGTGCGGTCAGAAAATTGTAGACAGAAAGACGACTGAAGAACAGATGGATATGTTAGGATTGAAAGAAACTATAGACCGGTTAGCAACAGCAAATGGAGTTAGATGGTATGGACATGTACTGAGGAGGGATGACGATAGTGTTTTGAGGGTTGCTCTGAATCTTGAAGTGACTGGCAAGAGAAAGCGAGGACGACCGAAGAAGACCTGGAAGAAGCAAGTGGAAGAGGAGACAGAGAAAGTTGGTTTGAAGAAGGAGGATGCTCTGAGACGAGACAAGTGGAGGGACGGAGTGCGAGAAATTGCAGAAGGAATGGGGTAAATCCGGCCATCTCTGCTAAAGGGAAAACACCGGATAAAAACTGAATAACTACTACTACTACTTAATATTCATAAAGCCTCCTAGTGTTGCATAGAATAAAATATGTTGTCAACTTATTTTTGCAAGCAAATCAACTTGTTTGTGTCATGTATTCCGCAAACTACTTAAAGTATAAGCTATTTGTATAAGCTAGAAAAAATTGACAGGCTGAAAACCACAATAAGTTTATTGCAACAGATGCTGCTTAGATCCATAAATGTGCAAAAATGTCAGCACGCAACAAAAACAATGCCTAGTGGCGTTAGTACCCAATATCATGCGAGGTTCATCAGCCAATCATCATCGCACAAATCCCCACCGTCATCAAAGTTGTCTTGTTGAAATGGGCGATTGTCCAAAAGCGCTGCACGTTTGTGCAACAACGTCATTACCGCTTCGTGACGTTCACGTTCGAAACGTATCTTCTGCTGCATCATACGAAGCCGCAATTCCTGCTCCCGAACGCGGTTCCGCAGATACCGTATGCGGAAAACTTTCTCTGTGTCTACCTGAGTGCGCGATGTGGTCAAAAAGCTGCTGCTGGAAAGAGGAGACGTGCGGTAACGTTGGGACGCGTTCTGAGGCTTGAAGACGCTCTTCTGCGCATTGCTGGAAGCGTAATTACGCTTTCTTGACCTTACAGATTGGAAACGGTTGTTTGTATCGCGAAAATGCGGATAAACACTGGAGCTCGTAGGCAAAGACGTGCTATGCGCTGTACTATTGATAGAAAGCTGCGCTGATGCTATTGGAGGCGACACTGAAGGGCAACTAGCTGACACAACTTTAACGATTGACACATCTTCGTTTTGAGATATTTCTTTTGAGTTGTCGTTTTCTCTTACTGATGAATCATTTTTGGGTTGGGGAAAGGTTGCATCTACTGCATTTGTGTTAGACTGATCAACAGTGAGCGATGATTGTCTGTGAAACTGTTGATCTACACCAGACTCTTCGAATTCTGGCGGACGCTCCAATTGCACGAACGGATGTAATGACTGATCGTTGTCTAAAGCATAGTAGCTTTTGAGTGATTATAGAAATAAAATACTTTATAGAGGACAACATCACAAAAAAACATTAGGTGTTTCCCACGGTATTTTCAAAAAACTTGTCTTTAGTCATAACGACAATTATATTTAAAACTTGGTTTTGGGGATGGAATCGTTAAAGAAAACCTCTTAAAAACACAGTTAGGTGCCAAAGAGGCGCAAATTTAAAAAGGTTTTAAGAGCGGGTTATTACACCTGAGCCCTCATAATACAACCATGATTTTTAATCTTTTACCCTCAAGTACAGTGGGACCACGTCATCTACCGTTTCATAATCTTAAAAATATCGGTCGTCATGGTAAAAATGAATTCATTAGCCCAGCAAACTAGCAAAACAACTGAGTAACACAGACGTGGTTTAGTAATGTTAACGAAATGGCACATCAGAGTAATTCAGCATGAGTACGTGGTTGCACTTTTTCAGCAGGAAAAGTCGAAAGTACGTACATTGATGCAAGTCCCCACACGCGGTAGTAAATGTGGCATAACAGCCTCCCCTGAAGCATCCACCAAACACAAAGTAATTTACTTCCATCGCTTTTTTCTTTTGCTTTGTTAACAAGTACGAATGAATCTTTTTTGCTACCTGCAATATAAAGATCAATTGTCAGTGAAAAAATGTTGATTGCAAACACCTTTAACATGGTAGTTCTTAAACTTTTTCTCATTAACCACTTCCATCTGTAACTGACACTTCCATTTCCACAACCCCAATCAAATTGTACCATTTTTATCAGCTCAGATGCATCAAAAAGTGCAATGATATGTTTAATAAGTGCAGTAGAACAATTCAATCCAAAGCTGTCAATGAGACTTTTGCTCTTATGTTTTTATGCAATCTTTAGTCTGATCTTTAAGAGTGCGCGTGGCAAATCTGATTCCAAACCCAACAATACGTTTCGAGCGTTTGTTTTTATAGCAACGAAAAGTGAAAAACGAATTAGCAAAAAAAGTGGAAGAAAGGCAACTCTTTTGTATCTGCAAATGGTGTCTAATTCTCTACCTGTAACCCTTGTAGTTTCCCACTAGTGGAAAATTTTCATAGCTAAGAACTCCTGTTTTAATAGAACTACCACCGGGAAAAAAGATTTATAAAAAGGCTGTATTTTGCGAGGATGCTACAATTTTAGATGAAAAAAATAATACTTTTCTAGAGAACTGTCTTTTTAAACATCTGAATACCTTGAGGGAACTGATCCATACATTTATAGATATTTTAGTTGTTGTTGTAACCCAATCCTTTCAATTCCCCACAAGCTAAGAACCCTCGTTTTAATCAATCTACATGTACCATTACTCTTTTCGATGAAAAAAAAGAATTTTCTTGAACACTGTCATTTTCAGACATCTGAATACTTTGAAAAAACTTATTCGCATATTCATACGTATTTTAATTGTTGTTGCTGTAATCCAATCTCTTTCTCGGGATGGGGACATGGAAGAAGACCATGGAGTCTAAGAAATGCAGAAACTCCCTACAGCGTGTACAAGTAGTACAAAAAAATAGTCGCCAAAAGAGTGGAGCGTAAAAAGTTCATAGCAGGACAGAATACAATGAGACGAGAATAATGCCGAGTCGAGGAACCAAAAGTACCGCACAAAGGATTCTCAATTCTTCCAATAATGGAGAGGGAAGCATTCAGGAAAAGACTGTGTCCGTTGCAGCAAAAACGAATGAGTAGACAGCGAGCGTAACGAAAAACCAAGTTCTTTAGTAGACACAAAAGACACTTTTATTTCAAAGAACTTTAAGAACACACCATATTTCGAGTCCTAGAAAAGGCATGAGTTAACATGAGAGATAAGTGTAAAGAGAATGTAGGAGACTGTAAATGATAGAAGTAGCGCACTCCGTCCGGCCAGTTCATCTGCAGTACCGTGGAAAAAATGAGTGACCGGGGATCCATTACAATATGAGGAGAAAGGAAAGTTATTGTCATGCATGCCAGATAACGTGAGAAAGAGGAAAAGAAGAAGGAGAGCAAAGCGCTGCAAGGACAGAGTGAGAGTCTAATAAAATTAAAAAAGAGAAATGAAAGACATATTGAAGCAGCCAAAAGAAGTAAAGAGCTTGCAGAATAGCACAAGCTTCAACAACTGGGGAAACTAGGCTTGCAAAATAGGAAAGGGGGACTTCAGTACTACAAAACTAGCAACCGCCAAGAATGTGGAGCCTCTGTTGTCGTTAAGAGAAGGAACAGAGTCATCAGCCAAAACCACAACATCGTGATTTACTAGAGTCAACGTGGCCAAAAACAGCTTCATGACGGGAAAGAGGAGGAACAGAGCGAGAGTAAGGGGTGTAAAAAGTGAGCTCCACTTCAATGGCTGAGGGATTCCAGGTAGGGAAAAGGATGCAAGGAAAACCTCAGTGAAGAAGGAAGAAAATAGCTTGGGCAGGTGATTGTACAACAATCCACAAGCGTACATGTCAGAAAGAAAAAAAATTGAGTCCACCAAACAGAGCAATGAGGGAGCATCAATCGACAGTCCCTAATCGTACAGTCAGGAAATACCCAACCCTGCTAGATTGGATCGAAATGATTGTTAAACTGTCAAAGAATCTCGGGAGGCCCGACACTCCTACGTATTTTAATTGACAAAGTGGTCAAGTGGATGTAACCAAGAAGTGTTTAGTGACCTAAGGACTACTAAACTCAACTTTTTCTACACCCGATTTTTCTCGTCAAGCTTCATAAAGAAAGCAGCTTTGAAAATTACTGCAATGCATTTTGTGATAGTCAATTACAGCTACTACTCAAATGCTTCTAATATCAAGCCTTGCTCCAGAAAATTCGTTTACATGCGATACAAATATGACAAATAAAGCCATGGAATAAAACACTTAAGTTGGCTCAAAAATGCCTCACAAAAGTTATTGAAGGGTAGTCTGCGGCTCTGCTGCCCAGCACTACTGCAAACAGTTTAGTTTACAGAAAATACAAACGCCCATACCAATTGTAGATACCAGGGACCCAATTTTCGCCATCAAAATTGTATTTTCTGAGCTTAAATGATCTTCGTAATCGCCACCATAACCTTTATTGTCTTCCAAGGATTGCAGATTTGAAGTCAATCCAACTCGAGCCGCTCGTCTATATCGTGTTTTCATATTTTCCCAACACTTTCGCAGTTGTCGAAGATCTCGGTGGCATTGGCTCTACGCGAACACGCATCCATAAACCATATGATCAAGTGGTGCAAGAATAGCTTAGCGCAGTGGGTCAGTTGCCTCAGAATCGCGCTTAATGTAAGCAATGCGATGGCAACTGCGTTGTTTGGCTTTGAACAAAAGCGGTTTAAAGCAGTTTTACTTTTTCAACGCTATTGTCGCTCTGTGCTTTCGCTCTGAATCGTGCCGGCGACACAAGCAACTATATTTCCGACCTGCACGCTGATAGCTCAATGCAAAACTTTTCGCAGTTGGAAGTCAGGCTTTGTACCATGTTAAAACTGAAGACAGATTTGATAAAGCCTTTCTGTGATCAAATACACAAAAATTTATTAGCTGCTTGCAAGGAGTTAATAATGCAATAAAATGATTTTAGTATAAGAAAAAGCTGCACAGCAATTGTAGTTTACCATCCTCCTTCTTAAGATGAAGACGTTGCGTGAAGAAATATCCCGGCTAACAACGCAAATCAAATTAAGGCATGGGTGGAGAAAGGCAGCAACCCATTTCGAACCAATTACGAATACAAATTGGAGACCAGATTATTAAACCTATCGCAAGGCGGACAGCCTTTGGTTAACGTCAAATAAATTCATATCGTCTATTGTAGTATCTATTGCTGTGCGATGACCCCTTTTCTTCTTGACAACGAAGCAAAAACCAATTGAATTTTTTTTTCTCACTGAAATCAACACATGCTCCCGCTACGTAATCTCATCTTTTTTTCATTCTGAATCAGTATGCTTTGCGTAGAGACTTTGTTTTAACTCGCTGAAGCACGACAAACCATGATAGACTGCACACTTAAAATAACCTGGGAGAGCACATTGAAATCGCGTACGACTTCATTCCAAACATCGCTTTTTTTCTTCCATCCCTTGCTTCCATCCATAAAATTCTCAACGATCCAGCATTTATTTTTTTCAATCTATGAAAACAAAGGCAATCTGTGTACCACTGGCAACACACCTCAAATAAAAAATCGGCAAGCATTTATTGATTCATGGCAACCCTTCTAACTTTTTGCAATTCGTGCCGTAACGAGTCGCCGATTCGTGTTTTTCGCAAATACTGCTTGCTGCGCTATTCCATTTACGAATTAAACCTATAAAACGATAAACTTACCTTTACTTTTGCCGCATCAAACAATTTTTGGATTGATTTTCACATTAAGATACAAGAGTGTGTACCACGTTACACCTTCTTAAATGACAAAAGTCCAAAGGAATTCCAATAAAGACGTACCTGGGGAGGGGGTCTCAGGAGGCATGCTCCCAAATTTTTTGAATCCGATTTAGAAACAAAGGTGTTTTAGTTACTACAGCTACCAAACGTCAATTTCCAAAAAAGGTCATCTAACAAATTTGAGGCACAAATCGACAAAAGTGTGGGATTGCAAAATATCGACCTCGAAAAAAGTGATTAAGCAGAATTCATATTTTTACATTCCCTTGAAAATATTTGCTTCGGACCACGCTACTGGTTCCCACAAGACTAAGATATAAATGTTTGCTACTCGTAGATGGCCTGGCAAACAAGAATGCCCATGATTTCAAATAATAGCTTTGACGTTCTAGGCTCACCTCTTCAGAGCCAGCATTTACTTTTTACAAAATCAAGTCACTCCATACAAATTCAAATAGCTCGAAGCTAAAAATTGAAATTAAAGCCAACGTACCAAAGACAGCAACAGCATTTTCTCGTTTTGAGTAAAATTCACTCTTCGATGGGTATCCTGCAGTGATGTAGAAAATGACATTTTTATACCTATGCTTAATTCATAGTGAGACGGTCAATTTTCTGAAATAAATTCATTTACACTTCTTGGCCAATTTATGATTACGTAACATGTTGTATCAAGGGTAGCCCACGGCACCAATCCGAGAGGTTCTAACACCATTAAAGAGGGGGAGATGCCGCTCCGCTTGCTCCGTAATGAAATCTGTACGCCAAAGTGTTGCCAGAAGATTTTGGAAGAACGTGGAAAAACGAGCGAACTCATGAACAAAGGCGCCCTAGGAAATTAGGGCCCTGGTGTCCAGAAAAATTTGTCTCCCATAGAACTTACGCTGCGGTCACTAGTTGTTACGCACTACAGCGAAAGATCGCTGTAGCACGTCTCGATTTACCACAATTTCGAACGTAAGGTGATCAATTAACAAATACCAAAACAGAACTAAAAGAGCATTTTAGATCTTGCTAGAAGTTGCAAACACACACCCCTCTTGACAGACTACGATGTACTTTCTTGCAAAAGCAATGAATGGTATAGCCGAAGTCACACCAAGTGATTTTTCACGTTGCCGTTGCAATTGCAACAATTATTCTCAGCAAAATCGCTTAATGTGACAAACCAAACGGATATTCCTTGCGCCTTTAGCGACAGAAAATTGGCAGCGATCAGATGTTTAACTTTGGTCGCTGCTCGCCTGAAAGTTGACCTCATCTTTCATCACGTCATCAAGTTGCAGTGACTAAATGCTTGGTGTGACTGCGTAGTCGCCGGGAGTAAAATTCGCAAAAAACAGCAACAAACTATGAAGTGCCAGTTGTGATTTTTTCAAAGTGGCAGCCTACAACAAGAACTTAAATGGAGTGGCCAATGATCTGCGCTTTATCTAACACCTCAACACGACTAATACATTGCACATGCTAAGGACTGGTAAATCTTTAACATTATAAACCGAGAAAATTTAGTTGGAAGGCCAAATAAATTTACTGTGGACATACAGAAGATCGAAACCCAAAAAAATAACACATGGTTACTTTTCCAGGCAGTCATTTCAGAACAGCATTTGTCTAAAAACTGTACAGCCAAAAATGGATAAATAATCCAGCTTCATGCCACTATATACAATATTACACATTTAAGTCTAAACCAGAATTAGAACACTGAAGCGGCCAATCAATAATTTTGATGTACAATCACACATGATCAAACGTTAGTACTGTTGTATGGCTGTTTATTTACCCGTATGAGCTCGTGCTCTGTTTGCTTGCCTTTAGTCTCTCATGCGGTAAAGCGTAGGGGGCCAGGATCACTTAACTGCTCCAGTCGAACTGTATGTAAAGACCACGACTGAGTGTCAGCAGAAAACGCAGCAAGTACATTAGCCGCAGCTATGCATAACCGCAACCGGTTCGAGAAAATTCGCTCAATGCGATTGAGACTAATATCCATCGGTACGAGTCGCAACGTGCAAAATCATTAAGTGTGAGATAGACTTAACGTGCGATGTAGTGTCATAGCCTACACATGCATCAGGAATTATCAACAGGTTCGTATTTGCCGTCGTTTTATCAAAAACAAAAATGGTTTATTCTTGATCCCGATACATTACAAACGTGACCCGCCTATTTTTCCAGATTACGTTTCAAACCCGAGTGGCCCAAAGCGAACTTTCACGTTGCAACTGCAATACCAATGAGTAGTCGCTGCAAAACCGTCTGTGACTAACCAAACCAGTGTTCACTTGAACTTTTGCAACTGAAAACTTGAAGCAATCAAAGCATCTTTAACTCTATTTTTAATCGCTCACAAATTGTTATGACCTATGATAATGAGACCTAATTGAGGTGACAGCAATCTTTATGTGACTACGTAGTCAAAGAAAGTTAAACTTGCCAAAGGAGCTGCAAAGGTTGCATTTTAAAAAGATATCAGCAATAAATCTTGAAGTTAGCAAAAAAATGCCAAACGTGTCCCAATAGCTGCTAACTGTTGCCAGAACGGTTTCAAGTGGGGTGTCGAGTGACTTACCGAGACTTAGGGGTGGTTTCCATTAGGCGTGGCGAGAAAATTTCTTTGTTTCTCTATTTAGTTTTATGCGCCGCTCGTTCGGCGCAGAATTTTTCGCACCACGCCTGCAATTTACGCCTAATGGAAACTAGCTTTTACTGGTGCAAATCGCAGCATGCAAAATCGCTTTGCATGACTCATAGCCGCTTTCCATTAGGCATGAATAGCCGGCGTAGCACAACAATTCTTTGCTCATGCAATTAAAGTTATTTAACGGGAAAAAAATCTCGGTGCATTAAATTAATGAGCTAAAGAACTTTTATGCCACCTGGCAATTTACGCTTGATGGAAACCAGCTCTCAGACTTAATGAACCCCGACAATCAGGTTATGAGATTTCACTGTACAGTAAATTGTGATTAAATTGTTTGGTTTAAGCCCACTCAAATATTTGATAAATTAGGATGATTTATCGTAATTTTCAAATCTGGGATTTAAGGCAATTTTGGCGTTAATGAGGACATAGACGTAGCCAGGATTTTGGATTGGGGGGGGAGCATTTTACGTCCAGTTTACAAATATAAACAAACAAAATTTACAGATTTCAAAGTGGTGGGTCTCACAGCCCAAAGTTGAGAAGGAGACACAACATGTAGGTTATCATCAGTGGTATCGACATTCGACCAAGAAAATAGAATGCACACAAACGAAAAACATCATAATTAGGTTTAATTGGGGGCCCATGAATCCCCTGGCTATATCCTGCAATGAGGAACAGAACTCGTAGTTTTGAGTTGTTTCTAGAAGTGTAACAGGAGAAACAGCACTCAACGGTAATTTTTTCTACGATAAAAATGCAATACCATACAGCAGAAATTCAATGCCTGCCTTACACCAGTCAAGTGCCGCCAGTTATGACATCAAATTGTGGTCTTGAAAATCTAATTTCTGAATCCCAATTCTGAACACTTTCAGTGATTAAATGTTGCATAATCCCTCAACGTGACAAACCAAACCGGTAGGCCTACTCACTTGTACGTTTACAGACAAAAAAATTGCAGCGATCAATTGTGAATATGTTTGATTTTGATCGGTACCGGTAATCGCTTAAATATGATAAATTTATCAACACGCGACCAAGCAGTGACGACAAAAAACTTAGCATCACTAGGCAAGCTAGTCGCCGAGTGTTTTATCATAGACTCTTCATTGGTAAACTGCGAACTCAGACCGTCGCTCGGCGACCTCAAAAAAACCGACGCGATGGCGTAGTGGTTAGAGCGTCCGCTTTGCTGTCGGTAGACCTCGGATTCATTCCCCTTGTTGAGTCATACTAAAAGACTTTTAAAAATAGTATCTATAGCTTTCCTGCTTGGCGCTCGGCATTTATGGGAGGTTGTGAAGAACAAGCCGGCAAGTTCGCTTGTTGTGTCCTTGGGCAAGGCACTTAACGGGACGCCCCACCTTTATGTGGAAGACAGGTGACCCGGAAATAGCAACTCCCAAGCGAGTGCGGACTTACCGTCCAAAACATAGCGATACATCGCTTTCTCGTGAATGGAGGATAAATATGGCAAATAAAAACCGAGACTTAAGGCTGGTTTCCATTCGGCGTAGGTTGCAGGCGTAGCGTGAGCGCTGCCCGCATAAAACTAAATAGAGAAACAAAGAATTTTTCACGCCACGCTGCAATCTACGCCCAATAGAAACCAGCCTTTATTCTTTTTTAAACTACAGTTGGCTGCATCGCGCTGAACGTTGTGACTGTTTGTATAGCTTATCTGTGCACACAGTTGCCACTCTAGAGAATTTGTCACAAAATCTTGGGAATATTTGCGGTCTCTTAGGATTTTTAGAAACCGATCTAAGGAATTCGGAATTTCTGCACCAATCATGGGATTTTTATGATTGAGAAACTCGGTGGAAAAACCTCGCAGTGGTGTAGGAAGCCGAGATTTCAACAGATTTGTGGAAATTTAGACGGTTTGGAAAATCGAATAATTTTTTTTAGGAATCAACGCTGAAGTGACGGGTTTTTTGACAATTACAGAAAAATTAGAGCGCAGTCAGAAACCAAACTACAACTTTGCAGAATCTTTGGACTTTTTACTTAACTCTTTTGCTACCACGTGAATAGCGAAAAAAATATCCGTAAGGTGGCAGTGCGAAAAACTGTCATACTTTGTCATAAGTAATCATAATTATAAACCCCAAGTTTGTTTGCAAATCATTACTCATCTGTTTACTTCTACATCAAATATTATGTATCATTGAAATCTCCATTTCTTGAAGATTTCAAATACAAAATTTTTTTTTTTGGATATGCAAATTACCCCCCTTCCCCAATACCTGCTGAGTTGCCTTCAAAATCTCAACGATCACTAGCGATTATATTTTTTTATTTATTTCTTTAGAAATGTTCGCTAGAGAGTGCAACGGAAATAAGCTTTTAAGGTATATCAATCAAAACTTACCAAAAAGCATACGTTTTCTACAATTTGCAACTTTCTGAGGCCCATGACCTTTTTTGACAGGTACTGACCAGTACCAAATTTTGTTAGTTAAATTCAGAACCTAAAATATGATCAGTTATTATCTCCTAGACTTAGAGGTTAGCCAAAACCATGCAACATCACGTATTTTTGAAAAGTGAATTTCTTCAAGTTTCAGAAAATATCAATTTAAATGGAATTTGGGACTTTTTTAACCCGACCTTGGGATTTTTACACATTTTCACCTGAAAATTATGCCTGAGCAGTACTATTACAAGATATTCGTTTTAATAGGTCAGTTGCCGACTAACCATTGTCTACAGGTAATAATTCCTAAAAAGAAGGATAAAATTATAAGCAGACTAATCGATAAAAGTAACTAAAAAGTTTAAGAAAATGTTTTCATTGTTTCTTTAAATCTTAGTGATAAAGGTTTCATTTTTGTTTGTTGAAAAACTTGTAAATTTATCTAGGCGCGTGTTCGCGTGTTTATAAGAGGAATGAAGTTTTCTTGGAGAGTGATTGGATAGGAAAGGCGCCAAAGTTATTGATATGTATTTTCAGTAATAACCTATTAAATATTAGGACCACGATTTACGAATTTTACGTAATTGTATGCCTATTTGTACAAACTAAAGCCTCTGCCTACGTGCATGTCGCTTGGTCCTGACATAAACCCAGCTTAGGCAAAGTGCAAACGCGAAATGAAGCACTTACGGTCAAGATATTACAATAGCAAGGCCTCATCAGTAACGTCGAGATTAAGAATATCAAATCAGCCGGTTGAACCGGCATTATCCAATGGGAAAAAAATTTGGTTCAACATTTAGATGATACGTCGCTTGACACTATTATTTTGTTGCAAAAGATAAAACTGACCTTTACCACCCCCCATTTTTTTTGTAGGAATCGTCAATTCGTTTGCATGGGGTGGGCTACTTTTTAAAAACTTTTTTCATGA
The DNA here is from genome assembly GCA_963675345.1 of Trididemnum clinides. Lineage (NCBI taxonomy): Eukaryota > Metazoa > Chordata > Ascidiacea > Aplousobranchia > Didemnidae > Trididemnum > Trididemnum clinides. The sequence continues at coordinate 19,244,907 of OY776290.1, read as the reverse complement.
ATCTTTTCCAAAATTATGATAAATAATGGCAAACAACTATGCTTTTGAGAGAGAATAGTCAAAATGTACCAGACGACGTTGTTCTGCTAGAAATTGCAAGTTTGTGAAGCCCATCCACCAAACTTTTGAGTGCTTTTGACCGGTAGACTACCTTTCACAATTTTTAAAGACTTCATTTCTTGATCGATCTTTCTGCAAATTTCGATAGATAGTGCCAAACAACTATGCCTGCGAGAATAATAGTCAAAACGTACCAAAGAACTAACTTTTTATATAAATTGCATAATGTATAGGTGTAGCAGGAAATTTCTTCAACTAAAAATAGAAAATGATGTATGGCAACCAATTATTGATCAGCCATTATAAACTGATTCTCAATCTTAACTAATTGGAGCTACAAATTGTTGGAAAGTAAATTCCCTGAGCTTTCAAACGACACTACTAGTTTGCATCTTATCATAACCTTTATATAGCAAACTTTCCCGTTTTCTCTCAGCTTACCACTTTTTTGGGGGGGAGGTGGGAAAAGTTACACTACAGGTCTTAAAGTTCCATTTTTTTAATATAAACTGATTTTGTAAAAAAAGTCGCAATTTTTGATAAAAATCATCATGTGATCTTTGGCAGCGAAAGAGTTGATTGTACAAGACCGCATTATGACACCACACAGCAAATTTCAAGCGTGCCGGAAAAAAGGAAGAAGCATACCTAAAAGGCTGAAAATGTTGAAGAATCAGTTGTTGCATTGCCAACTGAGTTTTAATTGTAGAGTTCGTTTTTATCGAAAGCAGGCTTGTCAAACCTCCCGACTTCGTCGGAAGTTCCCCGATTTGGAGAATTTCCCCCGATAACCCAACTTAAACTAAATATCTCACGATTTAGCTCAAAGTTTTTTCGTTTCGCAAAATAATAGTTATCAAGTTTTGAAGCTATTTTGCATTATTCTTGTTAATCTTTTTTTGTATATACCTTTTGACTTTCTACACCGTGTTGTCGAAAATAGTGATTTCGTTTTTCACCATTGCTAGCCATTGAGACGCAAGAATAGCGTTTAGTTTCGGCGCCAGCTTCATCAGTGTTCCATGCATTATGATATTTTTAAAATACTTCTTCCGAAGGAAAGCGCGTTAGAGCTGAATGAAACATCAGTAAATCAGTTACTAATAGCCAAAAAGAAAAAGTACGCAAGCACGTTTAAACAGAAGTGGCTTAAAAATTATCCATTTATTTCTAGAAGTCGCAAAGATGACGGGTCTGTTAAATACTGTTCGTGTTGGATAGATATTAATGCAGCTCGAGGAGGAAAACCGATCTAAAGAAATATATGGTATCAGAGAATCACAAGAAGAATTATGAAGCTGCCTGTGGAACCCAGAGAACTACTAGCTTTTTTGAAAATAGACGAGATGAGAGAGTCATTCACGCGGAGACTAAGTTTGTATATGTTGGTGGCGAAAACTACGAGCCATTCAGTACATGCAATGGATTTTCAAATACGGTCATCGAGATGTCTCCGAACGGTGACTGGCCAAAGAAGTACTGACCTGGAAAGACCAAAACTACACAAATCATACTAAGCAAGAAGCAGTTTTCAGTTTTGAAGTAACCAAATATGCGCAGTGTGTGTTTGCGGAGATAATTTTGGGGTGGTTATTCACATGTTGGTTTTTGTTTCTCCATCTTTATTTTCCAGTCACGAGAAAATAACCGAGGCACTACTTATATGACGAATAAATAAGACCCTACTCGCTTAGAAGTTTCCCTTTGTTCTAATTGACTTTTCTGGCGCCTTGTCCAATTTGGGTTTAAAATCCACCAAGCAGAAACAATTATTGTGAAACATCTTATCCAAGAATACAAATCAGATGCATACAGTGACGTACGCAGTGGAGGCTCATATGCGTACGACCCATTTTGGGAACAGTAAAATGTTTATTTCAGCGATTATTTGCCAAAAATCATCCTCCCGCCCCACCCCACCCCCACATCAGGAAATTGTGGAACGTGATTGTTGGCTGTCATTAATGTAACTGCAGCTTGCATTTGCTCAAATTTAGTGCTGTGGATGCTCGATCTCCTAAAAAAAGATCATTACCATATACTTTAGCATAATTTATGTTACCGCCAACATCAATCTCCGAAAAAAAATAATCAACACTGCCTATTTCCGCACAATTTCGAGCACTACATTCATCATTCGCCAATCTCAAAAAACAAATGTCTCGCACCCTTTATCGAGAAATTTCTGCATACGCCCTTGGATGCATAAGTGGGAGTTAAACCAAGATTGTGATTGAGACCGCCGCATTGCAAGAGCGATATTCTACATTGCATGAGTACAGATCATGCATAACTGCGTCAATTTAGGTGAATGGAAAGGGCAATAAACGAAAACTGGGATCTGGTGGGCGAAGCCTCTCAGAATTTGGTTTCGCTTGTGCGAAATATTTCCTGATTGGACCATTTTCAATGTTGACAGATATGCGAAAGCATCTTTTTAATATTTCCCAAAAAAGCTTTTAATCGTTAACTATGTCGGTCATGTGAAATTTTAAAGAAGTGAAATATGTACGTGTTGGTAAGTCAGGTACTGACTTTCGTATAAGCTAAAAACTGTTTTCTTCAGACAAAAATGCAAATTAATAGAAATAAACAACTGTGAAGTCATGATGACGACACGAACTCCTTATGACACTTACCATGAGATAATGATCAACTGTGCCAAGTTTGATGCTTGTACGTCTAGAAGCCTGGGAGGAGTTAAAACAGACAGACACGCAGGCAGAATTATGCTTTATAGTATAAATACGCACTTCTTGCATTATTGTAAAGTTATCATCCCTTATTACATTCTCCTGAGGGCGAGGGTCAAACGTTTTTTGTTTTTGCAACCAGTAGTGTTAAAGTTACCACCCATTTTTTAAAAGATGCCTTTTATAAAACTAATGATAGCCCTTCATGGAGCTGACATAGTGACGTCTTGGATCGCTTATCACACCCATCTGGGGGCGCTGAGCAATTGTTCAAAGTTACATAGTTATAAAATTACTCCTTTCAAAGTTGAAGCAATTAGGAAACCCTATTCACCATCTTGCTCTTGCTCTACCAACTTATTGGCAGTCAGACCACAGCAAGAATGGTTGTAGCGTATCCAAAAGAACAGACAACTGCTGAAGCATAGTGTACCGCAGCGCTTTCCAAACTTTTTTTCTGTGGGCTTAGTAAAAAAGCTAAACATATTTCGCAGCACAACAGCCGCATGAATCTATTCACATTGATCGTGAGTAGCATAACAAGTGACAGCGAGAGACTTGATATGCTTTTATGGGCAACAAAACACAAGAACAAGATTTACTCACAACAAGATTTACGCGATAACAAGCTCATTACTCTGAGATTTACTCAATTTTGGCTGAAAACTTGTATGAATATTAAGTACAGTAATTAAAAAACCCGCGGTGCTCTTATAAATCTCACGCGGCACACAGTTTCGGAAACATTGGTCTGTGGTTTAATTCGCAACGTCATAATTAATCTATGATCACGAAACAAATTGGCGGCGACTGAACGCTTCGTATCGCCGAGTGTTAAATTTGCAAAAAAGAGCGACAAATTGTGAAGTGGTCAGTGGAAATCGCTAAAGTGCATTTGTCTCATGTGGTTACAAATACAGCCGGTTTGAGCAATTTCGTTCCATGAGTCTGCTTGAGTCGCAGCCACCAATATTGACCGGTAGCAGTTGTAGCGTGCAAAATTGTTTCCTGTGACTCAGGCTCATCACGCACGACGTAAAAACAGGCTACACCAGCCTGCACGATGCGGCGAACAGAGGGTCTCTTTAAATCCAGTAATAGTAATATCACCCTTTTCGTAGTTTTAAGAAAATCGCTCAAACAGACAAAACGCTCAATAAAAACCAAAACGATTAAATCAAAAACTGCCCAATGTGGTCACACTGCTACCAATTGCTTTTTCAAAATGTCTAAACGTTAGCTGTTTTATCTGATTTGCCTTAAAACCTAATCAAAAGCAATAATTGCGTTAGAAAAAATCAACGAGGCAGCCTTTTGCGTCTTTCTCTGATGTTTAACTGCCAATTAACTACCTTAAGTTTGAAGCAGTCAACAGCTACATTTGAATAAATATTCTGACACCCAACTTCACACAGCCTTCGTTGAGTATGTGTGAGCACTGTGTGAGTGTGCTGCAAAGCATGCTCACATTCGATCTCCGTGTTTGATTGGTCAATGGTGAGTGTGCTTTTCAAGAGCGTGAGTGTGCTTTTGAGAACGTGAGGGTTCAATTTTAGTTTCTTTCGTTTTCACAGAGCAAGTCACTTAAGCTCAAGCGCGATTTTATAGTGAGCAAAATGAGCAAAAGCGTTTGACAAAACCGCTTGTCAACACCACTTGTAGTTCTGTTTGAAGTACATGGCCGATAATGAGCTGAAAGCTCAAGAAGATAGGCTGTCCATTATTTCAGTGTCAACTTAAGAATTTTGAGATCACAGTTCATGCGGCTACACTGATATTGTGGTAAACTGGGCTATTCAAATTGTGGAGTGCACTGGAAATAAAGAGTTGGGTTTGCTGTGAGGTTGTCTAGTTCTGTACGATTATTTGTTTGCTTTTGTGATCATCGCTAGTCAGATTTTGGTACTAGATCTGCTGGTCTAGTAAATATTTTGCCCATCGTTTACTACAGTACTATTCAGCAAATAGGAGTAAAACTTTGCCATCACTTCTTTTCCAAAAAGAATATTATGAAGACATGGATATAGTTTGCTGAGAAGCTTTGGCCATACAAAGTTTATGTCGTAAGCATATTACTGGCAGTTACAGAACACAAATACAACCAAGCAAGTAAAATGAATAAAAAATGTCCAAAAGTAGAGAGGGACATGTTTTCCGTATCCCCTAAAAACAGGTTCATTATAAAGGCCTACGTTAAACTGTTTTTACAACTGGCTTGGAGCAAGTACTGCTGACGGTAGACTACAGTAATTGGTGGTATCCTAGTTTTTACCTACATTTTTGGTGTATTAAAACCTTGGCCGTATTGCTTAAGGTACCTTCTATCTTAATTCTAAACCTCACTCAAGCCCTAATCCCAGTGCTAAAATACTGGTGTGCAATTTTGTGTAGTTTTCTTGTCTCAGTAAGTGTCAAATCTTCGTATCCAGCATTACAGCCGATTGTTTGGTTAACCCCATTTTTTCTACTCAGATGCATGGCAATATGTGCAACATCCCATGGTTACTGGTACTTAGATGTAACGTTCCAATCATTTGGTGCCTAAAAAAATGGCAGTCAAAACCCACTAAAATGCCCATTAATTTATGCATCACTCCTTCCTGTGCTTATTCAAGCTAAGCAGACTGTGTAGTGTGTTGAAGTTGGACTTAGCATAAATCTATTGATCAAAAGACTGCTCTTAATAAAATGCTGTATTTGGCGCAAGCTACTCTATACTGGTCTTATATTTCAGTTTACAATGGTTTTACTAGTCCAAGTTTTGCATATTAAATAGGCAGTGGCTATTTAGCTGTCAACAGCAATTTGCCCTTGGAATCTATTTTGCCGTAATCATTCACATGTGTTTATATAGCTGTATTTGCTACAATTACACCAGTGACACTGTGGTGTAGTGGATAGTGCTCTGGTCATGAGATACCAAGGTTGTGGGGTTGAATCTCAGCTGGCAGGGCATTAAAAGAAGGCAGTGGCTATTTTGCCGTCGACGGCAATTTACCCTCAGAGACTATTTTGCCGTGACCTATTTGTGATTTTTTCAATCTAAATGACATACAAAACATGTGACTTTTGGTCGTTTCTGATTGGTCAATTTTAAAAACCAATTAAAAAAATTTTGCACCCCCAGGTCTCTATCCCCCACCCTGTACACTCCCTTCCAGTGTACACTGCCCCGTACGTTTACATACCGGGCCTGCCCCTACAGTGTACACTGCCTTTCTTTTAATGCCCTGCCAGCTGAGATTCAAACCCACAACCTTGGTATCTCATGACCAGTGCACTATCCACTACACCACAGTGTCACTGGCGTAATATTAGCAAATACAGCTATATAAACACACGTGAATGATTACGGCAAAATAGATTCCAAGGGCAAATTGTCGTCGACGGCAAAATAGCCACTGCCTTTAAAGAAAGGCAGTGTACACTGAAGGGGCACGCCCGGTATGTAAATGTATGGGGCAGTGTACACTGGAAGGGAGTGTACATGATGGGGGATAGAGACCTGGGGGTGCAAAATTTTTTTAATGGGTTTTTAAAATTGACCAATCAGAAACGACCAAAAGTCACATGTTTAGTACGTCATTTAGATTGACCAATCACAAATAACTCACGGCAAAATAGTCTCTGAGGGTAAATTGCCGTCGACGGCAAAATAGCCACTGCCTATTAAATACCATAGGCTTTATTTTTTTTCATCATGATTTTGCCTCCTAATGGTAATGTTGAAACTTTTTGATTTTCTTGTGTTATTCAATGAACTTCTAGTTTATGATTAATTATTTTCAAGTTTGGCAAAGTTATATCTGAAGCAGGAGCTCTAAAGTATGGGCCAGCAGAACTATTTACATTATAACTCACACTGAATTCAGACCAGTGTTTTCTCTAAACTTTCAACTACTTTGCATCTGTCAAAAAACCTTGACTATAACCAAACCAATAGATCGAGCACTTCCAATTTTTGCATCTAAATGATTGTCATTTGTTATAGTCAAAAATTTAGTTCCTTTCAAGCAGATGCATCACAAAATGTTGCTGTGTTAAAAAAATTTTACTGCTTAGCTTTAAATCTAAAACCGTGGGATCAGATTAGGAACAATAAATGTGGGATGTCTCTGTGGAAGAAAGACAGAAGTCTATAAAGAACTGAGGAAGAGAAGAGTTTTGCAGAAGGAATGGGGTGATTCGAGCCAACTTCATTAAGGGAACAAAACCAGATGAAAACTGAACTACTGCTATTTTTTTAGAAACATATGGGTGACATAAACTTGGCATGTGCTCAAATAGATTACCAATTTGCCAAAAAATGTGGCCTAAAGAGAGCTGCATTGCTGACTATTGCTGTCACTGCAATAATATCTGTTAGTGTCTACCTGTCTACTGACTGAAAAATTTCAAGATTGCTTTACACTCTTCCAAACTGTTCATTCATTTTCTGTTTAATGTATTGAGGAAAATCTTATCATTTCAGGTCAATAGCTAGAACCTAGTATTGAATTTTCTAATCTCAATAGTCCTAAACAATGGATCCTTTTAAATGGTACATATCAATAATGTGAAGTTATTTCAATCCGTCGTTGTGTTCATCATCGACATTGAGGACATGTACTAATTTAAACAATCACTAAACAACTGCATTTGATCAAAAAATGTTTGGGCAATTTAATTTTGGTGTAATCTTGAGTGGATTGTGTGGCATATTGAACCGAGCATCAAACTTACATTAAAAAGTAGGCAATAGCTATTTTACTCTTGGAGGCTATTTTGCTGTGAAACATTTACAAGTGGTCAATTTTAATGACATATGAAACATATGACTTTTGGTCCTTTCTGATTGATCAATTTTGATGATGAATTTAACACGTTAACCGCCACGCCAGATACAGGGTGACTCAAAAAGATGCATACCCATAAAAATTTCAATTGTGACTTTGTTTAAAAAGCTATTGTTTCAAATTACAACCACACATTATTCAGTTTATGGAAGACCATTCACCAGAGTTTCAGCTATTTCTGTCAATTTTTAGTAAACTTATGGCTTTCCCAAAATGTGTTCCAAATGTCCACCATTTCGTTCCAAGCAAATCTGTACTCGTCTGGCAAAGTTGTCAATCACTTTTACTCACTCCTCTTTCGAGATGGCTCTTATTTTTGCTGTGATGGCAGTTTTCAGTTCCTTAACTGTTTGTGGATGTCCCTGGTATACATTGTCTTTGAGGAAACCCCACAGATAAAAATCTGGGGGGTTAAGATCTGGTAAGTGCAGGGCCCATTCCACATCGCATCTTCTGCTTATGAGTCTCTCTTCGAACCTCTGCCTCAACCAAGCAAAGGTTTCATTGGCAGTATGAGGTGTGGCCCCATCTTGCTGAAACCTTTGTGAAGCTCTCAGAACCCCTCTCCGATGTCCTAGCGACGCCCAGTACTTGTTCAGAACAGCCATGTAGCACTCCTTGTTGACTGTCTGAGATCGGTCGTCATCATCTTCGAACCAATAAGGCCCGATGATCCTGTGCTTGCTCATGGCCACCCAGGCAGTACATTTAACGGAATGAAGCGGCCTCTGAAGCACTTTGTCTGGAACCTTTGAACCCCAAAAAACAATGTTTTTGCTATTGACGTGCCCAGAAAGCAAAAAATGGGCTTCATCTGAGAACCAGAAGTTCTCAAGAAAGTTTTTGTCATTTTCAAGAACATTACAAAACCATTCACACATTGTTACTTGCTTTTCCTTGTCAGCATCAGTTAGTTGTTGCTTTATTTGAATCTTGTATGCGTATAAAAGCAGATCAGATGTAAGAACATGCCGCAGTGACTCCCTTGTCATTCCGAGTTCTTGGCTGCGTCTATGCACTAATTTCTTAGGGCTGCGTCCTACTGAGTTCCTCACTGCAGCAATGTTTTCTTCTGTCCTTGCACTCTTTTTCCTGCCTGAATAAGTTCCCCCAGTGGCTTTAGAACATAAGTCTACTACAGTCCCATGCTCTCTGAACTTTGTAACCCACCTAACAATCGTTGATTTTGATGGAAAGTTGCGACAATGGAACGTTTTCATAACTGAATCTGTACACTCTGGTATGATATGGTCGCAAAATATTGCTCCACGGAGAATGTCTTCTGCTGAATTGTCCAACACATTTTTGGGGCAACTAAAGCTGCAAACGATCATCCCTAGGTTCACCTATCACGTCCTGCAACAGAAAAGACATTTGTTAAAAAATGGATTTGTTATTGAATAAAACATGGGTACGCATCTTTTTGGGTCACCCTGTATAAGAAGTTTGCCCCTACTGCCACAACTTTATTGTGGTGCTGCTGTCAGTTCAGTGACAGCAGCAAACGGAGGAGGTTGGTGTGTGTTTTGCTCCTTCTGGACTATACTATGAGTGAATAAATGGCATTCTGGAAACATAAGATATGAGGGAGCGCCACATGTACCACCAGTGGTACAGACTCTCTTTGGTCACTGGTGGTACATGTGGCAGTAAGTGAAAAACCTTAATGTACCACTGGTGGTACATGTGGCAGTGAGTGAAAAACCTCTATGTACCACCGGTGGTACATGTGGTGGTTAACGTGTTAAAAAATTGCATTCTGAGTGTGCACTACCCCATACTTTCACATACCAGACCCCTCTCCAGTGCCCTACCTTTGTCTAAGTGCTCTGCCAGCAAACATTACAACCCATAACCATTGCATTTCAAGGAAGCTGCACTATCCATGCGCAACAATGTCACTGAAAAAACTGTAGCAATTAGGGCATATAAACACACATGAATGATTGCAGTAGAATAGCCTCCAAGGGTAAAATGCATTTGATGACAAAATAGCCACTTCCTAAAAAGTATGTGACTTTACAGCTCAGAACATTAACCTGCATTGCATACAACATAGTCACAAGGAACCATGGTTTGCTTTTAAGCTAGCACGTTTGGCTATAACTGTGGTTATGTTTGTGGCATTTGCAATGACATCTATATGTATTGGTACCATTTGCCCTGTGGCCACCAGGTCTCAAAATTATTTTGAAGTCTCTTAACTCTTCCTTGACATTTTGTTTGATTAATTCAACTGAATATGTTTTTTCACCGGTTTACCATCTGTGGTTTGAAACTTTACCTAGGCTATATGACCCATGTATCTCATGCTTTGCGAAAGAGTGCTAGGTCTTGTACAGTATTTATTAGTGGTGTTTTTTTTCTACTTTCAACCTACAATTTTTCAAAGAAAGCTTGTTGTTTGCAAGTGTCACATGACCAAGAGATCTACTACAAGGCCTACTCTTAGCAGCAGTTATAGTTTTGGTTGCTGGCAAGAGCTGAAAAAAGTTAAATACAGTTGCACCCTTGTGCTTGAATGGAATTTGCAGCAACATAGTAGTAGCAAGTTTACATTTTGAAGTGCACTATTAGAAAATAATAGTGGCAAGAATGATATCATATATGTTATGTGTGTTTGCTACTGAAAATTTCTATGCACTGCAAACCTCAAAAAATTTTTGCACTCTTGGTGCATTGGCGTGGTGTTGTGCTTGAGCATAAAGAAGAAATAAAGCAGTAACCAACAAATCAATGCACTGCAACTCCTGATACTGCATAAGAACATTAAAATATAGCTGTTGTTTAATTTTAGGTACTATAGTAATGTGTGTGTCAGTGTGGCATGTATGTGTGCAAGTGAAAATGTACTAAATAAAAGCAACATAATTTTTTCAAATATAGTTCGTCAATCTTTTTGCTCAAATATGATACATAATAAGTAATAGATAAGCAAATTATGATACTTTAAAGCCTGAAGATATTGCTGTAGTTTTTGCATTTGGATTCTTGTGGGATCGATTGGTATAACTTTGTAATTTATTAAACTCAACCATGTATAAGCGCAAATTAAAAGCTTTGGAATACCCAGGTTGCCAAAATTTAAACATATCTGGTAAGTTATGTGGTCGATATTACTGTGCAAACATTTTATTGGAGTGTTCTGTTAAGTTTTGACAATGTGGTGCAAGCCCATAATTTTCGGGTCTACTAAAGAATTGGTTGCATTGCTGGATACATATCAGCTGGACAGAAAAAAAGTGATCACTCTGTTTAATCAAGAATAACTCAAAAATTCAGCTTGGCACACAAATTAAATTTGGTAATGAGCAAAATTCAGGTCAAAATATACCTAGTGACATTGACTTAAAATTTACTTACTACGGCTTTAGTCAATAAGATGGTCTACCTGTCCTCCATTTTCAGAATTAACCAATTGAAATCTCTTTTTCGTGGAAGATATGGACTTACAAATTTCAGCAACTGATATTTTGTTCAACTTTTTTTTCTTGTTCTTCATTTTCTGTTCTGTGAACTTTCCGTCCTTAGAAAAGAAAAAAAGGTTTAAGTGTGTAGCTTTGCTGCGATATTGACGTGAGGCTTCGTAGTATACATGAATGTGCTAGTGGTTAGGGATTCAATGCTTGGCTAGGTGTCTAATTTATTTTTTTAGTTGTGATTGAACTTTCAGCGATCATGTAAGATTGGGAAGAGTGAGGAAATAGCAAGTCTTAGCTCTCAAAAAAATAACGTCTGGCATTGCATATTTTGACCTGAATTTTGTATTTCCTCGTTATTCCTGTTTTCATAAATAATTTTGGCTGAAAATTTCATCACTTGACCAAAACCAGCTGCTCATGACATAAACCAAATTTAATATGTATGCAAAGCTTAGTTTTTGAGTTATACTTGATTACACAGGGTTATAACTTTTTTTGACCAGCCGATGTATTATTTAAATACCATTGAAATGTGGAAATTACATGCATTTGCAGATCAGCGTTTTAGAGTGGAATTTGGGTCAGGGTTAGGAAAAGAGTTAGGGTTAGTTAGAGTTGAAATCCAATTAGTTCAAGCAAAACAGCAAATTTTTGCTGACCAAGATTTTTGGCTTTGATCTGGAGATTAAGTACGTGCTTGCAACTTGATGTTTATTTTTTTTGCTAAATGTCATCACTTCTGCCTTAATGCATGTGTGAAGGTCTTTGACCCAGATGCATCAGAAGGCTTTCAACATACCACACCTGCTAGTGCAAGATTATAAAGGGTCTGGGAGAAATACCTACCACATTTAAAATCATTACTGTGACAAGAATGTTACAGCTAAACTAGAGGTTAAAGTGAAATTTTGTAGCTACTAACTTACCCTTTGTGTTTCCAAACTCAAAGTTAAAAAATAACTGGTGTTTAATGCAAGGTAGTAAAGTTTCTAATTAGCGTTCAAATTCAAAATTGTAAATTTAGTAATTGATATTCAAAATGTCACAAACAGACAAACACCATGCATTTTTATTGTTAAAGATCTTTTAAAAAATGGAAAATCTTTCACTGCAGTTGTACAAAATGCTAAGAATCATTAGAAATGAAGTAAACACAATCATGTGCCCACTCGATAGTCCATAATGCTGTGGGTTAATAACTTCTGGGCTTCCGCTTCAGCCCTGAAACGGAAGCCTCCTGGAAGACTGTAAAGTGCTCAAACTTCAGAAAACATTTTGACCCACATTATTGTAGACTTTCAAGTGGGCACATGATTGTGTTTACTTTGTTTATAATGGTTCTTAGCATTTTGTTCACTTTTAAATTTTTAATGTAAGATTCTCTATTTTTTTAAAGATCTTCAACAATAAAAATGCACCATATTTGCCTGTTTGTCACATTTTGAATATTGATTATTAAATTTATAATTTTAAATGTGAACACCAATAACAAACTTTACAATCTTGCGTTAAACACTAGTTATTTTTTAACTTTGAGTTTAAAAACACAAATGGCAAGTTTTTAGCTACAAAATTTCACTTCATTAACTAGTCTAACTGCAACATTCTTGTCACAGTAACGATTTCAAATGTGGTAAGTTTTTCTGCCGGACCCTGTATATTCACTGATAACAGTAATGTGCCCAATTAAATTGGCTATTGTTCAAAAAAGTCGATAAAGAATAGTGTGTTTTGTTGTGTTAAGTTTATTAAGTTGAATTTAATATACTTTATGTTTATTTCAGATTCTTTGCAAATAAAAAAACTTGTGGTTTGGCTTGAAGACCAAAAAATTCGACATTATCGTATAGAAAATCGAGCTAAGCTAAAAGACATTGAGGTGCATTAAACGTATCATTTACACTATAAAGCAGTGTGGTCCAACTTAATTTTATAGCAGACCATCAGAAATCGAAAATTTATTCTGCAGGCAACGGTTTAAACTAAGGATGTGCTACCCCAAATAAAGGTATTCTCCTAAAAAAAAAAAAGAAAAAGGTCATCACCTACATTTGAGCAAATTTTCGAACAGCCATATTATTTCCGGACAGAACACCTGAATTCTGGACATGTCCGGAATTTTCGGGATGCATAGCAACACTTTCATAATCATCGTAATTATTTGCGGGCCAAAAAAGTTAGTTCGCAGACCTGCAGTTGGACCACATTGCTATAAAACGCAATTCTGTCTGTGTGTGTTTTAAGTTCTCTGAAACTACTTGACGTCCGAGCATTAAATTCACCACGATTGATCACTACCCCGGGATGACTTGTCATAAGGAGGTTCATGACATCATAATCAAAGATTTACTGAAAAACTTGTTTGTGACCACACTTTTTTACCGATTTTCTAAATTCCTTTAGCAAATTAATATTACTTTCAAACCTATTCCGTTGATATATGACATCCACGTTTAGTATTTGTTTTTATACTAACAGACTGAACTTTAACACTGGTAGTGTAACTTTTTACTCCTTTTTTAAAAGTGGTAAGCTAAGTAAAAACAGGTACGTTTTATATATAAAGGTTATGATAAGGTACTAACAAGTAGTGTGGTTTAAAAGCTCAGGAGATTTACTTTCCAACAATATGTAACTCCAGTTAGTTATGACTAAGGATTAGTTTATAATGGCTGATTAATAATGGGTTGCCATACATCATTTTCCATTTTTAGTTGAAGAAATTTCCTGCTACACCTAAGCATTATGCAATTTATATAAAAAGTTAGTTCTGTGGTACGTTTTGACTATTATCCTCGCAGGCATAGTTGTTTGGCACTATCTATCAACATTTGCAGAAAGATCGATCAAGAAATAAAGTCTTTAAAAATTGTGAAAGGTAGCCTACCGGTCAAAAGCACTCAAAAGTTTGATGGGTGGGCTTCACAAACTTGCAATTTCTAGCAGAACAACGTCGTCTGGTACATTTTGACTATTCTCTCTCAAAAGCATAGTTGTTTGCCATTATTTATCATAATTTTGGAAAAGATTCATGAAAAAAGTTTTTAAAAAGTAGCCCACCCCAAGCAAAAGCATAGTGATCTCCCTACAAAAAGGGATAGTAAAGACGGTCCTGTGTTTAATCTTTTGCAATAAGATATTATCCTCTACCTACATATTGTCTAAATGTTGAATCGATTTTCTTTGCCATTATTTGAAGCCGGCACAGCTGGTTGATTTGATATTCTTAACCTGGGCGTTACTGATGGGGGCCTTGCTATTGTAATAACTTGACTGCAAGGTGCTGTGCTTTATTTCCCATTGGTTTGCACTTTGCATGGCTGGGTTTATGCCAGGACCAAGCAACATGCCCCCAGTCAGGGGCTTTAGTTTGTACAAATAGGCATACAATTACGAAAAAGTAGTTAGTAGTGGTCCTAATAATTAACATTTTCAATCACCCCCTCTCCTTGTTACACTTTTTAACAGGATGAATGATAGTTTGTAGCAACATTCTTTTCTTTTAAGCATTATCAGTCTTCATTATTAGACTAAGATGATCACCATTACGTGTAAAGGAATTATGGATGAGCATGAAAGTATTTTAACTTTCGTTACTGTTCACACAAGTGTCTGATGGGTGAAGCCGGCTGAACCAACACTCTTAACCCCAACGTTGCTGATAAACCCGTGCGGGTGACGCTTGCAAAGTCTGCTAGTGTATCATAATGCATCACTTAATTCGTTTGGGTGACAATTACAACAAGATCTACCAAACTCGATAAACTATCTTGTTTAGTGGACAAATAAGCAAATTATTCGATTGCTTTTAGTCATATAGTAATCATGCAGCAGCTTTGATGTGTATTCTACATGATAATGTATTAATTTGGTATATCATGTGCATAACGTGCATTGCAATTTTGTCAATCAGTTTCAATTTTTGCGCAGTCATCAGCCTGGGACAAAACATTTCAAGATTACCTTAAAGATTTGCAATATCCTTTTACCTATGAAGATCGTGGAGAAATTATTGAATGGTTGCTGGGTTTGGCTGTTAGATTGCAGTTTGGTGATGATGGTGAGACAACTGTTACCGTTTGTGACTTAAGTTTTTATCCCGTTTGCATTACCATTTCCTGTATTTGATGGAGAAACTAAATCCTGTCTATCGTTCTACGAGTAGTGGCCACAAAAATTTTTATTGGTGTTTTTTCAAATAGGCCAACATTTTGTTATACTCTGGAGCTGCAGCAATGGCAAGTTAATTCACAAGAATGAGGTATATTGATGAAATTTTGAGACTGCTACACGCACAAGATTTGGTTAGTTATGATTATCAAATGAATAATTACTTTTATGACGTAAGGCGTGGAATAAGAGCTATATAAAAAAATTACTAAAGCAGACTAATTGTACGAAAATATTTCTGATAATGAAGTTTGAGCCACAGCGTATATCGCCTAATCAGAACAGAAATGATGAGAAATTATTCAAGTCATCGAGCACTATCGGAACAAAGAGTTTAGGGACTGTAAACTGTCCTTATGGTCTTGAAGTCACTAATTAGTGTCAAAAAGTGGCGTAAAATGAACCCAAAACGTGAGGTTTTAATACAAACGCTCGACCATGCCTCATGCAATTTTACGCTCTGTGCGCTCAGTCTATTGATGACAAGTCTGACTTCGGCTTATCACGCCATGCTGCCAACTAGTCAAATTAGAGTATTGTACATGTCAGAGTAGGGTTTAACTGTCATTTCTATTCATGGCCTGCAAGTTTTTGTTGATAAGCCAACTTTTAGTGAAAAGTTTCTGTCAGTGTTTCTCAATCTTTACAATTGTGGTTCAAGTTCGAACCAATTCTGTGATCCAGAGTAATGAAATGTTCACTAAGAGCAATTTTTTCTTGTGCTTGGAAGTAACTGCACCTCTTGTGTTCATCTGATTGTGATTTCAAATCCCGTTTTGGCTAGTCAACGTGAAAAAACTTGCAGTCAATGCTGTCTTCCTTTTATTAAGATATCGTTTTGGAAAAGGAATAAATCTACCTATAGCCATCTAGGGTTTCTTTATGGCTACTTTTACTCAATGGTGGATATCTAAAGTTAGGGGCCCAATGCAAGGTCCTACGACATGGAGACCCAGAGAAATGACGTACCAATAAATAGGAATCATTTAAACTGCGCTACCTTAATAGTACAAAATATTCTTAAAAAAATTTATGCAAATACCTGAACATATAATTATAGTCGAAACAAATCGTTAGAAACATTGAAATATTGCATTTTCTCAGTTACTGCCCTTTAAAAAAGCTTTCTGTGATTTGCCGTTAAACGCATGGCAAAAACAGCACAGCACCGTACTAGGGAATATTCGAATGTTATGCAGCCATAGGCTATCGTTTTTTTGCCAAAACATCTGAAACAACTTAGGTTTATTGTGCGGTGTTCATATGGAGTATAACTTATCAAGTTAGTAAAAAGTTATCAAAAGAGTAAGTCAATTAACGTACCGGTATCAAAAACGATTTTTACAAAGGCATTGCTTGCTGTGAGATGAAGGGAGACTATGCCTAGCATACTGCAATACTATGCTTAAATTTTGGTAAAACTAAGAACTGGACTGACTTTATAAGGATTGGACTAGACTGATCACGTTGAAAAATGAGATCACACCCTAAAAAGTTTAAACCCATAATCTCTCCATAGTTTTTGTCGTAAAAATTGTGACGTCTCTGTGACTTAAAATAGTCAAGTCATAGAAAAAAAAATTACTTTGGGTTTAGGTCATGACACAAAGCATCCATCCCAATTGCCCCCAATTTTCCTGAGTTGTTAGGAAGAGGGCCTCTTTCAAAATGCCACGAAGTAAAACTATGAGCCGCATTTTTAAAAGAGAGGCCCTTGGCAACTCGGAAAAGGAGGACCTCGAGGCTACCGTCTCGTTCGCTTCACGCAATATTCACTATTCGTTTTACTTCAATTTCATTAACTTTTGATACGTGGTCTTTTTGGTATTTTAGGTGATGTGTGATTTTGGGTGAAGTGCAGACAACGGTCTTTGTTGGTAGGGTTCTAGAAAACAGTAATTGACAATGAATTGTCGTGTTTTGTTGCTTTTATATCCAAGAAATTTGTTGAGTTTTTATATTCAAGTGTTGTTGGCAAACACATTCATGTTGTCTCATTTGATGATACAAACTGTTTCATAGACATGTCTGCTCCTTAAGATAAGTGGCGTGTGAAGAGAGAAAATGGTTTAACGCCCATCGTGTTCCCGAAAAATATTCGCGAAAACACGAAATGCATGCGTCTATGGCAATAGTTTGACTAGACGATGTGCTGTTGCTGCAATTTTTTTACCAAGTATGTTTTTGTACGGTTCGCTGTCATCAATTTTCTCTTAATGATCTCCAGTGATTACGCCTTACCTGATTAATTTGATAGTCATAACTGGCCAAGCCTTGTACGCGTAGCGTTCTGAAAAATACGTTGATATGCAGCTTTGTAAAATAACTTGCCATTTTTGATGTTCTGAGAATGTTTGCGCTGCTGGCCGTCACAGCGTTGGCGTAGATAAAGACACTTACATAAAAATTTGTGTGGTAACTTCTAATCGATTCCACGATAGAAAAAATATAGTTGCCGTCAATTATACTTTCGGACAACGTTGTTTTTTGTGTTGCTGTACATGCTTATTTACTCTCTTTTTCTATTTCACTTGCTTTGTTTTGTGCATTTAAAAGCTATTCCTTTCAATATATACGAATTCGTTTTTTGAGTTGAAAACTAGTGCCGTCTTTCTTTATCACAGTCGGCTACATCAAATACAAAAATCTGCCATAAGTGATGCGGGCGAGGCATAAAACAGTGTGGCTAAGCTGTAGAATAGTTAAAAAGTGTTCAATTTGAGAATGTTATTTGACGTGTGCTTTTTACTATTATCTTTTCCAGTTCAAGCTTACCAAGACGTCAGTGGTAAAGCTGTTCAAGCCAAACGACATTCTTCGGCGACATCACCCATCAACAACATTAAAGGTTAGCTATAAAGAAAGCACTGATTTTTTGTTGACGGATTAGATCTGAGTCAAATTGCTGGTGTTTTGTTTTTCTTTTGCCCATTCGGTGGTCTTGCATGTTTTACTGCACTTTTTATCTGTGCCTGATGCAGAATTGGTTGATTCAAAGTTTTTTTACCAGATTTAGAAAGTTGCTTCTGCTCCACTTCATACCAGTGCAGTGAGCGTTGCTAATGTTTCCTTATTTGGACGTGTTTTTGTTTTTTTTTGAAATTGGGCGATTACATATGCAAACTTTATTTAGAGCATAATCTCTCTTCGTAGCACAACTGCAAGAGATGCATTTTCATGTAAATCTTTTTACGTATTTGAGTAATTAGATTAAGGGTTTTAAAATTCACACTCGGAAAACTTGGCAGAATTTTTGAGAAAAATTTGCTTGACTTAGAAAGTTGGGATGCGCTAAATTTAGTGAAGATAGCCCACACAAGGGGGTTTGTAAGAGATTCTGGTTGAAAATTGTGGTTGATTGTTGTCAATTAATGTTGGCTATTATTATTATTGTTTGCGTTTTAGTAAATATCTTGATAGTCATGGTCTGAACATTTAGATTCCGATCCCAAGTTCAAAGAAGCTGTTCGAACTTTGGCAAAAATACTGAACATCCCACTTCATGAAGATGACAAGCTGACCTTAGAAGCGGTTGTTCTTTTAGTCGAAGAAAGATTGTCAGAAAAAGGCTTAGCAAATTATAAAAAAAAATCGACCAAGGTATGCTGGAGTTATACATTTTTATTTTCTCATCGCTAAAAATATTTTCGGTTGAATGGTTTAACTCAATGTTTTTCAACATCATTTTTATGTTCTACCCTTACGTACTTCAGACTGGGTCATTTCCTTCATACCTGAAGACTTTTTTTCGGAGATCAATATGTTCAATTCTAGTTGAAGATTTTTTCATTTTTTGTTTTTTTTTTGAGATCGTTTGGATATTATCAATGCAGCATTGGAATCTATGTAAATAAAAAACTGAAACCTTACTCAAATTTTTCCTCCTATATTAATTTCTAGAACGATTTTTCTCTCAGAAACTAAGAATTTCTCTGTAAAGGAACCAAGTGGATTTTGGTTGAGAACCACTGATTTAACACCTGTTCAGTTCCGCATCGGAGAAGCTAATTCTGTAGGCGCACTGAGCGCAAGGTTTTTATACTTTTAAACAGTGCCAGTAAAGTAGGGAAAGTAGTAGTGGTGGCTCTTCGGTTTTTTTTTCAGTTTGCTCCCCTGAACGGAGTTGGCCGGATTCACCTCATTCTTTCCGCAATGGCACGCACTCATCTGGCCACTTCCCTCAATTCAGGCGTCCTCCGTCTTCAAACCAAGGTTCATACACCCAGAGTTGTAATATACTTTTTTCTTAGGGCATAACAACGTCGAAATTATACAGCATATTGTGATGCCATAGAGGCCAATCAATTTGCAGACGGCAGAAAAAGGATTGTTCAGTAAAGCGAATTCTTATATATAAGTTAAAAAAATAAAGCGAAATTTAATTCGCTTGAATCCGCGCTGGATTCCACAGGGTTCGGGGCTTACATCTTTTCTACATTAACCTCAAGGTCGATTTTGGACTGGATATTTAAATAGTTGGCTAGAGTGCTGTAGCTGCGCAGAGTGGAGTTGTAGAATTTGTTAAAACGTGCGAAACTAAAATATGGAATCAAGAGTTTTAGAGGGAATGGTACGAAAATAATACCCGTCCGTAATTGCGCTGACGGCGCAAAGGTTTTTCGCTATTTTACTCCCACGGTAGCTGCGTATTGGGTAATGAAGACCCAGTCAGTGATTTTAGAGGCAGCAACCCACGCGGTGATGTAATGGTTTAAGCGTTTATGGCAATTGCGAAGTTTGCATTTGGCAGATCTGGGTAAAATTCTCCAGTCGAGTCATACTGATAACTTCATACAATTCTCCTGTCGTATTTACAGCTTGCTTACTTGGTTGATGCTCAGCATAAATGAGCTAGTGTGGAGAAAAAGCCGGCAAGTTCGCTGGTTGTGTCGTTGGGAAAGACATTTAAAGGTTTTTTGACAGATAGGTGGCGTGACCGAGCAGCCTACTCTTCGTGCCAGCCCAATCTGACAAAAGACCTGCAAACAGCATAAACCTTATACTCTTTAGTTGGTAAGAGGCGATATCCTCTATGGCTATGACTCTACACTATATACTTTCCTATTAAAACTACAATTTGATCAAGCTACTGACTAGTACTAGATGGTAGTAGCCACTTCACTTTAACCGTAGATCAATGAAGGCCACTTGACTCGTTCTGTTTCTGTCTCCGCCGTACTCTTATTGCTGGGATTGAGGGTGCTATTACAAGAGTATCTTCAGCCGCATGATACGTTGTCATTTTTTCCACTCTTGAGTTTTTTTATTAACTCCGTTTTCGGCATGCCCAAAAATGCTTTGGAGTAACATTTACCGTAGCCACTAAACGCTTAATGCTTTAGTAGCAACTACATATTTTTTCAAAAAGGCAGGTTAACTTTTAGAGGGCTTCGCCTTTTGGTTTCAACTGGCCGCGGGCAGCTTACAATGATGTTGAACTCGCGAGCCCGAGGTTGCCAGGAAGCATTGTAGCTTGTTTAGCTGCGTTGCCGACAATGGAGTGAACTTTAGCATTTGGTAGTGACTGGTTGCAATATCTTAAATCTTTATTTAGAATTCTGTACCATGGAAGCAACAAGAACTTGGTTTTGATACTGGAGGTATGACGTTATTTTTGGGAAGTATTTTTAATTGGTTAAGTTTGATAGCAAAGTGGTTGTATTCGTCACATATGTGTGATCACAGAATAATGCCACCGTAAATGTGTATCATGTACAATCGTTTGGCGTTGCACCATTTTTTTGACATGAAACTGCAAAAGTGCTTGACAAAGAAAAATGTGTTGATCCACGATAGCGTAGACAGGGGCATACGGGAATTAAACTCATGGTCATTAGCTCACCAGATTACACATCTCACCAGTAGGTCCCACTTGTCAAGTGTTTTAATTTTATTATACTGTACTAGCTTTTGGAATTCACCATCTTCGTGGGCCTCATCTTTTAGAAGGGCGTCGAAAAGTCTTGCAGCGTCGTGGTCTTCAACTTTCTATGTTTTCTAGATGAAACTTTAAACAACGCTGCACGCGCTTTACGATTGCTACACATCAACGATCTTCGCCAGCTTCAAACTGACATCAATAATGCTGTTGTTTCTGTGCAATCAATAACTGCCAATCCAAAGACTGACCAGCGGTTAGGAAAAGTTGGAAGAGGATAAAGCTATAGAAAATTTTGTAATTTGGTTTTCAGACTTTTTTGCGATTACATGCTTAAGCTATCTGCAGCTAGCAGTTTCTTATTGCACTGTTCATGCTGATTCAGATCTGTTTTTTGAAAGAAAAACTGAAAAATTTGTTGTATTTCATTTTGAAGTAATATTTTCTCTACTCGAAACGTCGATGCTCATTGACCAGCGTTGTGAAAATCAAGTGACTAGAGAATGGTTTCCATTAGGCGTAGATTGCAGGCGTAGCGTGGAAAATTTTTTGTTCTCTCGCTCCGCGCATAAAACTAAATAGAGAATCAAAGAATTTCGCGCTACGCCTGCAATCTGCGCCTAATGAAAACCAGTCTTAATTGATTTGCATGCCGGTGTGTTGGATTGTTGACTACGTCTAATGGTCCTTTCGGCGGAACGTAAATTAGAATATAATTGTTGAATTTTAATGCTGGTTTAGTTCAAAGTGGGAAAAAATGGCGTTAAGGAACCAAGTAAAACTTAAAACCCGTTGGCTGATCTTATTTCTCAACGCGAAACGTAAGCTCAATGGACTAATGGGAACCTTACGCTCGTAGACGGTAAAGAGAAATAGCAATTAACCTTGGCTTTCAAAGAAGTAAAAGTATGAACGCTGCAAACGATAGTTTTAACGTCTCACTTAGAAGCAATCACTTTGCCGAAAGTCTTGCGTAAGCTCGTTTTTGTTTGTGTGATTGAAGATATCTAACTTATTGAGATAACCTTTTTGATTACCGTAGGCTTAATACCTGTAGAAAGTTATTTCATTTTAAAGAATTACTTGTGGGCAGCATTAAGTGAGGCTTGACCCACCAGTTACCCATACAAGCATTAAATAGGATTGTTCCAAAACTTGTTGTTCTTGTTGGTTACCCGACCCCTTCCGAGGAATGTGGGCATGGCGGAAGACCATGGAGCCCCAGAAGCCGGGCAACTCCCCAGGGTTTGGACCAGAGGTCGTAAAGAGACAGAGTCGCCAAAGAGTGAGCGGCGCAACGAGTCCGTAGCTGGACAGGGCAGAATGAGATGAGAGATGTCCTGGGACGAGTGTCCACAGGCGCTGCAGGAACGATTCTCGATTCTGCCAATCCTAGAGAGAAAAGAAGGCTGTGTCCATTGCAGCGAAGACGAGAGAGGACAAGTTCCTCAGTGGAAATTGAGGGAACCTGTGAGTCAAAATACTTCGAAGAGACCGTAGGCCTCCAGTCCGAGAAAAGAGGAGAGAGACTACATGGGATTGCAGAGGGCGCAAGTAGCGCTCCCCGTCTGGCAAGCTCATCAGCCGTGTCGTTCCCCGGGAGAAACGAGTGTCCGGGGACCCATTGTAGTCTGATAGAACAGGAGGAGAGAGAAGACCGTCCCTGCTAGATCTGCCACATAGTTTGAGATAAGAAGAAAGATGGGGGAGAGGACAGAACGAGAGTCAGATAGTAAGATAAGAGAAGAAAAATGGCAGACTTGTTGGTGCTGCCGAGACCAGCAAAGAGCGTGCAGAATGGCGCAGACTTCGGTGGAAAAACTGGAACATACTGGGCCTGCTGAAAAGGAAAGAGCGGCCTCAGTGCCACAGAGAGAACAGTTGGCAAGTACGCCAGAGCCGCCCTTGCCAAATAGAAAGGGAACAGAGCCGTCTGTCCAGAGTAGAAGATCATGAGGGGGAAGAGAGTCAAGGTGGGCGAGAGCCGCACCTTGGCGAGAGTGAAGGGAATCAGAGCGAGAGCATGGAAAGGAAAGGGTGGACTCCACCGTGAACGAAGGCAGATTCCAAGCAGGAAAGGGAGGGCAAGCAAGAAGTGCCTCCCAAGGAGAAGTAGAAGGTAGCATGAGCGGGTAAGTGGACGCAAAAGTTCTCCAGGACGATCTGCAGAGTCTTGGCCTCACTCCAAGTCTGGCCAAACCTGAGATGGGAAACGAGGTTGGGAGACGAAGAGCCCGCTCATAAGATAAAAGAGTGAAGTGAGTCAGTGTGACTCCTAGGGGAGGTAAAAAAGCCTCGGTGAGTAGTAGAGGGATTAGGGACGACGACAGGAAGCCGGTGATGGCGCGACTAGCCGCTCGGTGGGGGCGTTCCAATTTGGTGATATTGGTAGCGCTTAAGAAAGGAAACCATCCGGGTGAAGCGTAAGTGAGAAGGGACCGAAGAAAAGATTTGTACAGAAGAGAGCGGCCCCATGAGGAAGCAGAGATACAGCGTAAGGCCTTCAGACATGGGAAAAACTTGGCCTTCAGCGAAGATACATGCTTAGAAAAGGAAAGAGTGTGGTCAAAGATGACCCCAAGAAAAGTTGGAGTTGGATTGAAACGGAGGTGGGAGCCGAGTAGGAGGAGGTTGGGTTGGAGGTTAGCTTGGAGGGGGTCCACTGAGAAGAAGGAAACCTCACATTTGCTCGGATCAAGAGGAAGACACCAGTACTCAGACCAGCTCTCCAATCGAAACAGAGCTTCTTGTGTGGCCTCCACCGCAGTGGGGTCCAAGGGGGAGGAGGACCAAATGGCCAGATCGTCTGCGTAAAGAGAGCAGCTGACGGAAGAAGGCAGAGAGGCTGGAAGATCATTAATGAAGAGAGAGAAAAGTACAGGGTCAAGAACGGATCCTTGCGGAACACCTCGACGAACTCGAAAGCAACGACTTTTGTGATTCTGATAGACCACACAAGCGCGCCTATCAGAAAGAAAAGATTGAGTCCAACAAGCAAAGCAAGGAGGGAGGCCAGCCGAAATAAATTTGTGGAAAAAGGCGGGATGCCAGACAGAGTCAAAAGCTTTAGAGAAATCGATAGTAGACAGGATCGCCCGAGATCCCGGCTTGGGTTTGTTAAACCCATCCGAAATGGACTGAGAAAGTAACAGAATTTGATCGAGTGTAGACCGACCAGGGCGAAAACCGGCCTGGCGGGGAAAGAGAATGAAATTAGATTCCAGAAAGAAGAGTAGACAGGATAAAATGATGCGTTCAAACAGCTTTGATACGCCGCAGGTGAGAGAGATAGGCCGGAAGGAAGCAGGAGAGTCGAGAGGCTTTCCCATCTTGTGAATGGGAATAATGGAAGATGTCTTCCAAATGGAAGGAAAGGAATGCGAAGACCAAAACAGATTGAAGATGTGAAGAAGAAAATCCATGCCAGAGCGGGGAAGGTGCTTTAGCATGGGATAGGCAACTTTGTCTGGACCAGTGGCCGTGGATGACGAAAGGTTGGAGGCAGCCGCAAGAAATTCCGCGGGAGAGAAAGGGAGAGCAAAAGGATGAGTGAGACTCCACAGAGCACGTGGCTCGGCGGAGCTTAGTGAGGTAGCCTCTGGCTCTGCTACGCAGAGCCTTTGGCTGAGAAACGGAAAAGTGAGACCTCAGGTAAGCGGCATAAACCAAAGCCGATTCCCTGGGAGGAGAACAGTTAGGAAAGTTAGGAGAGGAGGAAGATGAGCCAGCAATAGAGCGAAGAAGAGAGTGCACAGATTTAGGGTTAGACTTAGGTGAAAGAGAAGAGCAATTCGTTAGCCATGCCTCCGCCTTGGCCTTGGCGATGACTGACGAGAGGCGGAGATATAAGCCTGGCGATTTTCATCACTTCTGTGAGCGGCAGCAAAAGCCTTGCGTCTTTCACTAACCCCTTCTTCCACCTCAGCAGACCACCAGGCTTTAGGAGGGTGTTTGATGCGGCCGAAGGGAATGGATTGGCCGCATTCACTGCCAGAGTGGTAAAAAGAGCACCACCAGAAGAAAAAGAAAGAAACGAGTATTCCTGTGCTGAAGGACAGTGAGAGTCAATGTAGGAGGCAAACCCATCCCAGCGAGCTTTCTGAAAATTGAAAGAAGGGAGACGCTCGTTGGGGCGAAAGACCGGAGAGAGAGGGACGGATAGAAGAATTGGTAGGTGGTCAGAACCAAGGTCCTGAAGCACCTCCCAGGAGCAAGAAAGGGCAAGAGAAGAGGGAACAAAGGAGATGTCAGGAGAGGAGCGACTGCCAGAGGAGCGATGGAGAAGAGTGGGTGTGTCAGGGTCATTGAGGGGGAGGAGATCAGAAGAGATGACCCAGTCAAATACTTCTTCCCCGCGGGGGTCGGAAGTACCTCTTGAGTTCAAAAGGGGGTGATGGCAATTGAAGTGCCCCAGATTGAAGAGATTTCTGGAGGAGGGAAGGATGGAGGGAGAAAAGGAATCGGTTCTGCCATCCGTTGGGGAGGAGCGAATAGCGGGGCGTACACATTAAGAAATGACACCGAGGAGGAGTTGTCAAGAGAGATGTTGATCCCTACATAATCAGAGTAGGGATCGAGTGAAGAAAGAGAGGAGGTAGAAAGTTCAGAAAAAGATAGGCCCTGCCTGACGAAAATGACAACGCCGCCGCTGGCGTGCGTAGCATCAGGAGAGAGAATGCCAGACCGGGAGTGGGTGCAATCAGAACGCAAAGCAGAGAATCCAGGAATCCGGAAAGAGGAAGAGGAGTTAAGATTGGATTCCTGGATGCAGATAAGGTCGACTGGATAGGACTAGAAAAAGTGAAGTAGTTCAGTGCTCCTGGCACGGAGACCTCCAGCATTCCATTGAAGAACCCTGAGAGACTCAGGGGGAGGAGAGGAGGCAGGAGGCGTAGAAGGACGGCCAGGAGCAAGGGACGGTGGTGAAGGGGCAGAAGAAGGGGATATAGAATGGGCGGATGGAGGATAGAAGGTTTGGAGAGGAGGGTGGGGCGAGAGTGCAGCATCAGTAGAGGAGGGGCCAGATTCCACAGTGGAGGTATACATGTTGGAGGTGTCCGCGGAGGGAGTCATAGTGTTACGGCAGGGGAAGCAGCTCCAAGAGTGAGAGCTGCCTAGAGCTCTGAATTTGGAGAGAAAAAGTTGTGAGCACCTTAGATGGACCCATTTGGAGCAGGTGCAGCATTGCACTGACTTTCCCCCCCCCCATTTCACATTTCCAGCGCCCACAGAGCAAGGAAAGATGGGGCTAGGGTTGGGATGAACGTTACCACTCATCAGGAAAAGAAGAAGAATGAGGAGACGAAGAAGGACAAGAGTAGGGCAGGAGAAAAGAAAAAGTGAAAACAGACAACCGATTTTGTAGATGCTGTGTGCTGCCCTTCTGCAGTCGTTCAGGGAGCAGCATAGCAAAAAAATGAAGCGGAGTGCCCGGGGTAATTGGGACCCTCGAGAAGGCCAACAGCCATTTCGACCCAACCCAAACGGGGTCGGGGACCGCACCACCACGTTGAGGCGGCTGTTGATTGGTGCAGGTTCCAAAACTTTGTATAAGAAGTTGATATGCTGAAAGCACCAGCAAACCGTATAATTTCATAAAAAATTCGCCACTATGTGCGTTTTTTTTATATTTTGGACGACTTTTAGACTACAAAAAAAAACAATATTGCCTTTTGCAGACTAATAACTCATACTACTGGAAACCATTTTTCAAATTCGTTCAAAAGCGGTTGCTGTAGAAACAAACGCAATTGTCGATTTTTCTTTAAAAACCCTCTTATTGATTATTGATTTACAATAGCATGAAACTCTTATTGATTAGGACCCTTAATTGCAACTGCTTGTACAAAACCAGCATTAATTGCATTTCAGCGTTGTCAATGGGCAACGTGGAACCAACGATAGTTTGTTCATACGCTGTAGCAATGACAAGTTCGAAACAAACCCAGCAAAATTAAAAACAATTGTTAGACTTAATATTTGTTCAAATTGGCCTATGCAGGTCTCCAGATATGACTTAAATAAACAAACCACCATTTTCAACGATGGTATAACTGTAGTCCAGGGGTGTGCTGTCCGCGAGTTAAATTCGTCCAGCGACATCAAATTTTTCGGCCCGCGGAAAGATGTAATGTGTGGCCCTTGTTCAATGCTTAAAGTTTTAGGTTAACGCTTCTTAAATTCAGCTCTTTTGTGGGCGACTTCGTAAGTTTATCTTCCAAATAAAAACAAGATTTTCACGTAGGCTTACTGACAAAAATTAAATCTCACTAGCACACCTAGGGGGGAGGCCACTGTGCCATGGCCTCAGACCCTGAAAATGTAAAGCTGGTTTTTCGCGAGTGTTCAGGGTTCGCCCTGGATTTCGATTTTCCTGTGAGAAACCACTGGTAGCTCTAGGGTTGCCAACTTTGACAAATTTCAATAAAGGACACTGTGACTAGAGTTGCCAACCGTCCTGTATTTTGAAGGACAATCCTCAATTGGAGACCCTCTGTTCTTGTCCGGGTATAATGGCCTCCAAAAAAAAAAAAAAAAGGTCAACACCCGGTTTTCCATGGGTTGTGCTACACAACCGCGATTGGACTGTACTTTTGCAAGACTCTTGCAGTAAATTTTTTTCAGCTCTAGAAATAAAGGACAATTCTAAGTTTAATAAAGGACAAGGACGGGGGGTTCAAATAAAGTACTGTCCTTTGAAATAAAGGACGGTTGGCAACCCTAGGTAGCTCAGACCACTTGCTGGTAGAAATCTGAACTGAACTACCTGGTTAAAGTAAAGCAGTTATCAAAATTTGTTGTGCTCTTGAAAGTGAATTAAGAGTTTTAGAGGGAAAACATAGCCGCACAAACCACTATTTTAAAAGCGATATTTGATCAATTAACTCTGCTACTTATGCGAAATATCAGCTTTCAGCAGGGTGGTTAGTGGCAGCGACGTTTTTCAAGAGAATCGTACAACTTGTACGAGAATAAAGAGCTACCGGTATCACTAGGCACTATACGTAAGCATTTCTAATAGAAACAATCTGATTTGAAAGTATATATTGATTGTATTTTCAGCAGAAATAGATTAAAACTGCGAGACAACTTGGGACGTATTTGAACACTGAAACATTCCTGCAAATTTTCGCAACGTTGCCAGTTAAAACGGCAACGAGCGAACGATCATTTAGCGCCCTAAAGCTGATCAAAACGTATGAGCATGCAAGAAAATCGGCTTAATGCGTTGGCTCTTTTGTACATAAACAACGACATTTAACTTGACCAATTTGCGAAAGGAAGCCGTCGCCTCAATTTAAAATAGACTGACTTTGTTTTACGCTTAATTTTCATTTTACGATTTCATTCCAATGAGTCTCGTAAAAGCATTATACTAAAACTTGCTTCTAGAATGCACGAAAAAGCATATTTTTCGGTGTAATTTTGCAAAAATTTCCCGGGGCATGCCCCCGAACCACCCTAAAATGGTCGTGCATTCGGCATTCCCTATAAAGTTAAATTGTGACGAAACTTTGGCCCCCCTCGGAAACTTTCTGCGTACGCCGCTGGTTGATCTCAGTATAATTCGCCGTCTTAGGCATATGTTTACTTTGAAAACTGTGACAGGTACGCGAAATGTCGAATTGGCCCATCTGCAAAAGGTTGCCCACTTTCACTGCATCACAGTGAAATCGACGGACAACCAGAGTTTACCTTTCAAGTTTGTAGGCAAGCCGTTGCTGTGTTGATAAAACCAGTAAAATCGAACCGATTATTTAAATTTTATTTGTCTGTATTTTTTGCTGTTAATTTTACACAATATTTAGTCATAAAAAGAAGATATGCTTCTTTGATTGGAACCTTTTGACGGCTTAGGCAAACAAAATCAACATGCCGCTTCATATTACAATTGGTGGACAAATGAAAATCGCTTTTTATACACAAGCCATCGCTCTGCTGACGAAACAGGGCTGCGAACTCGATGGATTTTTATTCGAGTTCAAGTTCACAAAAATTTTGCAAGTTTGGGTTCAAGTTTTTTATTTTGAGTTTAAGTTTTTTTATTTTCAATTTTTCGACTTCAAGTTCGAATTCGGCAAAAAAGACCGAGTTTATCGAATTCGAATTCGCAGTCCTGATTAAGACCATCAACTTCGAAAAACAATCTTACGACCTACGTCACTGCAAAATATTTACTATTCTCCTTTCAAAATTACTCAATCAATGAACTCTAATTCAATCTCTGTTTTTTTAGTTCGAGTTCAGGAATTTTTATTTTTTCAATTCAAGTTCATGTTTAAATTTGGAAAAAAGACGTAGTTCGCAGCGCTATGACGAAATGAGTGAAATCAAACCTAGCAATAAATTGGATTATGACATGCGATGTTGATAATTTTTGCACAAGCTGTCACTCCAATCCAAATCCGGAAGGATTCCAGTCGACATGAGTGTTGTTGGCTAAAAGTTACTTAAATTTGTTGGTTTTGTTGTGGTAACGGCTGTTTTCGCACCAACGCTGTTTTCAGCATATGTTTTTTGACTGAGTTTTCTGGGAGTCGAACTGCCACCCTGCGAACAACAGCCTTATTGCACGTTTTATTTACGCACTTCACTTCGTTATCAGTTATTCACTTGCTTAATCTAAACAACAAAAAACGCATGGTTTTAGGTTTTAGTAATTATACATAAAGAAAAAGAAGTGACATTTGTGTTCGGTTTTGATTTGTTGCTCATAAATCATTTGGAGGATTAAGCTCAAGTCAATTTTTCCGTCCTGGTCTGTTCAAAGCTATTTTTGTTTTGCTTTCAACATATCCATTCAAATTTTACTGTTTGATTTTATTCGGTTGGATAGACAACAGTGCTAGGAAGGTCCATGCCGTCCGCCAGTGGCACATACATCAGAAGATTCATCCCCGTCGAGAGGTCAATCCTTACCAACGGCTTTGCCCAAATCTGATAGGTAAAATTTTCGATTGCCGATTGATTGCACCATGCAAGCGATGTCGGCATTGTTTACACATTAAAGATTCAATCGAAAAGCGTTTTCATCTAATGAGTTTTTTTAAGAAAACTGCAAATTTTGTTGCTTTTGTAACGATTGCAGCTGCTTGTGCATTGATTTCACATGTGATATTAGTATTGTTTGACAAAATCGCCACAAGGGTAAGAGTGAGTAGGACACACATTTAGCAGTCTATTTTTACTGGTTTTGCGACCGGACAATTTTTTGCTGCGGCGATAAATCTAGCAAAGAGTCTAATCAACTACGTTGGGTACACAAAAATTTCTGAGCTCGTAAAGGCCGTTTCCAAGCCGACATAAATGAGTGGGATGTGAAAGCGGTCCCTTTTCTGCGAGCGCGAAAATTCTTTCGCTTCCACTAGGTTATTTGACTCAAAGACTAACTGGGCGAAAAAGTTTTGTCTGTTTCCCGATGTGGATTAAACGGTAAAGTTGCACTATAAGTCTGGCTGAACTTGCAATATCAGTAACGCGAGAGAAAGAGAAAAACTAGCATCACATTTTATATCGATTACGGGTAAGAAAACGGTAGTTTGGACAATGAAACGTAGTCAATGAAATGATAATAATTTGATTAAAGAAAACTGACCTTGGTTAGGGGATTAAAAACGTTGAAAAGCAAATTGCTCACGACGAAAACATTTTCATCATTCTACATCAGTGCTCTTCAATAGGGGTTCCACAAAACGTGTACTTGTGTTCCGTGAGGTTAAAGGGTTCCGTGAGAGGACCGCGAAGGTTACTTGTATATTTAATAGTATTTTTTTTCTTATTTCAGTATATTGACTTCTTATATGTAGTGGTGTTCCGTGTACCGTATATAAATAGTATTGGAATCTTGCAACAGCAAGTTACAGATTGTGATGTAATCCTATTTTCAACTGAATTTGTTAACTCCCTTAGTTACGTAATAGTGCGTCTATAATTTTAATTTTGCTCGCCTTATATCAATACGACCAAAATTTCGCACTTCGCTATTCAGAAGGATTAGACTCTACATTCAAGTCGAGTTCAAATATCTAAGAAAAAACAAACACAGAGTACCGTAGTTTGGAACAATAAGTTTGAGCGAAGTAGATCAAGTAAGATCAATATATGGATAGGTTTTTGTCTCTTTAAAATGATAAAGTGTTGGAAATGGCAGGCTCCAGACCCAAAAAAAGTTGTTTTTAGTTTTTAAAAATTGCTGTGAAAATAAAATGCGGTCTTCAATTCACCCCTACTGAGCAAAAGCTGACAAAAGTGTGACGATGCTGGTGTTACGTGAACTGACAAATAACAACATAGAAAGGAGAAAATGCTGAATTATGAACAAGCGATAAGGGCAGTTTACAATTCATTTATAACTGACATAGATCTAAACGCCTAATTGACATTCGTGTTTTTATGTGGCTGTAACACTATGAGTCGCATTAGTGAGACGCAGTTCTAATGGAAAACAACTTGACACAACCGAAGGGGGTCGATATCACTTTTAGTTTATTTATCCCTTACAGCCCCGTCGGGACATATACGTCCCAAGATATTGCATCACAGTACCAAAGCGTTCTTTGGGACAAATTCATCCCAAAGTTCAATACCGTTGGGACATATTTGTCCCACTTAAAAAAACCAAAGAAAAAAATTAAAGAGATTTTTTGAATTCAATAAAAACCTCACTAATAACATTTAGTTGCTTAGTTTTGAACAAAATTTGCATTGTGCAATGTAACAAATCGGTATTGAAAGGGCTATTGTGAACAAGACGAAATTGCAACTGGAAAACAACTCATGGTTACTGCTTTCTCCTATGACTACAGTCGGCTCGTACTCGGAAAACAAATTATTCAAGCCACTTTCTCCAATTCGGAGAAACTACCTCAAAACCATTATAAATAACAGCCCCAAATACTACTGCGGCAGATTGAAGAAAGCATTGGTTACAAAGCCATGCTGCAGTATCCATTAGCTTTGATAAAGCATTAAGCACGGTACGTTTATTGAATGCTGCTCTGTACGAATGTGTAGATAAAGAAATAGTAATGTGATTCTTTGGAGCAGGAGCTTTTGTTTCTATCAAATTTGACGGAGTCACTTGACTTCGATCTCATTTCCTGGGTATTTCAGTGCAATACTACGATGAAGAACACGGTCTTACAGTAAAGACGTTGTCTTTAGTCGATACTAAAACCAATCACGCAAGTTCTCATTTGAAGGAAATATTGTTGGACCTGTTGAAGCAGTTCAACCTTAGCAAGCAACAAGTATTAGCTTGCGTTATTGACAATGCGTCAAATATGACTCGGACTGTTCAACTACTTAATGAAGATGAAGACGATGATGAAGAGATTAGAAAAATACAAGATTCATTATCAATCGAGCATACCATATACCACATGAGATGTGCTGAGCACACCCTGCAATGAGGAATTCGTGACGTGTTAAAAAAAGGGCGAGCGGAAAAGTTTTTAACAAAATTGCAAAAACTTGCTCATCACCTATGTTCACCGCTCACCGATGGTATTCTAAAACGTCTTGCTAACAAGGGAATGACGATTGACATGCCGACCCGTTGGCGATTATTTTCCTCATGCTTCAACAATTAGCGAATTTAAAGTGTTTTGTTCAGGATCTTGGCTCACATTAACCATACCATACCGAAAGTGAATGAGCTGAAGTCAAGATGATAGTCGAAGTACTACAAATACCTCACGCAGCCACAATTTATTTTCAAAAACAAGATCTCACTCCGGGAGAATGCCTGCTTCATTGGAGAGAAGTCATGTTTAAACTGGAGAAGCTAGATAACAATTTGGCTTCTGATGTTGCCACCGCCCTGCAATCACGCCAAGAGTTTCTATTGCGGAAAGAGGCTTTCTTGGAAGCTATTTGGGTAAGTAGTGTTTGTTGACTTTGTTGTTGTGACGACCTACCAATATTTTTTGTTGATAATATATTCAACTCAATACTGGTAAGCGTTTGTGCACTTGATTTTATTTGAGTCAAGAATAACAACTAATGTATTAGTTATATTAGGATTGACTGACTTATATAACCGTGATATTATCATTTTCTTTTCTTTCTTGATAGGTTGATGCTCGATCGAGAATCCTCTTCAGCAACCAGGAGCAACTACGTGCAAAGACAGCTCTTCAGTCAATTTTCTTGCGCATTCAAAGCACTTCAAGCGAAAGAGCAAATGCCAATGCAGAAACTGACTCAAGCGGAAGTGAAGCAGCATCAGAATCTGCAGCATCAGTATCTGGCTTTGATGCGTA
Organism: Trididemnum clinides; assembly: GCA_963675345.1. Taxonomy (NCBI): domain Eukaryota; kingdom Metazoa; phylum Chordata; class Ascidiacea; order Aplousobranchia; family Didemnidae; genus Trididemnum; species Trididemnum clinides. Next base: position 19,211,586 of record OY776290.1, on the reverse strand, counting down.
TTTAAACTCCTTACATATTCAACAGCGGCTTCTGAGGCATCAGCTACCGCGTTTTCAAAATCTGATCTTAATGCATTTGCTGAGGCGCTTGTTGATGTAGAGCGGCTCAGAAGATTGAAACTGCCAAATGTTTGGGACATTATTTCCAAATATCCCCTATTGTACAACCAGTATTGCGAATCATTAGCTGTTTACCTTGCACGCAGGTATCTGTTGAACGTATGTTCTCCCATTTAAAGCTCGTACTTTGTGAATACAGAGGCCGCATGGGCAATGAATTAACTGATGCTATTGTGTTTATGCGGACAAATAAATCTGTGTAAAGTTGAAATCATTTTATTTTTGCTGTCTTTTTGATTGGTTGCTTTTATTTTTCCTTCTTTTAGTCATTTTTGCCACTTTCGTATCTTTGGTTACACTTTTTAATTGATGTAAATGAAAAATTTTGTACTGCTAAGATCAACAGTCGTTTTGTCGTTTTTTGTTAGTGGAAGCCGAAGCGGAAGCGATAGGTGTGGAAGCGGAAGCGGTTGAAAAATAACCGCTTTCACATCCCTGGTTGCGTCAACGAAGGGTTCCCGGCGTAAAACTAATCCCATACTATATACATATTAATCAAAAGAAACTTAACACCGGATCCTTCAAGGCCCTCACTAAAGGCAGTGCTGGAGATTAGCAGACTACTGTAAAAAATTTTGCTACTGTTGATAAAAAAAAAAAAAAGAGGTAGATGACCTAAGAGGATACAGAGAGAGAAGTTTAAAGGAAAAACTTTTGAATTAACCCTCATACATCTGTACGTGGATTACGTTTTGTAACGTTAAAGTTCATTGGAGTCACATTTGACCCCATGCTTAAAATTGCTTTAATCATGATTTTAAGCAATGCTGAGGTTTTCGTTTGTTACAATTATCAATTAAAGAAGCTATAAGAATATCAAAACAATTGTTTTTGCATAATTTTAGTGCAGTGTCGACATTCAAACATAAAAATAATATAGGCCAATTTTTTCCTCAAGTAGCCTTCAGTGAATTTGTTGGAAAATTAAACATAAGTGTGATTTATGATAGGATTAGAACTTGATCTAAGTTGATATTTTAAGTATTTTGATTCACAAGCCTGTTACATGAATCTAAACTGCATGTAATTCAAAGAATCCAATTGGGTAAAAAAGTTGGTTACTTAGAGGTTAAATGCATTAAGTACTAAATTGAATCAATCGACCACACCAATTCTGCTAAGTACCGGGTATAAGAAAACAAGTCTTTATACCAGCAAACTTAAACAGTTCTTGAACACAACAAGAACAAACTTGCAATGAAATTTCGTATAAACAAGGACTTCAATTCACATACATAAAACAGGAATGAGAAACTAGTTCATACAAGAAACTAGTTAAAAAAAAGCTGCAACAAAAATTCTGATAGGTAAACAATGATCATCCTAGAAAACACATTTCTATTTCTCTCAGCCATTGTTTTTTCTGAAAGACCTAAAAAAATCGCTGGGAAAAAAAGAAAATAATTAAGCAGTTATCAAAAAAACAAGAAATGTAGCAACTGAAGAATACAGTATAAGACATAATACTACATAATAATATTACATATTGGGGTCAATTTTGACCCCAATTAACGTTTATGGTATATTTTGTGAAAGAATAATATAAAAAAGAAAATTAGCGTTTTGAAGGGAACATCATTTTCGTTTGTAGAAATACAGTCTGAAGAATTCAAGAGGGCACAACGTGAACAACCAAGAATAAAAAGAGTTATTGCAAATTAACTTGTCTTGGGGTCAGTTTTGACCCCAATAACCATATGAGGGTTAAGAGTGGGAACACTTAAATATTAAATTCAAGAATGGTAAAGGAAGAGGACTGGAAAATCTGATAGCCAGAGGAAAAATGTACACACTCTGAGTGAAAAAGATAAAATAAAATGTAGCAAGGCTGAAAACATTAAAGGGGTGGAGTACGGTAAAAAATGAAGTTGGCATTATTTTGAAGGAACAATTGATCAAGAATGTGCTGGAAGTAGAGAGGGTGTCAGACAGAATTGTCAAAATAATGATAGTAGTCGAAGAAGAAATGGTTAATGTCATTAGAGCATATAATCACCAATGGGTTGCAACATGGAAGAAAAACAGTAGAGAACACTAGATCAACTAGTAGAAATTACCCTTATCGGAAGTAATGACCCTGATCGGGAACATTAGTCACGTGTTCATGACGTCAACTCAGTATTGTTCCCGATCGGGGCATTTTACATCATATCTTCACTGCTATTTATCATTGGGGTAGGTTGCGTTATGCATTTGGGCTTTTCTCTGTGAGCGGACTTGGGGAGGTGGATTAGTAGTCATGACAACAAAGATCAAAGCCGATAGAAACCGCGATCTTTTTTACTTTGAAACTAGAGTGTTGGACATTCTGTAACAGTAAAATCAACTTTATTTGATTTTATAAGTAGCCTAAATTATTTTTTAAATTTGTAGTTAGAGTATAATTTTTTCAATAAATTCTGGTTACCGCTGGCTGGTAAGTCAATCTAACATGAAAACTCGATGAAATAAGTTTCGAAGAAAGAAGAGCTCCGGAAAGTTTGCTCAAGCATGTATTTGCGTCACAGACGCGAATAACAAATCTCGCTTGCTGATTATTAAAAAATGTAAAAAAACTTAAATTACAGCTTATCAACGACATGCAAGCACAAAATCTGCTACCATGCTCAGACGACAGGAAAAAATACTTCATGAAAGTATTTGTTTGGATTGTGTAAACTATGCTGAAAAGTTGCGTTTATCTTCTGATAGGAGTTCCACTTTCATCGAAGGCAGACAAACGTTTTAATGCAAGCCCACTAGTTCTAAAGATAATACGCTCAGTAAGTTAGACAAAGAAATTCCAGTTTTCGACATTGAAAGGCTAAATTCAATAATTGATAGGAATATTGAGGAACTAGTAGAGAGAAGCGGGCTCAGAGCTTAATTGTACTTAATCATTTAACCAGTCTGTACTTCATCATTAACCTGTCCAGTCCCAATGTAACTTGGGGTAAAGCTGAATAAGTCGCTCACTTTCCGTCACCTCCTCGAGGCTTTTCGCAAAAGACTTTCCACCCGAGTTGCGCTGTTGAGGCAACTTGCGGGATCCGGATGGGGTGCAGGTGCCAAGACATTGCGCATCTCTGCTCTTTCCTTGGTCTACCTTGCAGCTGAGTACTGTGCACCAGTTTGGTGTCGTAGTATGCATAGGCCTACTCGCCTCATTGACAACATTCTCAATGATGCTTTGTGCATTGTCGCTAGATGCTTGCATCCCACACCAACGGAGGACTTGCCTGTCCTTGCAGGCATCCAGCGAGCTGAGCAACGCTGATTAGGAGCGACATTCTCTTTGGCAAATCGTGCTATGCATGATCCCAACCATGTACTGTACCGACAGTTGGTTGGGCAGCAGGATGCGCACCTGGGGAGACTTAGATCAAGACGCCCATTTGCACCTGCTGCGTGGAAACTATGAGGTAGTCGGTCTAAACTGGACATCCGCGTGAAGCAGTTGACGGAACATAAATGGAACGCGGACTACTTGGAGAGTACTTCAGGTAGTCCATGTTTTCATTCCCAGGGTCAGTTATAGGCCACTTGGAATGAGTCTGCCCAGAACATCGTGGGCAACGCTCAATTCGCCGGCGGAATGGTGTAGGATCTTTTCAAAATGGGGTCTCACTCCATCACCGAATCGCGTATGTGGCCCCACTGAGCAAACTTCGGTATTCGATGGTCTACTTCACCTGATCTAAATGGCTATTAGGAACATCAATAATCTCCCTGCTTCTATGCTTTCTTCCGTCAGCTGCTCTCTTTATTGCTGACGATCTGTCCATTTGGTTCTTCTTCCTTTCGGTCCCTACTGCGTTGGAGGCCACGCAAGGAGCTTTGATTTAATTGGAGCGCTGGTCTGAGTACTGGTGCCTTCTTCTCAGTCCGAGAAAATGTGAGGTCTCCTTCTCAGTAAATCCTCACCAAGCTAGCCTCCAGCCCATCCTTCTCTTATTCAACTCCCTCCTTTGTTTCAATCCCGCTCCAACTTTTCTTGGGGTCACCTTCGACTGCACTCTTTTCTTTTCTAAACATGTATCTTCACTGAAGGCCAAGTTCTTTGCGGGTCTCACAGCTTTACGCTGTATCTCTGCTTCCTCATGGGGTCCCTCTAAGGAGTCCCTCTCTCTCTCTCTTCTGTATAAAGCTTTTATTTGGCCCCTTCTCACTTATGTTTCACCCGGATTGTTTCCTTTCGTAAACGTTACCAATATCACCAAATTGGAACGCCTTCACCGGGTGGTTAGTCGCACCATCACCAGCTGCCTCTCGTCTTCCCCTATCCCATTTCTTCTCTTTGAGGATTCTCTTCCTCTCCTATGAGTCACACTGACTCATTTCCCTTTGTCATTTTATAAGTGGGCTCTTCGTCTCCCAACCTTCTTCCCCATTTTAGGTTTGGCCAGACATGGAGTAAAACCAAGGCTCTGCAGATCGTCCTGGAGAGCTTTTATATTCACTCATTCTCTCATGCTTCCTTCTACCTCTCCTAGGGAGGCTCTTGATACTTGCCCTCCCTTTCCTCCTTGGAACCTGCTTTCCTTCACTGTGAAGGCCACTCTTTCTTTCCCATGCTCCAGCTCCGATCCACTCTTTCTCGCCAAGGTGCAGCTCTCGCCCACCTTGAATCTATCCCACCTTACGACCTGGTACTCTGGACAGACAGCTCTGTTCCTTTTCCTTTTGACAATGGCGGCTCTGGCGTTCTTTCCAACTGCTCTCTCTGTGGTACTAAGGCCACTCTTTTTTTCAGCAGGCCCAGTATGTTCAAGTTTTTCTGTTGAAGCCTGCGCCATTGAGCAAGCTCTTTGCTGGTCTCGGCAGCACCAACAAGTCTGCCACTTTTCTTCTCTTCTCCTCCTGTCTGACTCTCGTTCTGTCCTCATCATCATGTTCTCTCCTCCGTCTTTCCTGTTACCTCAATCTTTCTGGCAGAAACTGTCTTCTCTCTCCTCCTGTTCTATCAGGCTACAATGGGTCCCTGGACACTTGTTTCTTCCGGGAAACGGCGCAGCTGATGAGCTGGCCAGACGGGGAGCGATACTCGTGTCCTCTGCAATCCCTTGTAGTCTTTTCCTCTTATCTCTTGTATCCACTCATCATTTTTCTCTGACTGGAGGCGTACTGTCTCATCAAAATTCTTTGACACACAGGTTCCCTGGATTTCCACCGAGGAACTTGTGCTCCCTCATCACGCTTGCTGTGTGCTTTTTCGTCTTCGCTTCAACAGCCTACTGTTAAGCTGTTATCTTTCTAGGATTGGCAGAATCGAAAATCCTTCCTGCAGCACCTGCGGACACTTGTCCCAGGACACCTCTCATGTCATTTTGCACTGTCCAGCTACGGACTCTTTGCGCCGCTCGCTTTTTGGCGACTCTCTGTCTCTTTACGACCTCTGGTCCAGGCCCTGGAGAGTTTCGCGGTTTCTAGTGCTCCATGGTCTTCCGCCATGCCCCCATCCCTCGAAAGGGATTGGGTATCAACAACATCGAACGAAAACAGGATTAACAAACGCCCCATTTGCTCTTTGCCTTGCGTAATGTGGATTGTTATCAATCTGAAATTCTGCCTCAACATACTCTAAGTTTTCATTTAAATTAAACAATAGATCTTATGACATTACAGCTCCAGTTCTTGCAAATTATTCATAATTATCTAAATCATAAATAAAATTAGTCACTTTAAAACAAAATGCCTGGAAAGATTTTTGAAAATGTTTCTCTACCATGAAAACCGTATTACACAGAGCAGATGATAGCCTTCGTCAAAAATGAGCGCAGAAAAAACCTAGGGGTACTTGAACTTCCTTCCATTCTTAGTTGGTGTAGTCCAGTGAAATTATTTGCCAAACTGAAAATTCAACCAATTAATCAGCTAAAAGCTTAGCTAATAAAATATAGATTAGCTTGCATGTGAAAAAAAATAAAAGACAAATAATAAGCTGTTTAATTAATATCCTAGGTTGCTACACATTTAAACTTAAAAGTTCTAACGTTTTTGAAAAATCACAACGGTAAATTTTTTTCCTCTTCGGTAACTTAATGTTTTTTTGGGTGAGCAACACGATAGAAGTGTTAAAACATCCCGATTTTGCTCCGGTTTTTGCGCATTTTAATTTTGTTAAATTCTTTGGTCCAAAGTAGGGTAAATGACCCCGATCGGGGAGCTGATTTTCCCCGATCGGAGTCATTTCCCTTATGTGAGTATTTTCCTCCAGTTGCTCTAGTGCTCTCTACTGAAAAACAAAATTTTGGGAATGATCTAGATGACGTGATGCATAGCATACCGGAAAAAAAGTGATGATAGCAGCAGATCAAAATGGAGATGTTGGTGAAGGAAAATCGCTGACAAACATGGGGACTTTGGAAAAAGAATGCAGGTAGCTATTTTGAATACCTACTTCGTGAAAAAGGAATAGCGCAGAGTGACATGTAGGAGTGTTGGAAGGTGCTCGCAGGTATACTACGTCTTGCACAAAAGAAAGCATTTATAAAAGGTAGAAATTGCAAATAGATGTTGGGAGACAATGCAGCTAAGCAGCATCGGATAGTAGGGTTTGTCTGTGGAAACTGGAAGTGAGAAAAGAAAAGATACTTGAAATCCTCCCTAAAATCAGATGGTGGAAATTGAAAAACAAAGACTACTGCATGCAATTTAAGGAAGAAGTAAAAAGGTTTTCAAAAGATAATGAGGATAGGAATGCTGTCGCAGCAATGGTGAGAAATGTTACCAGAAATGTGCTTGGTCAACATCTGGTCAGAGGAAAAGAATAAAACAGTGGCTATTTTGCCGTCGACGGCAATTTGCCCTTGGAATCTATTTTGCCGTGATCATTCACGTGTGTTTATATAGCCAAATTTGCTATATTAACATTAGTGACACTGTGGTGTAGTGGATAGAGCGCTGGTCTTGAGATACCATGGTTTCAGGTTCGAATCTCAGCTGGCCAGGGCATTAAAAGAAAGGCAGTGTACACTGAAGGGGCAGGCCTGGTATGTAAATGTATGGGGCAGTGTACACTGGAAGAGAGTGTACAGGGTGGGGGATAGAGACCTGGGGGTGCAGAATTTTTTTTTTGGTTTTTAAAATTGACCAATCAGAAACGACCAAAAGTCACATGTTTAGTACGTCATGGAACTAACGAAATCGCGGACTCAAATAGTCCGCGGACTGTTTCGAGTCCGCGGAAAAAAGGCCTTAATCAATAGCATAAACAAAATGAAGTTAACCCGATCAAACATAGTTAAACAAAAAAAAAATTTATTGAAAAAGCAAACAAATGTTCAAATGAAACAACCTACATGTATGACACCTTGCGCAAATTGTTGCTATGACAACAGAGAATGCTAAATCAATACTGTATCAAATATTGCAAAGTTAGACAAAAAAATCTGAATCAAAATCATGTGACGGCTTGTGCATGCACCATCAACATCACATGTCATAGCACAGTCGATGGAGTATCGGAAATCAGCGTTCAAGTACGTGCACAAGCCGTTGCTATGGCAACAAAACACCCTGATATATCGTTGGTTTGTGGAAGAAATCCCTATTTGGATGCACACTCCTCCTGATTTCGATCCCAGTGACGGCTTGTGCACGCACAATCAACGTAGCATCTCATACCACAGTCCATGGTGTACCGGAAAACAGCGTTCAAGTACGTGCACAAGCCGTTGCTATGGCAACAAAACACCCTGAATTATAGTTTGTTTGTAAAGGAAATCCCTGTTTGGATGGATACTCCTCCTGATTTCGATCCCAGTGACGGCTTGTGCACGCACAATCAATGTCACATATTATAGCACACTCAATGGAGTATTGGAAAACAGTGTTCAAGTACGTGCACAAGCCGTTGCTATGGCAACAAAACACCCTGAATTATAGTTTGTTTGTAAAGAAAATATCTATTTGGATGGATACTCCTCCTGATTTCGATCCCAGTGACGGCTTGTGCACGCACAATCAACATCACATATTATAGCACACTCAATGGAGTATCGGAAAACAGTGTTCAAGTACGTGCACAAGCCGTTGCTATGGCAACAAAACACCCTGAATTATAGTTTGTTGGTAAAGGAAATATCTATTTGGATGCACACTCCTCCTGATTTCGATCCCAGTGACGGCTTGTGCACGCACAATCAACGTCACATATTATAGCACACTCAATGGAGTATCGGAAAACAGTGTTCAAGTACGTGCACAAGCCGTTGCTATGGCAACAAAACACCCTGAATTATAGTTGGTTTGTAAAGGAAATATCTATTTGGATGGATACTCCTCCTGATTTCGATCCCAGTGACGGCTTGTGCACGCATAATCAATGTCACATGTCATAATACAGTCGATGGTGTACCAGAAATCGGCGTTGAAGTACGTGCACAAGCCGTTGCTATGGCAACAAAACACCCTGAATTATAGTTTGTTTGTAAAGAAAATATCTATTTGGATGCACACTCCTCCTGATTTCGATCCCAGTGACGGCTTGTGCACGCACAATCAATGTCACATGTCATAGCACACTCGATGGTGTACCAGAACTCGGCGTTCAAGTACGTGCACAAGCCGTTGCTATGGCAACAAAACACCCTGAATTATAGTTTGTTTGTAAAGGAAATCCCTGTTTGGATGGATACTCCTCCTGATTTCGATCCCTGTGACGGCTTGTGCACGCACAATCAATGTCACATATTATAGCACACTCAATGGAGTATTGGAAAACAGTGTTCAAGTACGTGCACAAGCCGTTGCTATGGCAACAAAACACCCTGAATTATAGTTTGTTTGTAAAGAAAATATCTATTTGGATGGATACTCCTCCTGATTTCGATCCCAGTGACGGCTTGTGCACGCACAATCAACATCACATATTATAGCACACTCAATGGAGTATCGGAAAACAGTGTTCAAGTACGTGCACAAGCCGTTGCTATGGCAACAAAACACCCTGAATTATAGTTTGTTTGTAAAGGAAATCCCTGTTTGGATGCACACTCCTCCTGATTTCGATCTCAGTGACGGCTTGTGCACGCACAATCAACGTCACATGCCATAGCAGGATTATTGGAGTATCGGAAATCAGCGTTCAAGTACGTGCACAAGCCGTTGCTATGGCAACAAAACACCCTGAATTATAGTTTGTTTGTAAAGGAAATCTCTATTTGGATGCACACTCCTCCTGATTTCGATCCCAGTGACGGCTTGTGCACGCATAATCAACGTCGCATCTCATACCACAGTCGATGGTGTACCGGAAAACAGCGTTCAAGTACGTGCACAAGCCGTTGCTATGGCAACAAAACACCCTGAATTATAGTTGGTTTGTAAAGAAAATATCTATTTGGATGCACACTCCTCCTGATTTCGATCCCAGTGACGGCTTGTGCACGCATAATCAATGTCACATATCTTAATGCAGTCGATGGTGTACCGGAAAACAGTGTTCTAGTACGTGCACAAGCCGTTGCTATGGCAACAAAACACCCTGAATTATAGTTTGTTTGTAAAGGAAATCCCTGTTTGGATGCACACTCCTCCTGATTTCGATCCCTGTGACGGCTTGTGCACGCATAATCAATGTCACATATCTTAATGCAGTCGATGGTGTACCGGAAAACAGCGTTCAAGTACGTGCACAAGCCGTTGCTATGGCAACAAAACACCCTGAATTATAGTTTTTTTTACAAAAAGTCCCCTATTTGGATGCACACTCCTCCTGATTGCGATCCTTGATCGCTCAAATCCTTTTTCTTTGATTATAGTGGCTCATGCAGACATCTTGATACTGCCTATTTTTGGATACAGGTTGTGTAAACGTTTTGATTTCGAGTGTCTTCTACTTCGGATCAACTTGCGATCAAAGCAATGAGACCATCAACAAGCTTCAAATCAATTTTTCTGTCAATGAAATGCGTATCAATTTTGAACTTTTTGTCCTTTTGTACTTTTTACCGATAGTATTTGGGAAATATTGCAATAATTGTCCCAACTTGCTTGTTTATACTGTACAATGTACCGTACTGTGTTGTTATAACTTGAAGTCGTTGTTTTATAATTTTTTTGTTCAACAAGCAAACTTCGCTGTGGTTGAATCCTGCTGATAAGCCTAAATTTAACTGAAGTCTCACATGATTTTTTTCTCCGTTAATCATTGGATTCGTGTACAAAGTTTTCATTTACCCAACAGGTGATGAATGGTTTGATGGAACAAAATTATGATAACTTACAGACTAACTGACTTTACTCAAATGAATTACCGTATTTGCCGGTGTATAAGTCGACCTTTTTCGATCAAAAATCGACCTAAAAAAATCGACCTCGACTTATACACCGAGTCATGAAATTCAACTTTGTATTATCATAAAATCGTAAATTTCCGTCGAATTTTAGGGGGTCGACTTATACAACGAGTCGACTTATACACCGGCAAATACGGTAAGAATTAAGTTGTTTTGACGATGACAGATTATAGAATTCAAAGTTTTAGAGAAAATCGAAATAAAAATCTAGAATATTGCTTTTAAGTCTACATGTAACTAAAGTATCATATGATTTATTTTCTACATTAGTGATTGAATTTACATATAAAGTTTTCATTTATTCCGTTGCAAATGAATGGATCGATGGACCAAAATGAGAATTTTACACAAATAAATGAGAATTGAGTTGTTTGATGATGGAAGGAACCGTAAAAGAATATGAATGAGGAAAACAGGGAATATATTTATCTATCAAAATGTTACTGATTCCCCTTTTAAAGTACACTTGATTTTGGAACAGTAATTACTTATATCAAAGAACCATTAACTTTTCATTATTAATCTCAGCACTGCTACTGGTATGATTGAAGCTGGCACAACGGGCTGAACTTGTATTCTCTACTATGACGTCACTGATAGGATAATAAAATGAATAAACTGCGCTTTTTATATTGCGAATGTAATTTTTAACAAAATTTATTTGACAAAACTTTTTAGAAAATTTTTCTTCTTCGAACGATTTCGGTAATGTGTCTTTTACCCAAACGCTATGAAGCCACCGTAGTTGTGTTTTGTAGTAAAACTGTACAGGCTAGTGGAACAACTGACCTCTTTCCTACAAAAATTTTTTCCCCGGATGTGCTACAAGTGAACCAAAAAATTTCATTTAAGCGCATCTTACGAAGAAATACTAGAATAGGCCTAGCCATGATTTTTATTAACATGATATTGCAAAAATTTGTCCCACTTGGAAACATTTTAACTGTTGGAATCATCTTTTAAATGACGTAAAATTTTGGCTACGTCGTCACAGTGCTAAAAGTGACGATCTTTTAGTCTATCGAAATCACATTTGGTCACTTCTTAACTGCGCTTCATACGAAAAATTCAATGATTTAGAAAGACAACTTAAAGATACATGGACCAGAGCATTTTACGATTACTATGAAAGTCACTTAAAAATCTCAATAATCAAACGATCCGGTCGATGGCTGCTTGAAAAGGCAAATATTTACAGTAAAAGTAGCGGAGCAACCACAAACCCAGCAGAAAGTTTTAATGCTCAAATGAAAAGAGCGATTGGACATTCACAAACGAAGTTGCATGATTTTATGCTCACTGTTTATTTTTTGTAAAACTTTGAACTCCGGGAAATGTTACGTGGATACTGTGGTATGGGCGACTGGCATGTGGTGTATCCCAACTTGCACGTAATATCGAAGATGTTGAATTTCCATCGGATGCTGTTGCTCCAGATCAAATTGCTGAGTATGTTAAAAATGGAAGAAAAAGTGCCTTCTGAAGTAAAAGAGGAATCGTACTCTGTGGAAGGAATGGCAAAATACTTTTGCTCGCAACAGCGAGTCAGTCTGGATACAGCTATGCATTGCTTTCTTGTACGAGGACTAAACAATCGACTGTATACAGTCCAACTGTATCCAGAAAAATGCTCCTGCGGCTCTTCAAAGTCATGTAGGCACATTGAAGCCTGTAATATCGCTGAAGGAAAGCCCACTAACAAGCGAAAAAAAATGTTTAATTTGAGCGTTTTGAAACGAAATGCTCGAGGAAAAAACAAAGCAGGTAGAAAGTTTCCGAGAATTAACTTTGAATTTCAATACACCCCTGCTGCTGATTCTCACAGTGCGTCAGAAAGTAAACATTCATTTCCTTTATTTACTTCAACGCCTAAGAAAAATCAGTCACCAGAAATCACTTCAGCAAACAAGCCATCATCTAGCGCTATTGAAAATACTGATGAATTAACTTTTGTAGTCCCCCCCTGGACAGGATTTCAATTTCCAAAAAATATAACCGATAGCAGTAAACCAATATGCATGGTTGGTGGATATGCTGTGAAAAACAACGATCTGTTTACTCTGCTGCCCCAGAAATGGGTAAATGATGTAATAATTGACTCATTTTGCTAAAATGCAGTTATTCCGAGTACTTAACTTCAAACTATGTAAAAGTTTTGAGTTACAGCACTCATTTTGTGGAATGGTTGAAATGCGGATGTACCAGCCCATCTATGTTTTGGAGTTGGATTTATCAACAAAAACCTATGAATCATCATATTTGGATTATATCTTTAAACGTAAACAATTCGCACTGGGTGGTGGCCATTGTTGTTTTAAAACTAAAATTAATTGTATATTTGGATTCTCTCCACGGAATAAACCGCAATCTCTTGAGAACTATTTTAAATTATGTCAAGTCGCAGCACGTTTCTTATTCCACGTCAATGTTTGAGGAAAAAGATTGGGACATCAGTGCACCTACAGACCTGAACCTTCAGTGGAATAGCTATGATTGTGGAGTGCATGTTTGCATGTACAGTTTTATGGTATGCAACGGTTGCTTCTTTGATTGCAACAATTTGGATTCTAACTATGCAAGAAATTGGATTGCAACTAATATAATATCTGAACCGGAGGAAAAATTAAAACATGAAAAACTTGATTCCAAGCAACGGAGTTCAAGTTTCCCGACGACAAAATGGAGCGAGAATTTTGTGGTAAATCGCAAAAGTCCGAGAGGATTTATATCATCTAAAAACTTTGTAAAAGCTGTCTCTTCCTCTTTGTTAATTGGAAGATATTCTTTATGTGCACTTCAAAGTAGCTGCAAGAAAGCAAGTAATAAAGAAATGATTTTTTACAACGGAGACTGCAGAGACTGGTACCACAAAGAATGTTTGTCTATATCATCATCCCATGAAACATCCGATTCATGTACTTCATATACTTGTCCACGTTGCAATTAATCCTATAAATCCACGTGTATCTTTTCTGCTTTTGTGATAACTAATTAGCCAACCGCTTCGATAACTTGGAACATCACGGAGGCTAAGACAAAAAAAAAGCTTTCTAGTTTTTGATACAAGCTAGGGAAATTGTAATCCCATAATTTTCAAGAAATGAAGGTTAGTAAACAAATTAACATAACAAAATTTGAACTTGTAATTCAGGGTGTTTTGTTGCCATAGCAACGGCTTGTGCACGTACTTGAACGCTGTTGTCCGATACTCCATCGACTGTATTATGACATGTGACATTGATTGTGCGTGCACAAGCCGTCACTGGGATCGAAATCAGGAGGAGTGTGCATCCAAATAGAGATTTCCTTTACAAACCAACTATAATTCAGGGTGTTTTGTTGCCATAGCAACGGCTTGTGCACGTACTTGAACACTGTTTTCCGGTACTCCATCGACTGTGCTATGACATGTGACATTGATTGTGCGTGCACAAGCCGTCACTGGGATCGAAATCAGGAGGAGTGTGCATCCAAAGAGAGATTTCCTTTACAAACAAACTATAATTCAGGGTGTTTTGTTGCCATAGCAACGGCTTGTGCACGTACTTCAACGCCGATTTCTGGTACACCATCGACTGTGCTATGACATGTGACGTTGATTATGCGTGCACAAGCCGTCACTGGGATCGAAATCAGGAGGAGTGTGCATCCAAACAGGGATTTCCTTTACAAACAAACTTATAATTCAGGGTGTTTTGTTGCCATAGCAACGGCTTGTGCACGTACTTGAACGCTGTTTTCCGATACTCCATTGAGTGTGCTATAATATGTGACGTTGATTGTGCGTGCACAAGCCGTCACTGGGATCGAAATCAGGAGGAGTGTGCATCCAAACAGGGATTTCCTTTACAAACCAACTATAATTCAGGGTGTTTTGTTGCCATAGCAACGGCTTGTGCACGATCTTGAACGCTGATTACCGATACTCCAATAATCGTGCTATGGCATGTGACGTTGATTGTGCGTGCACAAGCCGTCACAGGGATCGAAATCAGGAGGAGTATGCATCCAAACAGGGATTTCCTTTACAAACAAACTATAATTCAGGGTGTTTTGTTGCCATAGCAACGGCTTGTGCACGTACTTGAACGCTGTTTTCCGGTACACCATCGACTGTGCTATGACATGTGACATTGATTGTGCGTGCACAAGCCGTCACTGGGATCGAAATCAGGAGGAGTGTGCATCCAAAGAGAGATTTCCTTTACAAACAAACTATAATTCAGGGTGTTTTGTTGCCATAGCAACGGCTTGTGCACGTACTTGAACGCCGAATTCTGGTACACCATTGACTGTATTATGACATGTGACATTGATTATGCGTGCACAAGCCGTCACTGGGATCGAAATCAGGAGGAGTGTGCATCCAAACAGGGATTTTCTTTACAAACAAACTATAATTCAGGGTGTTTTGTTGCCATAGCAACGGCTTGTGCACGTACTTGAACACTGTTTTCCGATACTCCATTGAGTGTGCTATAATATGTGATGTTGATTGTGCGTGCACAAGTCGTCACTGGGATCGAAATCAGGAGGAGTGTGGATCCAAACAGGGATTTCCTTTACAAACAACTTATAATTCAGGGTGTTTTGTTGCCATAGCAACGGCTTGTGCACGTACTTGAACGCTGTTTTCCGGTACACCATTGACTGTGCTATGACACGTGACGTTGATTGTGCGTGCACAAGCCGTCACTGGGATCGAAATCAGGAGGAGTGTGGATCCAAACAGGGATTTTCTTTACAAACAAACTATAATTCAGGGTGTTTTGTTGCCATAGCAACGGCTTGTGCACGTACTTGAACGCTGTTTTCCGATACACCATTGACTGTGCTATGACACGTGACGTTGATTGTGCGTGCACAAGCCGTCACTGGGATCGAAATCAGAAGGAGTGTGCATCCAAATAGATATTTTCTTTACAAACAACTTATAAGTCAGGGTGTTTTGTTGCCATAGCAACGGCTTGTGCACGTACTTGAACGCTGTTTTCCGGTACACCATCGATTGTGCTATGACATGTGATGTTGATTGTGCGTGCACAAGCCGTCACTGGGATCGAAATCAGGAGGAGTGTGCATCCAAACAGGGATTTCCTTTACAAACAAACTATAATTCAGGGTGTTTTGTTGCCATAGCAACGGCTTGTGCACGTACTTGAACACTGTTTTCCGGTACTCCATCGACTGTGCTATGACATGTGACATTGATTGTGCGTGCACAAGCCGTCACTGGGATCGAAATCAGGAGGAGTGTGCATCCAAATAGAGATTTCCTTTACAAACAAACTATAATTCAGGGTGTTTTGTTGCCATAGCAACGGCTTGTGCACGTACTTCAACGCCGATTTCTGGTACACCATCGACTGTGCTATGACATGTGACGTTGATTATGCGTGCACAAGCCGTCACTGGGATCGAAATCAGGAGGAGTGTGCATCCAAACAGGGATTTCCTTTACAAACAACTTTTAATTCAGGGTGTTTTGTTGCCATAGCAACGGCTTGTGCACGTACTTGAACACTGTTTTCCGATACTCCATTGAGTGTGCTATAATATGTGACATTGATTGTGCGTGCACAAGCCGTCACTGGGATCGAAATCAGGAGGAGTGTGCATCCAAACAGGGATTTCCTTTACAAACAAACTATATATCAGGGTGTTTTGTTGCCATAGCAACGGCTTGTGCACGTACTTGAACGCTGATTACCGATACTCCAATAATCGTGCTATGGCATGTGACGTTGATTGTGCGTGCACAAGCCGTCACAGGGATCGAAATCAGGAGGAGTGTGCATCCAAACAGGTATTTTCTTTACAAACCAACTATAATTCAGGGTGTTTTGTTGCCATAGCAACGGCTTGTGCACGTACTTGAACGCTGTTTTCCGGTACACCATCGAGTGTGCTATGACACGTGACATTGATTGTGCGTGCACAAGCCGTCACTGGGATCGAAATCAGGAGGAGTGTGCATCCAAATAGAGATTTCCTTTACAAACAAACTATAATTCAGGGTGTTTTGTTGCCATAGCAACGGCTTGTGCACGTACTTGAACGCTGTTTTCCGGTACACCATCGACTGTGCTATGACACGTGACGTTGATTGTGCGTGCACAAGCCGTCACTGGGATCGAAATCAGGAGGAGTGTGCATCCAAACAGGGATTTCTTCCACAAACCAACGATATATCAGGGTGTTTTGTTGCCATAGCAACGGCTTGTGCACGTACTTGAACGCTGTTTTCCGATACTCCATTGACTGTGCTATAATATGTGACGTTGATTGTGCGTGCACAAGCCGTCACTGGGATCGAAATCAGGAGGAGTGTGCATCCAAACAGGGATTTCCTTTACAAACAAACTATAATTCAGGGTGTTTTGTTGCCATAGCAACGGCTTGTGCACGTACTTGAACACTGTTTTCCGATACTCCATTGAGTGTGCTATAATATGTGATGTTGATTGTGCGTGCACAAGCCGTCACTGGGATCGAAATCAGGAGGAGTGTGCATCCAAATAGACATTTCCTTTACAAACAAACTTATAATTCAGGGTGTTTTGTTGCCATAGCAACGGCTTGTGCACGTACTTGAACGCTGTTTTCCAATACTCCATTGAGTGTGCTATAATATGTGACATTGATTGTGCGTGCACAAGCCGTCACTGGGATCGAAATCAGGAGGAGTGTGCATCCAAACAGGGATTTCCTTTACAAACAAACTATAATTCAGGGTGTTTTGTTGCCATAGCAACGGCTTGTGCACGTACTTGAACGCTGTTTTCCGGTACACCATTGACTGTGGTATGAGATGCTACGTTGATTGTGCGTGCACAAGCCGTCACTGGGATCGAAATCAGGAGGAGTGTGCATTCAAATAGGGATTTCTTCCACAAACCAACGATATATCAGGGTGTTTTGTTGCCATAGCAACGGCTTGTGCACGTACTTGAACGCTGATTTCCGATACTCCATCGACTGTGCTATGACATGTGATGTTGATTGTGCATGCACAAGCCGTCACATGATTTTGATTCAGATTTTTTTGTCTAACTTTGCAATATTTGATACAGTATTGATTTAGCATTCTCTGTTGTCATAGCAACAGTTTGCGCAAGGTGTCATACATGTAGGTTGTTTCATTTGAACATTTGTTTGCTTTTTCAATAAATTTTTTTTTTGTTTAACTATGTTTGATCGGGTTAACTTCATTTTGTTTATGCTATTGATTAAGGCCTTTTTTCCGCGGACTCGAAACAGTCCGCGGACTATTTGAGTCCGCGATTTCGTTAGTTCCGTAAGTCATTAAGATTGACCAATCACAAATAACTCAAGGCAAAATAGTCTCTGAGGGTAAAATGCCATCGACGACAAAATAGCCACTGCCAAAGAATAAAGAAACATGGAGGTGGAATAAGAAAGTTTAAGAAAGTATTTAACAGAAAAGGCTGGTAAAAAAACTTGGGACAGCCAGCAGAACAAAAGCAACAGGATTTTGTTCTGGCAGTCAAAGAAAAAAGCAAAAAAGGCTGCAGCAATGACTAAAGAAAAAGCAGCTTAAACAAGATTTGTGTACAAAGCTCAACACCAAATAAAAGTGAAAGATCTTATAGTGATAAGCAAGACAAAGGAATCAAGCTGGAAAAGATGTGTAACAGGTTTGAGCAATAAAGAGTACCTGCAATTATGTTCTAACAAAGAAAGAAGATATCCTGAAATGATGGAATTAATACCATTATGAACTTATCAACAAAGAAAATAAAAGAGAAAGAAGATCGAATTAGCTGGAGAAAGTATCCTAGGAAGTGAAATAGATCTGTAGGATTCAAGTAGGTCTGGAGTGCAATATGGAAGATAAAACATGGAAAAGCAATGGATCCTGATGACATACCCAAGTCATAGCATTGTCTGGGGTATTTGGTGGAGAAGCTATCATTGAAATCAAGTTGATGAATGGCTTTTGGAAGGTAAAAACATGCCAGAAGAGTTGAGGAAGATCACATTGATACCAATGCAGTAGAATTCCGATTATTCAAACTAATTGGGAGCAGGTGTGGTTTGCATAATTGATTTTTTCAGAAAATCGTGCAATACATGCAAAACCAAAATTGTAGCACACTGCCAGAGAAGAATTCCCACTCCTTGTGCTAGTTGATCTACAATCTTAAACTTTGTCTCAATCGTTGCTACATTCTGTTTTTTTTCAAGCAAGATTAAGTCACTGGATTAATTAGAAACTTAAACTCTTTTGCACTTAAACGTTGTTCTTGATCTAGTGCTTTTTGCTTTTGACACATCATGCTAGTAGTGATTGCTCAAGATAAGAACGAGATGCATCTTATATTATGTTTATCAAATTAGTGTTTCGATAATAGGCAATTCAGATTATTTGCATTCTACTGTACCTAGAAATCAAAATGATTTACAAAATTGCAATAATTAAAGCGAGAGATAGTTTGTTTTTGCTTTTGCACATCAACGCAGGAATAAAATTGGTGGGTAATCCTGTACTTTAGCACGGTAAATTAAAAATGCCAGACTTTGTTTGAGCTTCGTGAAAAGCGTGAGTGGGTGTTATTTTGTGCTTGAATGGGACTTATTCGAAATAACTTCCATTGTGATCAATGTAACAATGAAATGGTGTTTGTCAACTATGCTCCATCTATTGTTTATATACGAAAATTATTTAAGCTGAAAGGGCAGTGTACACTGTAGGGCCACGCCTGGTATGTAAATGTACGGGGCAGTGTACACTGGAAGGGAGTGTAAATTTGCACCCCCAGTGTATACTACCCCACCCTTTAATAGAATTTTTTGATTAGTGTGGAACAAAGAAATGTATTCACTAGAATAAAAGAAATGCTATAAAATATTGACTCCAATTATACTTTCAGAATTTGTAGTGACTATTTCACAGGAAATTATAACTTGAGAAGGTATTGCTATAGATAAAAGCAAAAAGTGTGTTGTATTTATTTGCTTTTTTCATGCAGCTGAGTGTTTGACTGAAATGTGATGGTAATGTTTTCTGAAATATTATGCAGTTGTGTTTAATTGAGAGTTATGTAAAACAAAACGTACCTGGTAAAAAATGCAATTATATAATGGATAATAAATCAAAATTTTTTGGTAAAATAAACTTAAGTTAAATCATCACAAAATCCCTTATAACACTTATGTAAGGGAAGTGGTCAATCGTATTAAGTTTGTTGTTTATATGCCCAGTAGATTCAGAGGAGTTAAAACACAGGCACATAGAAAGACTTGTGCTCTATGGTATAGATGTATCCATTACTAATTTTCAAAACAATCAACATAGTAATAGCAAGCAATTATGCAAAAAGAAAAAATAGAAATGATAGGTCTATGTGCAAGCTTCAGTGCTCCCTTACAGTATTTGACTTCTCTTTGTATTTATCGTTTTCAAAAAAGTGTCAAATGCAAAGGGCATTTTGTGGCTTTTTTTCTTTTCTTGCCTGCATAAAGTTTTTTTTTAGGCAGTGGCTATTTTGCCATTGACAGCAATTTGCCCTTGGAATCTATTTTGCCGTAATCATTCATGTGTGTTTATATAGCCGTATTTGCTATCATTATGCCAGTGACACTGTGGTGTAGTGGATAGTGCGCTGGTCTTGAGATACCATGGTTGCGGGTTTGAATCTCAGCTGGCCAGGGCATTAAAAGAAAGGCAGTGTACACTGAAGGGGCAGGCCCGGTATGTAAATGTATGGGGCAGTGTACACTGGAAGGGAGTGTACAGGGTGGGGGATAGAGACCTGGGGGTGCAAAATTTTTTAAATTGGTTTTTGAAATTGACCAATCAGAAACGACCAAAAGTCACATGTTTAGTACGTCATTTAGATTGACCAATCACAAATAACTCATGGCAAAATAGTCTCTGAGGGTAAATTGCGGTCGACGGCAAAATAGCCACTGCCTTTTTTTTATTACTGGTATTTTTTGTTATCAGGAGGCACTGACTAGAAACCCTTTGGGTTATTTTAATGTCTCCTGGCCCTTTGCACACATGTACTATATTATTCTATCATTCTTCATTATTAAAGCAATGTATATTTTGTGATATTGTATTACTGGAAATTTCAAAAAAAAATTTTTATGTCGATATCTAAAGAGTATATTGGGCAAACAATAAACTATGTATGTATGGTAAATTTGTAATTTCTTTTCAGATTATGAGAACTGTAAATAGATTTACGAATATAAGTATTGCTTTGAGAAAAGCTGTTTAGCCATTAGCTTCTTGTGATGCTCTCGTTATAGCAGTATTGCCACAAAAAGGGAAGAGCTAGAGTTAGTAGGTTCAAGTGCGACTGTGATAATCAGCATGTAAGGCTAATATCTCAACAACTACAGGATGGCATTAAGCAACATGCTTTTAAAAGGTTAGCACAACAATTAAATCGCCCATGCCAATTTCAATCAGACTGATTGTGCCAACAAATCTATACTAAACCATACTGAAATTCTGTCATTGTTCAGCATTTTTTAGAAAATGAGCAATATGTGTTAAACTATGGCTACAAGCAATTTTCAATCCTGACCATAGGACGCAGCTCTTCCCATCTTAATCTGTTAGAGGCTGTATATATCAAGACTCAGTGCCCAGTGTTAGGCAGACTGAAAGAGTTTGTTTACACTCTCAAACTGCTCCCATAACTATGGCATTCCAATTTGACCTCTTGCTGCTCATCCTCTAGTAATTGCTATTGCAAAATCTTTATTTTTGGCATGCAATACTATGCAAGGGGTATCATTGGCTTGTCCTGATTCCTTACCATCCTAATTAATGGGGTAAAATGACTTACTCACTTTAGCTCTTCCATTTTTGTGGGGTAACATCACAAAAAGCTTATGGCTAAAACAGCTTTTTTCAAATCTATATTTAAATTCTGCTCCACCAACAATATTTTTATTTACATATCATTGCTTTGATGAGCTCATGAGCAATTGTTGTGGACCAATTTGGAGAAGTTTAGCAAATTTTTGAGGCAGTTGCAACAGGCTAGGGTAGAGCTACTTTGAGCTAGTTTTAGAGAGCATTTGGGCTGGCAATTTGAAGAAAATCTTGCACCACTCTTTACTGCTCTCTCTCTGCACCTGGACTGCTGGCCTGTGGTTTCCACTATAAGGAAGTTTTTTTATTTGGGAAAATTTGACCCAAAAATTTATGAAAAAGAAAAGTTGGGCAGAAATCGAAAGGAAAAAAGAAAATTAGTTAAAAATGAAAGATTACAGGTTGTTACCTGCAGAAATATTGGAATTCTGGGAATGAAAAGTCTTCTAATTCTCGTATGCCATAATCTGCAATTTTACACAAAACTAGTTTTATCTTTTATCATATGCAAATGCATGGCACTTTCAACCTAACTTAATGCTCAACTTTGATTGTGTTTAATGGCAGTTCTGTTGCACTCATGTCACTGTCATAAAGTCATACTGTACTGTGGACAAGTAAGCATGAAGGTTAAGCTTGCATAGTTTAAGTTACTTGATATGTTTGAGGTCAGCAGCTTATGTTTTGCACAATAGACAATACAAATACCAGGACTTGCTTGCCTTTTGCATAGTATCAAGAGCTTGTGACCACAGGGATGTGACAGCACTATTGTTCTAGCAGTTGCTAGACTTAATGCACCTGCAACAACCACCACTCATTCATGAGTGATACGACTTTGCAGATTACTGACAGACCATCCACTACAGTTGACCTACAGGGTGGTCAAAAAGTCCGATAATATTTTAAAGTTAATTTCAAAGTAAAATGTTACTTGACTTTTTGACCACCCTGTAGAATAGGTCTCACTAGTGTGACAATCTAAGCTATGCTTTATTAAGTCTCTAGCTTCTTGTCGGTCACTAACTGCACTGAAGAGACCTGATAAGTTGAATCAGTGTCACTGTCTGCAGTTTGCTAAGTGCATCGCCAGGCTCTTGCATCATGTAAAGTAGATTTTATTTGACTTTAAGTGGGCACTTAAACCAGTTGCTACGAGGGTAAATCAAAAAGTTCTAAGACAAATAACATAAATTCAATATTTATTGAAGTTGCACGATTATTTTTCTACATAAGATCCACCTAACTCAATACACTTTTGCAAGCGATGTTTCCATCGAGAAATTCCTTCTTGATAGAATTCTGGAGTTTGTCTAGTCAACCAGGTCACAGCCTCCCTCTTTGCTTCATTTATGGATTGAAATCTTGTTCCTTTCAAATGCTCCTTCAGTTTTGGAAATAGGAAGAAGTCACAAGGAGCTAAATCAGGACTGTAGGGAGGGTGTGAAAGGATTTCCCAGCGAAACTCTCGTAAAATTGTCGTTACAGTCTTGGCCGTGTGTGCTGGAGCATTGTCATGATGGAACAAAATTTGACGATGAAGCTTTCCTCGTCACTTCTTGGCCAATGCAGTCTTTAGCTTTCTCAAAACTTTTTCGTAATAACTTGCAGTGATAGTTTTCTGTCCTTCAAGAAAATCTAACAAAATGATTCCATCTTTATCCCAAAAAACAGTTGCCATGATTTTTTGAGATTTTGCGGTATTTTTACTGAGATTGAATTTATGTTATTTGTCTTAGAACTTTTTGATTTACCCTCGTATGTTGTAAGAATGAATGTTTTGTAACTGTGTCGAGTTCTATGGTAGCAGATGAAAAAAACTTAACAATAAAACTATTAGTCGACTTTATACTTAATTAAGCAAACTTTTGTGAGCAAATACTCATGTTGTCAGGCAAATAGTTTAGGGACTAATAAATCAATGGTTCTCATCCAATGAGCAAGAACCCACTAGTGGGCCACAGCACAAATTCAGGTGGCCCATGGTGTCAATTTCAACTGCTCAAAATAGTGGTTCCCAATGTGAAAAAAATATAAAAAAAGGATTTGCACTTGATTGGATGGAAAGTGAAAGGGATGAGCATAAAACACTTCATTGATCAAAAGTGGGCATGATCATTAAACAGTTAAGAACTCCCGTAATGAACTGATATTAATCCCTTAATAATCACTTTTACCAGCCATCTTGTGTAAGAGTAACTAAAAATCTAATTTAATTCTTTGGTTATAGCAAGGTTACATTGCAGGTGTATAGTGCATAAGAACGTTTTCTGAGACTACCAATTTTTTATTTGTCAATAATAAAAATGTTTTTCAAAATTATTTGTATATTTTCCACCGTTTTAATTTGTTCTGCTGGTTCTGATGTTGAAGTTGCTGTGAATTCTTCTTGGTTTGACTTTTGGTTCTTTCGTCTATTATTTAATTTACTTGGTTATGCCACCATTGCTGTTCCAGCTTATATCATAATCAGATATCTACGAAAAATCAACTACAATGACAAAGGTGATTAAAAAGCACTCTACATCATTTGACTCTTTTCATTACTGTTTAAAACTCTGGTGCTATAAATTTGAGGAATAACAATAAGTAAAGCAAATTCACTTTCAGAGTTGTTGCCTGTAAGCTTGTATTTTTGAAGTATGATCTACCTTCAATACTTTAATTACTTGTATTAGTGACTAGTCTACAATAGCTCTATGACTTTTATCATAGGTGGTGGCTAGAGTGCCGGCACTGGCTTTTTAGCTATTAACACTAAAATGCTGGTAAACTGCACTTCCTTTAAGAAAACACATTAGATGCAATTTCTAAATTGACTCTAGGTGAAGTGGTTAGTGTGGCTACCTCTGAATGCATGGTCAGAGATTCGATTGGTTCCAGATTGGGCTCCTCTACTTTTATAGTTTAGTTAGAATTGGATTGTTTAGGGCAAGCATTGCAGTAATATTTTTGTAATTACATGACAGGAGTGTACGTTGCTGGGAGGGCCTGGGTATGAATAATGAATGGGAATGTACACTGAAGATTAAATGTTTGCACTAATCAATGACGTCTGCTGCTGGCATTTTAGGGTTGAAAGCTAAAAAGCTGATGCTGGCACACTAGCCACTGCCTTTATCATAATATCACTTATTAATAAAATACATTTTAGTGGTAGGATAAGCCTACTAGTCTTCTGCATTTTGTCATCTTTTACAAGCTTGCATTAGTCAACAACAAAGCTCTGCAACATCACTGATTTTGATTACAGGTTCTGGTTTTTGCTTTCCTGTTGTGAAGAGTTGTGTTTTTGGTGTTGATGTTTCTGCAGCTGGTCATGCTTTGACTTCAAGTGGAACAGAAAAGTCTGGCTACAATAAGTTACCTCGTGGCATTCTTTTACTTATTTGCTTTTCTGGCTTACAGGTTAGCTAATTTGTAGAGTGGTCCAATTTTTAAAATTCTGATTTGTCTCCATTAACGAAGCTGGTTAGATTTACCTCGTGTTTCTAGAAAGTTAATAGGCAACATTGTACCACTTCATTTTGTCAGTGGCATCTTTCTTTTTTACTCCAATCTGATTTTTCCACTTGCCTTCTACATGTCATCTTCAGTTGTTCGTGTCTTCTTTCAGCCATTTTGAAGTCCAATCCTCATCTCAACATCTCATTACCATCCTTCCTCAAAACATGCTTATACCATCACACACCACTGGCCTCAGCTATTCCAGCCAAATTTTCTTCTAAACCTAGCAAATCCATTAGTTCTTGGCTACTGCTTTTCTCAATTAATTTAATGTTATGCATTGCTTTTATCATTGTTCTTCTCAAAATTTCAATCTCATTTTGTCTAAGACACGACATGCTGCTTCAATACATCACTGTCGACCTTACATAGCTGTAATAAATCCTTTTATTTTCAACCAAAGCCTTCTTTCATAAAGCAACTGCCCACAATGTCTAAATTTTATCCATTTAGTTCTTGATCTTGCTGCCATCACTGCTTCACTTCCACCATTGGCATTCAACCTGTCCTGTAAGTAACAAAAACTCTTCACAACTTTACCTGGCTGTAAAATGATAATAATTTTTCATCTGGTTCCACAAATCCTTTTTATTGCCTGAATACATCGTTCATAAGCAAACCTTTTTACCATGACTACAGGCACTTTCTTTACTTTTGTGCATCTACCATGCACTTATTTACCACTTTTTGTGCAGCACTAAGTTTGCCTTTACCTTATTGCCACATTGCTCATGGATCAACTTTGCTCGTGAGCATTTCTTCTTTCAAACCGCTCACCATCACTTGGTTTTTTTGAGGTTAACCTTTAACCTGGTGCTCTCAAATGCCTTTTTCCCTGTCAAAAACTTACCTCTGAAATTTTCTATGCTTTTGATGTTAAAAGCTAAGTAATATGCTTATTAATTTTCATTCATCAAGCCTTCTCTTGCATACTTTGTTATTACATTCACTGCAATTGCAAAACACAGTGGTGACAACACAGATCCTTCATGTGCACTAACTACAGCTACAATTCTTCAGATTACTCTTATTCCAACTCTGACTTCTCATCTTTGCACCATAGCAAAGGCTCATCATTGCTCTTGCAATTGCAGCTGATAAACCTTCTTCATTGTTCTCTCTAACACTTTTCCTGAAACTCTTATCAAATGCCCTCTCAATATCCACAAAACATATCGACAACTTTTTTCCCTTTGTCTTTTATATTTTACGTGCTTTCTTTTTACCACAAGCAATGCATCTGTTGTTCCTCTACCTGGCATAGAACCAAAATACATTGCAACAGCATTCACTAATGCTTCCAGCACTTTTTCAACAATCTTCATAGCATGCTTTAACGGCTTTACCCTCTTGTATGTATTACAATTTCTTACATCTCCTTTTCCATCGAAAATTGGCACTACAAACTTGTTTGCCATTTATCTAGTGTACCTTTCCATGTGACAAATGTTGGCAACATTCCATCATCTTACCAATTCTACTTCTCCACTGGCAGATATCATCTCTGCACATGCTTCTGAGGGTCCTGCCACCTTTCCTGATTTCATTGATTTTTTTTGATATCACCATTTCTTTCTAGGTTACCTTTTCAATGGTCCCTCCACCATATTAGCTTTTTTCATGTGATCCCAATCATTGTCTTTATGATTTCCATGTGATTTTTTCAAATTCTTTTTTGTCTTTTTTCCTGAAACTTAACTTTTTGCTTATGCTTTTATGTATATCTTATGCTTTTCCTACTTCAATATCTTTTCCATCTTTTTTCATGAGCTTCACTAGTTTAAAAATGTTGTTTGGCTTTTTGCTCAATTTTGTTTAGTTTTTTTCAGCTTTTTTCATTGAAGTAGCAATGACTTTCTTGGGATCAATTTTTATGTTCTTTTATCTAGCTTTGTTTTCCTCAAATCAATTTATGCACATCTTTTCTTATGCCACTTTCTTTTGTTGACTAGCTTCCTTTACCTCCTCGTTCTCCCACCACTTATTACCACGATTCCATCTGTCTTTCTTCTTTCCACATTCCTCATCACAAGCTATTAAAATACCATTTTTAGAATCAATCCAGATACTGGCACATCAACATTAACCAGCTCTTTAACTCTTTCTTTATATCTTGCTTTCCTATTGTTTTCCTTCAACTTCCAAACCCTCCTTCCAACATTTGATTCATTCTTTACTTAATTCTTCAACTCTCTTTTGTTTGTGTCTGTTACCACCAGTTGACCCTGCAATTCCCAGGCGATATCTATTATGATTGATATCCTTTCTGTTGTTTTTACTAACCAACAAGTTTATTTAGCTGCATCTGTCTTGCTTTCTTGGCTTGACAAAAAATGAAAAGATCATTGGTCTAAGGCTCTCAAGTTCATTGACTTCACCTGCTCCAGTTGGTTGGCATGGAATATAGTCAACAACTTGACTGGCAGGACAAGACACCCATTTTGTTCTTGCCCCATTTCTGCTTTGATTGCTTTGCAATTTGAGTTTATAAAATGGGGTTTGTAAGATGAAGGATTGTGAGTAAGCCAGACTCGTCATGCAAGAGGTGATTGAACTCTGGAGAATTCCAACAACCCCTGATAAATGTATTTTGCGAGATTTTTTTCTCCCTACAGCTGTTAAAGTCTGGAAAGCTCTGGTCCCTGATTCCATATGTTCAGAGCTAATACTCAATGCTGGTACTGCCCTAAAGTCCTGGTTAAACAACTTTCTGTGTTTTTGCATGCACCTACTCAACCTTTCTGAAATCTGGAGAAAGCATTAGTGGTTGCTATCTCAAAGCTGAATAAGCCAACAGCAAACCCAGAGAGCTATAGGCCAGTCTCTTTGCTGTGTATCCCTTATAATATCATGGAGAGACTTATCTATACCCACATCAAAACTTATATAGATCTATGGCTAGCTCTAGAGCAAGCTGGATTTCGATGTGAAAAGTCGATCACACACCAAGTCAACCTCCTAACTCAAGAAATTGAGGCTAGCTTTTCAGCTGAAAAGAAGGCCGCTGCTGTGTTTGTTGATCTCACAGCATCCCGTGATGCTGTATGGCATCGTGGCCTCATGCGCAAGTTTCTGTGCTACTGTCAAACAGGCACGTGATCTTAATGATCATGGCATTTGACTGCAACTGCAGTTTACCTTCACCACTGGTTCTGGAAAGCAAAGCAGGCTGCGATGCCTTAACATTGGCATCCTACAGGAATCATTCCTAGCTCCCCTCTCGTTTGATATCTACATACACAACCTGCCAGCAACAATCACCAGAAAGTAAGCACATGCTGACAATCTGGCACTCTGCAAGCAACTGGCAGATGTTAGAGGTGACTCTTCCTCAGGACACGGGAATCCTATCTTGTATCCAGAAATGGAAACTCAAGCTCAGTATATCCAAAGCAACATTGGCTGCCTTCCACCTTTACAACAAGGAGGCACAGTGTGAGTTTAAAATCTCTGTCAAAGGGCAGACCCTATCTTTTTGTGCCAAACCAACCTACCTCAGCATAAAGCTGGATAGGGCAGTCACTTTTGTAGACATTTGGAGTCATTGTGAAAGAAGTCAACAACCCACATTGGGCCTTTGAGGCAACTAGCATGATTAAGCTGGGGTGCAAGTGCCACAGTATTGCACACAGCCACCCTTACCTTGGTCCACTCTACTGCCAAGTACTGTGCATCCGTTTGGTGTTGCAGTGCTTACACTCGCATCATTGACAAGCTGATTGATGATGTCTTGTGCTAATGACCAGATGCCTGCATTCCACTCAATCAGACAACCTTTTTGTTCTAGCCAAGCATCAACTGAGCTTTGCTGCCAAAAAGCTGTACTGTCTCTAACTTTCCATGCCCAGGAGCTAGAACATCTGCTCCATGAAACGCTTGTATCCCCATCTTGTGGACAGTAACAACTCAAGTCAAGACACCCATTTGTGCCTGCAGCACTGGAACTGCTAAACAACTTCTCTCAGCCAGGCACCAGTGTAGCACAATGGGCAAATTGCTTATGGAATAAGGGGTAGCGGGAAAACAGTTCCAGATTCCATTCATTCATTGTAGAGGTCAGTTTAGCACCATTGGCAATGTCCTTTCCCAAACCTGGATGGGTCAGGCTTAATCGACTCTGAACCGACATTGGGCTATTCTGTTTAACAATGTACTAATTGGGTTTAGCTCCTACTGTGGCTTGTGAGTGTGGTGCAAAGGAGCAAACAGCTGAGCCTGTGATAACATCCTGCCCCATCTACCACCATCCAAATGGAGCTCACTTTTCATCTGCTTTTGGCAAGCGCTTGGTGCCTTGGCTGACAGGTACATGTCTGCAATCTGGTGGACTGCCCTCGAAACATTTTCCCAAACAAAGATGAAGAACCAATCAACGTAAAATCTCAATTTCATTTCCACTCATACAGAACATTATTTTCCTCTGCTTCTTTTAAAGCTATGTATTTACCACACACAACTTCCTTTCATCACAAAGCTTGAGCAGTCTTCTTCCCTCCACATTTTTTCACTGATTCCATATCTATCTTGTACACCCTTAAAATAGTCATTTTATCTCCGAACACATCCACTTAGGTATCCCAGACGACGAATCATTTCACCAGGATTTGTAAATCTCATTCACTAGCCATTTTATCACAAAACTGATTTTTCTCACAGCCAGATCATCCTATCTGGAGCCTACTTGCACGTGTGACTAATTTTTCCTTCCTCAAAAACCAGCACCATTCACTCCCTTCACTTTTTCTTTGAACTTCCACTTTCTTGCATAGTTTTTCTTTCACCGAAATCGCAACACCTATTCCACCTGTTATCTATCTCCTACTCTTGACACCAACAAATCGAGCTCCTTGTTCTCTCCATCTTACTTCCTGTTGACACTATTTACTCCTTTTTTTGACTGAACACAAGTCTTGTACTTCTTCCACAAAAACTTCCAAAATTCCATCTTACAAATCTTACCTCAAATTCCTGAAACTGGAGATTCTTTCCACACTCTGCCGGATTAAAATCTGGGGGCCAATTTGTTGATAAACTTTTACAAGGCAAGTTTTTGGAGCTTTTTTTCTTTTACAAAGAGCGTGCCCTTATCTCCAACCACAGTTTTTAGAATTAAGGGGTTCTCAATCTTAGAGTGAAACATAGGCTGGTATCCAAAAGTCGCTTACTACAACATATTTGGCAAACAACTTCACTATTTTACCCTGGTAAAACACAGGAATTTAAAGTAAATATTCAGGTAATAAGGAGAGGTTTAAGAAGCTATTGAATAACCTCTTGACTTTGGCTAGTCTTCAAGTTAGCTATCAACACTACACGTCATTTTAATCTGTTTTAGTCGTGAGTTTTTAGCTCATGGTTAAAAGATGCCAAAATGTATTTTATTTAGTAATATCACAGTGCTTTTTTCTTGTTTTTAAGGTTGCTTATTTAACATGGGGGATCATTCAAGAACGAATTATGACAATTGAATTTGGGAAAACAGCTGATAATCCTGGTGAAAAGTTCACTAACTCTCAGTTCCTTGTCTTTGTTAACAGGTTTGCTTCAAGTAGGATGTAATTAAACGGCATGTTTTCTTTTAAGCAAACCATTTTTATACCGTGGCAAATGTTTCAACAACTGCTGGTGTGCTTTATTGCGGTATTATCTAAAGCATCTGAAATCAAACGCACTAAAATAAGCATCTGACATTCTTCACTTTAAAGTTTGCACCTGGGATCAAATCTACTAAAATTTGTTTTTCGCGAAAGTGTTGACCTGTTTTAGAGGTAAATAAGCTACATTTAAAAGTTGGTTGCACTTAGACTTCAGTTTATAGCCAACATTTTTTAGCACACGCCGAATTGTCAAAAAAGTAAGGAAACCTGGTTAAAGTTAATAATTTTTATTTTTGAAGTCTATTTCGCCTGCTTCATTTGTCTGCCCATATCTTAAGATTTGTAATTTGTGCGGCCTCTTTAAAATCAATGTTACTCGATGCCTCCTGAAATTTTGCATACAAGCATGTAAGTGAAGTACTAATGTAGTTGTTTGCACATAATAGTGTTTTCATTGCGATACATGGTGTATAAGCGTTGTGAGCTGCAGTGAAAAAAATAGGCAAAAAATGGCGATATTTACCAACTAGCTTGTCACTACTTTTTATTTCTCGAAAAAAATTTAGAAAAATAACCTGCTCTTTGTAGATGATGTGGCTTAAAAAGCAAGCTACTGCTCTCTTTGAGATTGTAAACCCTAGATTGAAAACTGGTGTTTTTCAGCTAGCGTATGAGAACAACACTATTTATTTGCCACTGTGATATATATCCTAACTGTTATTGTTTTTACTTTTGTAATAATTAATATTCTGGATTACAGATTGCTTGCTTTCGCTGTTGCTGGGTTGTATGTATTGTTGAAAAAGGAGTCAAATCATGGTTGTCCGTTGTACAAATTTTCTTATGCTTCTTTTTCCAATATTATGAGCAGTTGGTTTCAATACGAAGCCCTGAAGTTTGTTACATTTCCCACACAGGTAAAACTCATTTTGACCTGCCTCTAACCGGATATGTAAGATTGCTACTTTACTACAAGCGAAATAATCTCTTCAGCGCTTTTCGCCCTAGCTTTGAAAAGGACTTGCCACAATACTTAGTTTTTGTGACGTCACGCCATAAATAGCAGCTATGTATAGTTTTAAAAATACCGTTTGTGGTGCGTACTGTGGCTTGCTCTGAATAGAATTGATCTCTGTTTAACTGTTTACCTTGCTGGGTTGCCAATTTTCTGTTTACATTGTGTTTGATGAGTGGACAATTCGTGACAAACAGATACATAACGCCACAACAAAAAATTGACAGGTTGTGTTCGTGTGTATCTGCATTACTTCATTTACTGAATAATTGTTGGTTGCTGAAAACCGTAAAGGCTTTAGTGCAGCTGATAATTGTTATAGTTCAGAGGTAGCCAATCCTATTGTTTACCACGCACCCATTTTTTTCACTTTTCATTCAGATGCGCCACACCAAATTTTACCCTTCTTTAATCTTAAACTTATCGTAATTTCGACGTAATTGGCAGTTATGCGTAGTCGTTTGATGTACATATGATAGTGTGAACAGATGCAGCAATTGTAAAGGAAAGGATTTCTCGTAAATACAAAACAAACTTTACTTACTTTACTGACACTTCTACATTTGCTTTGAAAATTTTAATTAGTTATTTTTGAAAGTAATAATAACGATATATGAACACAAACAGCAGTTATTAATAAAAGCAATTTCACATACAGGTTAGACAAATGGAAGTAGGTTTTTACATTTTGTATGTGTGTAAAGAAAATAACTAACAAGCGCACGCGGAACAATAAAATCAATAAAAATTATTGGTATGTTTTAGATTAGAATTAATCTTGGTAAATTTTCCTCTAGCCAAAATTTTCTTAAAGTTGTGCTTTTTTTCTAGAAATTAGTTGGTTGTATTTTTTCCAAGCTGACATGCTTTTATTTCTTGGGTATATTGCGCCCCTTGTGGTAGCGCAATGCGCCACAGGTTGGTCAATCCAATAACAGTCGGTAGCGCAGTTGAAGTTAAGTTTATTTGTAAATATGTTTTTGTTGTTTTGAACAAGAAGTGGTGTGGATGTACAGCTAGTAGATTAGATATTTAGGACTGAAGTAGCCAGGTCTCTGTATATTTGCGGTCGGACAAATTGTATTACGTTTTTACAAATTTTACAAATATTGTATTACAAATTGCCTTGCATTACGTCGCCTAAATTTTAAAATGCTATTATTGATATAAAACCAAAAATCTATTTCGCGACGCTCATTAATACTAAATTATCTACCAGTATATGATGAACAGTGCTTATTGGTCATTGGCTTAGGCGTAGAGCAAAAGGAATCTCCTTACCAACGCTTCACGAAGTTAACACAGCGAAGCTGCTTACTCATCATGTCATAAGAGGTGACTTTCGTTATCACCAATGGTCCGTTATATTAATGGTGGAGCTATCTGTATGGTATTTGTTTTCATTAGTGCTTCCGGGTGGTCTGCCACCTT
Source organism: Trididemnum clinides (assembly GCA_963675345.1). Classification (NCBI taxonomy): domain Eukaryota; kingdom Metazoa; phylum Chordata; class Ascidiacea; order Aplousobranchia; family Didemnidae; genus Trididemnum; species Trididemnum clinides. Next base: position 19,178,781 of record OY776290.1, on the reverse strand, counting down.
CCCCCATCCTGATCTTGATCGTGTTTGTGATGTGAACCTGGCTGGAGAACTTCGTCACGCCATGCCTTAGTCTCAAAGAAGGAAGGGCATAAACCCAACTTATTGTTTTTAATATTTTGGCAGTATTGCTGTTGTTGATAAACTGTTGTAATTGCATTGCAAACTTTCTGTTGGATCTGTCATACGTTTTATTGATTTAGGTTTTGGGCAAAGCTTGCAAGGTAATTCCTGTAATGTTGATGGGTAAAGTTGTATCTGGAAACGTTTATCAGCTTTACGAATGGGTTACTGCTCTAATGCTATCTCTTGGAATCAGTCTCTTTCTCTTTAGCAACAGTGATTCAAGCAAACATGCTGCATCAGCATCTCTTATTGGTGACGAATACTCCTCTTTAATTGGTTCCGCATCAGGCTTTCTTTTGATGATTGGTTATATGGCGTTTGACAGTTTTACTTCCAATTGGCAGGTACGTTGATTTAGTATTTTTAGTTTTACGCTCTGCAGCCATGTTAGTGCTTTAGTTGGCAGACTGTGAATGCTCAGCGTTAACGATCATTTGCACTCGCTGGCCTTATACCACTCTAATTAGCACAGAATGCATTTAAATATAATGTATAAAGCTTTCGAGTTCTCGCTAACCACAACTCTTTTAATATTCTGATAACTCCGTCTTTAATTTTATATAGTGCTACATGCGTGGTACCGGAAATGATTTTTTTTTCCTAGGGGGAACTTTTCAAAAAATATAAAATGTCATCAGTGCAAATGATGTTTGGTGTCAATCTTTTTTCTTGTCTTTTCACTTCGATTTCATTATTGGAACAAGGAGGTTTTTATGAGGCGTTTGTATTTATGGCAAAATACTCTGATTTTGTTGTTCTCAACATAATACTGTCGGTAAGTGGGGTTTTATTGCCGCTAGTGGTGCACCACTTCGCAACAATTTGCTATATTGTAGATTTGTTAAAAAAGCTCGATGTAACTTTTAATGCAGAAAATAACGATCCTTACCGTGGGTACTTACTTGCTTGCTATATTGTTATGTAATTGGCTTTTTTAAGTTGAATTGAAGGTATTTTTTGCCGCACGTACTGTAGGCCACAACGGATAATTTTGAAAATTGTTCAAGTATTGTCCAATAAAGAATAGAAGAGCAAAATTATTGCCAAGTGCCTTAACCAAGGGCTGTTATTGTGAAGCACAAAAATGAGAATTTAACATCCAAGATGTTAAAGGTTTAGAGAAGCGAAAATTGCAGTTGTCTTACTGTGCGAGAAGTAATAGATAAATTTGGACAGCTCTGATGATAAACATTCATACTTAAAAAATTTAGTTGTGTATTTTTTATGGTTATTTACGCAATCATTCTTCCTGCTCGATGTGGTCAGACGAACAATATTGTTTTATGTGATTTTGATTTCCTTGGATCGAGTTTTGGTTTCTGTGGTGAAATGTGTTCCATATTACTCCATACAAAACCCGTCTATAGACCAGGCTGTTGAATAGTAGTTTTGATGTTTTGACATCGATATGACCTGTAAGCGATGAATTAGCTGAGGATTTATGCAGCGAGCAGTCATTGTGCTTAGATGTGGATGCTATGCGCATTCACAGTCAACCCGAGGTGACAATTTTTAAACATTACTAGGCTTACGCTACTACTACAGATCCATTCAATTTTATAGTTTTAAGCTTCGGTTAGTTTCAAGTTGTTTTACAGATGTGTTCAGCAATTGGTCAACTTTTTATTTTCTTTACCATCGCTGAATTCGGGCCAGTTGTGTTTACCATTATTATGACGTTGAGACAAGCGTTTGCGATCTTGCTGTCCTGTCTTATATACGGTCATCCGGTTGGTTTGCTTGGTATTTTTGGAATTACGGTTGTATTCTCTGCACTATTTTTGAGAATTTACGCCCGAAGCAAAGTGAACAGTCGAAAACAAAATTCTACTAATTCATCTACCACCAAAGTCTAACGATAAGTTTACTGCAATATTAAAACATATACATGTGTTTATTAAAAATGCCCTATGCTGATTTTAGTACTCTTTTAGTAATGCAAGCTAAAAATGCGATATCTGTACTAGCCCGTTTCAGCAACTAGCTGTTATAACCAAGAGAATGCTGTTATGAAATTACTTTAGTTCGCCGCCCCATGGTGCATTCTTCTTTTTACCCTGTATCCACTGCTTTGCATATTATTACATTGTGGTTAAACATAACTACGTAGACTAGAGCATTATCCACGATAAGAAGCGTGTTTTTTTAGATTTTTAATTTGTTTTTGAACAATTGTATGTGGTCTTGATACGACTGAAGCTGGATGTTGTGTTGTAGAGCAGTGGTCGTCAACCTTTTTTGTTGTGGTACACCCTATGTCAGGTTTCAAAAAACCCGTACGCCCAGGAAACATTTTTCTCAAAAATTTAGAAAAATTTTGCCCAGCCATTGACCTGTTTGCTGCTGAATTAAAGGACATTTTTTTTCACCGCTCATTTCCATTGCTCACGGTAAAAGGCTCCGTTCTTTCAAAATTATTTTCCAGAGAAAGGCTTTTTTTAAAAACTTGTACACCCCATCGTGTTTGTGCATCCTCAGTAAATTCTGGTGCACCCTGAGGTATACTATACATCCGGTTGAAAAGCACTGTTTTAGAGTGGTTTAATGCAGTCAAGACATGAAAAAAATATGGTTTTTATTGCTCTTGATGTTTTTTTGGCGCGTATGTGGTATTTGTAGGGCTAAATGAGAATTGAATACGAATTTTTGACTGTTATTGCAGTAAGATCAATCGTGAGTACTTTACGTGATAAATTTTGTTTAAAATTCCTGCTTTTAATACTGATATTTACGACTAATGTAAGACGATTTTTTAGTTTCTGTAGTGAGGCGAAAAAGCTTCCTTCCAGTTGACTTTTGGTATGAGAAGTAGCTAGCAACCACACTTAATGTTTTTACTTTATGTTTCAAATACAGTGTGCTTTTTATCTTAGTTCTGCTTTCTTTAAATGAAAAATCTAGAATTAAAATTAAGCTGGAAAAGAACAAATAGACGTTCTTTTACCAGTTATGGGGTCATTTGCCAGTTAAGCTACGTTGCTGGAGATATTCTGATACGAAATTATAAAGTATTTATAAAATTCAAGCAGACCAAATTAAAGACAGTTATTTTTTATATAACTTACTCCAGAGATGGAGCCCGACACGACTGGTGGCCAAAATTTATTGACTTGGCGTTTGGCTGGTGAAAATTCACATGAATTTTTGGTTCTTCGTACCTGCAAGTCAACCGAGCGATTGTCGCCAAACGGCATAAAAATAAATTCGTTTTTCATTTTCTGCTCAGCAAAATACAGGGTGAGTCACGGGAAACGGATGTTTTTAGAAAGCCCCTTGCTCTTCTAGGGTAGGTGGTTAGGGAGTGAGGAAGGTAGTCTTTAAATCTGCTTGAGATGCCGTTTAGTTTGTTGGTATTTGTTTATCTTTTATGTTAATTTTTGTATTTGTTGTTCATTAAACAAAATCCTCGTGAATTACATCAGCGACCATTATACAGCCCAAAAGTGACTGTTTGGTGTGGTTTGGGAAAGTGCGGGATATTTGGTCCATTCTTTTTCAAAGAAGGAGAAGAGACAGCAACGGTTACTTCAGACCCCTATATTCGAATGTTTGAAAACTGTTTCCTACCTGAGCTTCGCAGACGAGGAATCAATAGGGCATCAATGTGGTTTCAACAAGATGAGGCCACTGCTGATACAGAGAGATCGTCCATGACTGCTGTTTGAGCTGCATTCCCTGGTCATGTCATTTCACGCTTTGGAGATCTCCCGTGGCCTCCGCGCTGACCCGATCTTTCCATGTGCGATTTTTATCTCTGGGGATTTTTGAAATCACGCGTTTTGCTGGGAAACCCAGTACACTTGGAGAAATGACGACTGCAATACGTGAAAATATCCGAGAAATAGGTGGAGAAACTTTAGTGAAAATGGAAGCTAACTTTAGAAAGCGACTTCAAATTTGTGCTCGTGAAAATAAACATCATTTGTCAGTCATAATTTTTTGCTCCTAAATATTCCATAATGGCATAGTTTAGTGAATGTTTTTATGTACATTATAAAATTTTTGTTAAAATATTCGCAGAGTTTTGTCTTCCTTAAAAACATCCGTTTCCCGTGACTCACCCTGTACTTTTAACTTTGGTAAAAAAATATTATTTCCACACCATAAAGATAATACTATTGCCGGTGTTTAGTAGCGCAATGAAACAAAACAATTTATTGTGATGTAGCAAGTCAAAGTAGTATGATCGAAGTCAGTAAAATGCAACCGTGTCGCAGTAAAATCGCAAGCAAGCGACGAAAAAGCACAAGTATCTAATCAAAAATTCTGTCCTTGGCGATGCTAGTTAATAACTTTCAACTATTCGAAAAGAAAAAAAGTCTTTTGGTCAACAATTTGTTAGCCTGAAGCAAGAACGAATTTTTTGGTTGGTTTCGACCTGCCGGTAGGGATGGGCAATTCAGAATAATATACTATTCTAGAATAGTTAAACCGAATCCAGATTCCGAATCCTTTTTTTGCAATTAGCACAATCAACATGAAAGCATTTTTTACAAGTTTACAACAACAACAAGCACAATCAGAGAACGAGTTTATTGCAGTGCAATACATTTGAGCTTTCTACACGTTTGCCTGTGTGCGCGAATTAGTTTTTGAATCATTGCATGCAATTGATACTTTTACAAAAAGAAAATCTGTGACCAAGCAACGTGATAAAGCTTGTAAGCAGGATATAAACAAATTCTATTGTCCGGTTTGAATTGGCATTTTGGATTCTAACAGTTGGGGATTTGAATCCTTCAGATTCGGTATTCTGAATTGCCCATCCCTACCTGCCGGTCACCGATTTCGACTCGGCCTAACTGGTAGTCACACCAAACCGGCGCGATTGGCCCGACGGGTTTCCAGTATTGATTTTACCGGTGTTAGTGACTAGTAGAACGCTTATTTTGTTTGATTTTAAAAACAATCTTTGTGTTATCCTACATGAGATATACTAGCTCTGTAAATTTTTTGAGTTTTATGTCGCTTTTGATTTGTTTTCTGTATTTTTGGTGCTGATTTTGAGCTGTACAATTGTTTATTCGTACGACTTTTTATCATATTTTACACAGTTTGCTGTTTGTTTTTCGCACTACTACCAAGATTAAATGGGTTTGTCATATTGTTCGCAATTAGCGTAAAATAGCTCTGGAGAACCTACTAGACCTATCGTACGGTAGTTGTTTTGATTAGCTTGCTAACATTATGCCTTTGATATCCTAGGCAGGAAAAAGTGAACCATTAATTTAACAAAAAAAATTGATGAGGAGTTGTTGACCTTAATGTTCTACCAAGCTTGCCTTGGACTTCTAGTTTTTCTGTTTTCTGAGGAATCATTGTACACAGCCGCATAGCAGCTTGCGGACGATCATAAATCATGACAATGGCAGAAGAAAGTGGAGAAAACAATATGCCTGCTTTTACATCGTATAAACGGAATTCAGTTGCAAATCTGCTCAAGTTAAGAGAGACTGGCCGTTCCATCAACATGTTTGGCACTACTGCCTTTTCGCTTAACAACAATGTTTCCGATTTAGAATTTGTTCGCTCATTGCTATGTGATAAAAGTTCATATTTAGAAGTGAGTGCGTTGATTAAAACTGGTTTGACTGTACAAGCATTAGACGACCGGAGACTAGGAGAACGCAATGATCTTGAACAACTTTTTGTTGATTGTCACCAAAACATGTTGTTGTGGTCAGCCGGGGTCGTAGTTTTGTATTTGAAGTTCAATATTTATATTAAGCATCGTGGTGGTGTAATGGTTTAGAGGTTCTGCTTCGCTCTGGGCAGACCTCAGTCCAATTTCCTTGTCCAATCATACTAAAAAAACTTTAAAAAAGATGGCTTCGCGGTTTTCCTGCTTGGCGATCAGCACTAAAGGAATGGCGAGGAGAAAACGCCGGCGAGTTCTTTTGTGTCCTTGGTAAGGCACTTTATTGGATACCTCGATCTTTATGTGGCATAAAGGTGGCGGGGCCACGCAGTGCATGCATTTCGTTGGTCGCGGATCACGAAAGACTGCACTTAGAGCATGAGCTCATACTCAAGAAGAATATGACTTGCGACTGATGTTGTTTCCTTAAACAATTGTAAGAACAGCCAGAAGCATCAACTTTTGATTTAGGCTAGTTTTATTGTCATTGCTTAGTTACTTGCTTGTAATTCGCTTAACTTTCTAGTAATTATCGCAATTGCAAAGCTACAAACTACGGCAAAATGTTTTTTTGAATTTCGTATTTAATGAGAATTTGTACTTAATGTGTCAAGTTCAATATTTTTGCTGTGAATTCTCCCATTCACATTGTCTTATCCTCAAAACACATTTACCAATAACTGCCCGTTTTTTTATTGTAGACGATTGCGTATCGGACAATGTCCGCTTCAAAAGCACCTGCATATTGCAGTGATCGGTTGTTTACAGAAAATTACCAAACCTGGTTCAATTTGTGCACAGGTCCAACTTCAGGGCCTTTGCTCATGGTATCTAGTTTGCTTGGAGTTGCAGGTACGTGTTATTGCTTATTTCTACTTTGCTGTGCCTGGGGGTGGATTAAGGATTTTAGAGGCCTGAGGTATGATTTCGTAAGGAGCTCCCTAAGAGCAAGGTTTAGCAGCCAGTGTAGAGCTTGAGGTGAAAATCCCAGTGAGGTTTTGGCGGATGCGAAATCTTGGCTCTCTACTCTTGGCCTGCACATTAAATAAAGCACGCGAGACAATTCTGTCTCAAAAAGCATAAATGAATGAATAAGTCAGTGTAGCAGTAAATTTCAGACACACTATTTCAAGCTTTCAAGTTTTAGAATGTCATAAAAGATAATTTAAATGTCAGGATATATTCTTTAATGACTCCTAAAGTTTAATAATTTGTAAAACTATGAAGGGCGACCTGAGACAAGTGCCTAACTGGCCTCAGCGTAAATCCAGCTCTGGCGGTACCCTTAGGTAAAGCACTTTCTCGCAACGTTCTGCTTGGTAAAAGTGCTTGTAGAAATGCCTTGTGGCAGCAGTTCTGTCAACTTGTAAAGCGAGCTGAGCTTATCTGCACCAATCAACAGCCGCCTCAACGTGGTGGTGCGGTCCCCGGCCCCGTTTGGGTTGGGTCGAAATGGCTGTTGGCCTTCCCGAGGGTCCCAGTTACCCCGGGCACTCCCCATTCATTTTTTCGCTATGCTGCCCCCTGAACGACCGCAGAAGGGCAGCACACAGCATCTTTAAAATCGGTCGCCTGTTCTTACTTTTTCTTCTCTCCTGCCCTACTCTTGCCCTCCTTCGTCTCCTCATTCTTCTTCTTCTCCTGATGAGCGGTAACGTTCATCCTAACCCTGGCCCCATCTTTCCTTGCTCTGTGTGCGCTGGAAATGTGACCTGGCGGGGCAAGTCGGTGCAATGCTGCGGTTGCTCCAAATGGGTCCATCTAAGGTGCTCACAACTTTCTTTATCTAACTTCAGAGCTCTTGGCAGTTCTCACTCTTGGAGCTGCCCCCCCTGCCGTAACACTGTGACTCCCCCCTCCTCGGACTCCTCCGGCACGTATACCTCCACTGTGGAATCTGGCCCCCCCTCTGCTAATGCTGCACTCTTGCCCCACCCTCGTCTCCAAACTTCTTATCCCCCATCTGCCCATCTTATATCTCCTTCCCCTACCCTTCCACCACCGTCCCTTGCTCCTGGCTATACTTCTGCACCTCCTGCCTCCTCTCCTCCCCCTGACTCTCTCAGGGTTCTTCAATGGAATGCTGGAGGTCTTCGAGCCAGGAGCACTGAACTACTTCACTTTCTTTCATCCCATCCTGTCGATCTTATCTGCATTCAGGAATCCAATCTTAACTCCTCTTCCTCTTTCCGGATTCCTGGATTCTCTGTTCTGCGTTCTGATCGTACTCACTCCCGGTCTGGCATTCTCTCCTCTGATGCCTCGCATGCCAGTGGCGGCGTTGTCATTTTCGTCAGACAGGGCCTATCCTTTTCTGAACTTTCCACCACCTCTCTTTCTTCGCTCGATCCCTACTCTGATTATGTAGGGGTCAACATCTCTCTAAACAAATCCTCCTCGGTGTCATTTCTTAATGTGTATGCCCCCCCTATTCGCTCCTCCCCAACGGATGGCAGAACCGATTCCTTCTCTCCCTCAATTCTTCCCTCCAGAAATCTCTTCATTCTGGGGGACTTCAATTGCCATCACCCGCTTTGGGACTCAAGAGGTACTTCCGACCCCCGTGGGGAGGAAGTATTCGACTGGGTCATCTCCTCAGACCTCCTCCCCCTCAATGACCCTGACACACCCACCCTTCTCCATCGCTCCTCCGGCAGTCGCTCCTCTCCTGACATCTCCTTTGCTCCTTCTACTCTTGCTTTTTCTTGCTCCTGGGAGGTGCTTCAGGACCTGGGTTCTGACCACCTACCAATTCTTCTATCTATCCCTCTCTCTCCGGTCTTTCACCCCAACGAGCGCCCCCCTTCCTTCAATTTTCAGAAAGCTCGCTGGGATGACTTTGCCTCCTACTTTGACTCTCACTGTCCTACTGCAGAGGAATACTCGTCTCTTTCTCTTTCCTCTGCAGCTGCTCTCTTTACCTCTCTGGCAATGAATGCGGCCAAATCTTCCATTCCTTTCGGCCGCATCAAACGCCCTCCTAAAGCCTGGTGGTCTGCTGAGGTGGAAGAAGCGGTTGGTGAAAGACGCAAGACTTTCGCTACTGCTCACAGAAGTGATGAAGATCGCCAGGCTTACATCTCCGCCTCTCGACGTGCCTCGTCGGTCATTGCCAAGGCCAAGGCTGAGGCATGGCAGACGACCTGCACTTCTCTTTCACCTAAATCTAATCCTAAATCTGTGCACTCTCTTCTTCGCTCTATTGCTGGCTCTCCTTCCTCGTCTTCTTCCTCTCCTAACTTTCCTAACTGTTCCTCTCCCAGGGAATCGGCTTCGGTCTATGCCGCTTACCTGAGGTCTCACTTTTCCGTGTCTCAGCCAAAGGCCCTGCGCAGCAGAGCCAGAGGCTACCTCACTGAGCTCCGCCGAGCTACGTGCTCTGTGGAGTCTCACTCGTCCTTTTGCTCTCCCTTCTCTCCCGCTGAATTTCTTGCGGCTGCCTCCAACCTCTCCTCATCCACTGCCACTGGCCCAGACAAAGTTGCCTATCCCATGCTAAAGCATCTTCCTCCCTCTGGCATGGATTTTCTTCTTCACATCTTCAATCTTTCTTGGTCTTCACATTCCTTTCCTTCCACCTGGAAGACATCTTCTATTATTCCCATACATAAGATGGGAAAACCTCTCGACTCTCCTGCTTCCTTCCGACCTATCTCTCTCACCTCCTGCGTATCAAAGCTTTTTGAACGCATCATACTATCCCGTCTTCTCTTTTTTCTGGAATCTAATTCCATTCTCTCTCCCCGCCAGGCCGGTTTCCGCCCTGGACGGTCTACACTTGATCAAATTCTGTACCTTTCTCAGTCCATTTCGGATGGGTTTAACAAACCCAGGCCGGGCTCCCGGACGATCCTGTCTACTATCGATTTCTCTAAAGCTTTTGACTCTGTCTGGCATCCCGCTCTTTTCCACAAACTTATTTCGGCTGGCCTCCCTCCTTGCTTTGCTCGTTGGACTCAATCTTTCCTTTCTGACAGGCGCGCTTCTGTGGTTTTTCAAAATCACAAAAGCCGCTCCTTTCGAGTCCGTCGAGGTGTTCCGCAAGGATCCGTTCTTGGCCCTGTACTTTTCTCCCTCTTCATCAATGATCTTCCGGCTTCTCTGCCTTCTTCCGTCAGCTGTTCTCTTTACGCTGACGATCTGGCCATTTGGTCCTCCTCCCCCTCGGTCCCCACTGCGGTGGAGGCCACACAAGGAGCTCTGTTTCGATTGGAGCGCTGGTCTGAGTACTGGTGTCTTCCTCTCAATCCGAGCAAATGTGAGGCCTCGTTCTTTTCAGTGGATCCCCACCAGGCTAACCTCCAGCCCAACCTCCTCCTACTCGGCTCCCGCCTCCGTTTTAATCCCACTCCAACTTTTCTTGGGGTCACCTTCGACCGCACTCTTTCCTTTTCTAGGCATGTATCTTCGCTGAAGGCCAAATTTTTCCCACGTCTCAAGGCCTTACGCTGTATCTCTGCTTCCTCTTGGGGCCCCTCTAAGGAGTCCCTCTCTGTTCTGTATAAATCTTTTCTTCGGTCCCTTCTCACTTACGCTTCACCCGGATGGTTTCCTTTCCTAAGCGCTACCAATATCACCAAATTGGAACGCCTCCACCGAGCGGCCAGTCGCGCCATCACCGGCTGCCTCTCGTTGTCCCCTATCCCTCTACTACTCACCGAGGCTTCTCTACCTCCCCTACGAGTCACTCTGACTCACTTCACTCTTTTTTCTCATGAGCGGGCTCTTCGTCTCCCAACCTCTTTTCCCATCTCAGGTTTGGCCAGACTAGGAGTGAAACCAAGACTCTGCAGATCGTCCTGGAGAGCTTTTGCGTCCACTCACCCGCTCATGCTTCCTTCTACTTGTTCTAGGGAGGCTCTTGTTGCTTGCCCTCCCTGTCCTCCTTGGAATCTTCCCTCGTTCACGGTGGAGTCCACCCTTTCCACTCCATGCTCTCGCTCTGATCCCCCTCACTCTCGCCAAGGTGCGGCTCTCGCCCACCTTGACTCTCTTCCTCCTCATGATCTGGTACTCTGGACAGACGACTCTGTTCCTTTTCCTTTTGGCAAGGGCGGCTCCGGCGTTCTTGCCAACTGCTCTCTCTGTGGCACTGAGGCCACTCTTTCCTTTTCGGCAGGCCCAGTTTGTTCCAGTTTTTCCGCTGAAGCCTGCGCCATTCTGCACGCTCTTTGCTGGTCTCGGCAACACCATAAAGTCTGCCGTTTTTCTTCTCTTCTTCTCCTGTCTGACTCTCGTTCTGTCCTCGCCACCCTGTCCTCTCCTCCACCTTTCCTGTTATCTCAAACTCTGTGGCAGATCTGGCAGGAACTGTCCTTCTTCTCCTCCTGTTCTATCAGGCTACAATGGGTCCCCGGACACTCGTTTCTCCCGGGGAACGACACAGCTGATGAGCTTGCCAGACGGGGAGCGCTGCTTGCGCCCTCCGCAATCCCTTGTAGTCTCTCTCCTCTTATCTCTCGTATCCACTCTCGTCTTATCTCGGACTGGAGGCGTACTGTCTCCTCAAAGTATTTTGACACACAGGTTCCCTCAATTTCCACTGAGGAACTTGTGCTCCCTCGTCATGCTCGCTGTGTCCTCTCTCGTCTTCGCTGCAACGGACACAGCCTTCTTTTAGGTTCCTATCTCTCCAGGATTGGCAGAATCGAGAATCCTTCTTGCAGCGCCTGTGGACACCCGTCCCAGGACATCTCTCATCTCATTCTGCACTGTCCAGCTACGGACTCTTTGCGCCGCTCACTCTTTGGCGACTCTCTGTCTCTTTATGACCTCTGGTCCAGACCCTGGGGAGTTGCCCGGCTTCTGGGGCTCCATGGTCTTCCGCCATGCCCCCATCCCTCGGAAGGGGTCGGGTAAACAACAAGAACAACAACAGCTGAGCTTATGTTTTGTGTTTGTACTCTTGAACGTTTTCGTCAGATCAAGGGATGAAAATATATTAAGCCTAAAATGTAGCTATTTTATAGCTGTGGTCAAGCTTTCATTTACTTAAGTTATTAGTTTGTTATGTAGGAAAATGATACTGTTTTTTATGTTCTATCAATGTAATCATTTTTTATTCCAAAGCGGCGAATTGGTTAACTTTAAATTTGAGCAGAGTACTATTAATTCTGTATCAGTATCTGTTGCTTTTTTGTCCTAGTAAACGGGAAAAAATAAACCTTAATCATTGCTTAAGTGCAACGAGCCAGCAGTTTTGCCAACTTCCGCAGTGTCTGGATTGGATACAATTTACTCAACGTATAACCGTAATCGTTACTTTTGGGTAGAAATTGACAATGAATGGTTGTGTTTTACGTTTTCTACTTTTCGTTTCAATTTTACCAGATTCTCCGAAAACGCTCGATTGTTGACAGTTTTGTTTGTAAAATATGGGATTAATTTTGAAAACACATACGTATCTTAAGTTACAGCGTTTACTATTACTAATACAACACGGAAAGCAACAACTAGCATGCATGGCTGCAAAGGCACTGGGAGGCTGTGATGAGAGGATAATACAACTGATAAGTCATAAACACGATTTCATTAAAGGAAGTAACATTAAGAATATTTTCCCTGAGGCTACTGGTAGGCAGCACTGTTAGTTAATAAATGCTGTTTTAGGTGGTCATGCTGGTTCTGTCACCAACCGTGTAAAAGTAGTTGACGTTGTCTGCATCAGTCCTCCAATCAATCACAAGCTGCCACCGTCTCATCCATGTCGATGGGTTGGGTATCACCTTGTGTTGTTAACAAAGACTGGCTGGTTATACGAAGCTGATATTGAAAGCAGTGATATTGTGAGCAAAACATATATTCCAACTACTAACTGTGCTACTGATTTCTTTGATTCCACCTGTCTTCGAAATGAAAGCGGTGAGTGAGCTAAATGGTTTATCATTGAAATATGCATTTATTGCAGTGGTAGGATTAAAACATTATAAGTGATTTTTCTCACTAATTGCCGTAGGCCAGTCGCTTGCAGACACCAAATTATGATGTATTAAGGCTTACACCAGTTCATCTTTTATTTCCGGTTCGCGGAGCTCATAAAATTCCAAGAACTTGTTTACACAAACCGCCTGAATCTCACCATTGATTTTTTGCCGCTGTATAAAGGCTGGCTTCCATTAGGCGTAAATTGCAGGCGCAGCATAAAAAATTCTGTGATTCCTTATTTAGTTTCATGCGTAAAGCGAGAGCGATAGCGCTCGGCGCATAAAACTAAATAGAGAAACAAAAAGTTTTTCACGCTACGCCTGCAATTTGCGCCGAATGAAAACCAGCCTCAAGTCATTATTATCAAGGTGAAAATATTTTTTAAGCTGCGTTAGAGCTGCTTATTTGGTTGAGATTATTTATGATACAATTGTTTTAATCTTGTCTATTACATCCACATATTCGGTTATGTTTGTTGGCAAATTCATAAATCTTGGTTTCTCTTGAACACCGGTAAATCTTTTAAAACTAAAGTAGCACGCAATATTTTGTGTCAAATGTTGCGACGTCTAGCAAAGGATATTTTAGTTGGCGGCAAATATTCTTGTTTCTATTGTAAGTTGAACTTGATTTGTAGGTAATGATGATGTCGCTTCAACAAATCATCAGCGTACAACGACCATCTACTCTTACCTTTATGTACACATCAATAAGTAATTTCTTGCTTGAATAAAGTTAAAATTGTGGCTTAACACTGCATTATTAGTTGAAGCATAAAGTCATCGATGCATGCGAGCCATGCAGTTGCTGCTCACTGGGAAAAACTTATGATGTAGCATGTTGCTTATGAGGGGTTTGTGATTTAGCCTACGGGTGCTTTATTTTATTTATAACTCTGCCGAGTTAAATGGACCGCACTTATAGGTTAAACACCAATACACGATGCTGAAAAATGGTGCTGCCCCCTTATTCGTAGTCGCCAACTACTACGAAAGTAAATATTGTATTAAAAGTATATAAAATTCTAATTCAATGATCTTTAACGTTGTTTGTTCGTGGCACTTGTGCTCATTGTTTATATACTTGTAAACTTTCATCGACTCCAACTAAACCTTCACATAAGATTTTTGAATTTTTAAAGAATAGATGAAATGGCTGCTAAACTAATATTTTTCAACTGTAACTGTACTCCTTATTGCAATAAGCAGCGATATATTTTCGTAAAATGTATTTTTGGATCCACCAGTTGGCCATGATTTTTAGCTTTAGAGGCACTTGGTAAAATATTTGAAGAAAAATACCAGCGACGTTATGATGCCTGCGCTTATAAGGATCAATTACTGACAGCTGCCTCTGCTTGCGTTTACAGGAAACCTCTATAACCTGCTTGGTTTCGTCAAGCGTGTATATGATGTATAGCAAATCAATTGTTGTCTCCATATGGCAGCAGTGCTATTTTTCTCCATACAAAAGTAATTGCTTTTTAGGTGCAGAAATAGTCTCGTGGACTGCGTCCCATCCAAAATTTTTATCTTTCTGCGAGTTGCCGGTTGCACTTCGCTATTTAGTCAAAGGCTACGGGATACCCACTTTCTTGAGACGTAGCGTTAAAGCTGAACTGTTACATCCATGCTACTTAATGCTTTCAATCCGGTTCTTAGGTCACTTATCGCCCAACTAGCATGAGCGCTACCAAGGGTCTTACTATTTAGAGGCATTAGGACAAATTGTATTGCAACTAATTAAAAAAATAAAGACATCTGAAGATTGATTTGCAAAAGAAAACTATTGTTGTCCCCTACCTTGAGAAATGCAATTCCTTTTCGGCCTGTGGCCTTGCCATTTGTTTTTCTGCGTTTGATTAAGTTGCTTTGTGGTCGTTTTTGTCGCAACTGTTAAGATCTCTTTGTTATCATTGTTGGCATGATGATTAGTTCAATCGATACGAATCAGTAGTGAACATAGGATTGTAAACCGCTTTTGCACTAATCTATATGATTGAGTGAACGATCAAATGCAAGTTATCGGTCTAGTACGATACCTAATTCTTCAAGAAAATACCGAGACTCGTTTTACCAACTTCCTTGAAAAGCGTGAATAAAAAAAAGGCTAACGCCTTTTTTGTTTCAGAGAATCGAAAAATATTGTTGTGATGTCACCACGTACATATCATTCTCAATCGCAAATGTCATCGTGCGCTTTTTGTTTGTTTTATATTTACCCACTACGTCTCCAGTGCCATTTTGTTGTCAGTATTCCGTCACTTTCACAAACTCCACCTCACCGAGCACAAATATCCGACGATTTTTTTATCATCAAAACTAACCGTGGTTCAAAAATATATTTCTACAGTCTTGAGGATATTATCAACGAATATGGTATGGGTGCCCATTGGTCCTTAAATCGAAAAGTATGCAAAATCATGTTTGTTATAGTAAATACTTAGTGTTATTATTGTTGCGTGACAGGGGTGTGCAACCTGCGGGTATAGGAGCCGGGTTTTCAAAATTTTTGTGTGGGCGAAACTGTGACGTCACGCTTTGTAACTTAGTGATTTGCACAACCAAGTCAAACAAGCTGTTGCCGATTTAGATCCTCAGAGGTGAAAGACCGAGCTATTTTTGGATATCGCAAATGATTTCTTATCGCGATTTCAATTAATTTTACATTGAAATAGCGGGCCTGGGTAACAAAATAACAAAACACACTGCATTTTGACACCATATAGGTTCATTTGATCAACGGGAGACTCCCTCCCAGTTAAAGCTTTTGGGAGAAACCGCCCGCCTCACCGTATTTGGCGTCACTGCCTGTGGTCCGTGAAATGAAATTGCACGGCCCTCTGAACGATGTAGCTTTTGACCTGCGCTCATGGATTTATCTCCCAAAATAAAAAAAAAGGTCTTCTGTGTGAAAACGTCTGCCGTTTTAGGATTCATCTTTAAAAAAAAGGTCTTCAGTTTGAACAGTTCGCCGGTTTGTAGTTAATCTTGAAATAGAAAATAAAAGGTTTTCATCATGGAAAGTCTTCATACCAAACCTTCACTCGCATTAGGTTGGTTATAGTTGATTCGACCCGCTTGCAAAAAGACTTGCTCACTCCTGTTATGTAAGGCCAGTTAAAAGCGTCAACGGTTGGACTGCGTGCCAAACTTGATTAGTTGGGACTGTTGTTTGTCTTTTACTTCAAGGCGCCAATCGCAACAGTTATGGATAGCTGACGCCTTGAGGATAAAAAGTTAAATTTACTTTCTCCCAAATCTGCGTTCATCTTAAATTTTTAATGAGTTATTGGTGGTAATCGTTCTTCACTTTTGAACTTGATAGGTCTGTAGTTGGAACACCGTGATAGCACGAAGGTTATTCGGAATTTAAAGTGTTGCGTTGCTCCATCATAAACTTTGGTTCGAAAGCAAGTGTGTTGTGGCAGAATTAACACTGAATTAGCATGTTTAAGCCTGCAAAAAGGTGGAAGAGGGCGTAAAATTGAGCATGTAAACTATCAAACTTGCAGGACTACATCAATGCCCTTCAGAAGCAGGAATTTATTAACTGCCAAGTTACCATATTCACTTTTTAAACTTGCATCTGCTTAATTTTGCTTCCATTTTCTCTGTAGACTGAACGACCGCAGTTAAGGTCGAGTTTGAAAATCAGTCTTAAATCATTTTCATTACTTGAACGTGGCGTTCTGTAAATATTGCTTCCTAAACTACTAATTTTACGTTAACAAGTTCGTTGGGGTGGTTCAAAAAATGTATTTCAAAACCACTCTATTACCTTCTTACAGGTTGCTCCAAAAAAATTCGGTGCGTGTACTCCAGTGTTGCTCCGGAAATTAAGTTTTTTATGAAATTCCGGAATAATAGCGGGTATGTAAAGAAGCACTTTTTTTGAACCACGCTAACGTTTGCACAGCTTAATTTACAGCGCATGCGCAAAAACATGCGCAGTCAGTGGAGTCAAAAGATTTGGTTGCCAGAAACAGAAGTGCACTCAACAAAAGTACCCAAAAACATACGCAGTAAATGGTCAATTGATTGGGCATTGTTAAAATTTCCACACTACAGCTGTTTTATGCATTAACCAGTTATTCTATTATATTCTTATTGCAGGTTGCTTTGAAACAAAATAAAACTTTGCATTCAGTTGGTCAAAAAGACATTGGAATACCGTATACATTGCGTAACGTCGTTTTGAAAGGACATAATTTTGAAATCCAATCGCCATGTTTGCTTCAAGTTGCTTCAATTCGGCACTACTTCGAAATAGGTGGAATACCGTATCATTACGTTGTACCAACTAACAAATCTGGAACATCATGGGTATTGCGACACCTGGAGGATGATAGTAATGTCAATTATGGTTGTTTGCAAGTAAGATTTGTGTGTGTGGTAAATCAATACGATAGATGGGGAACGTAAAATTAAGAAGTTATAGTAGTCAATCAAGAGAAACGAATTCGTTGATTGAGTCTCCATCCAATAGTACGACGTTTGAATGGATTTTTGTTAAGAAAAACCGCAAAGACGCCGAAAACATCCTGTTTTGCGTGCTACACCAGATCAGAATAGTGAAACTGTCCTCCCAACATTTAGAAGGGAACAATAGGCTAATCACCAATGGCCATTTGCTTTATTGGTGGTGGAAATACCAATCCTGATTTAAAACAGTTGCCAATCTTTCTAAGCTGCTTGTTTGGGTTTGCATTTGGCAGTGTCTTATTTGATGTCTCAATCGCACCGAAAATGAGCATTAAACCACGAAAAGCATTTACGCAAGCAACTGCTTTGTTCAAAATCCAGGTTTTAGACGTTGTGCAAGCATTTGCATATCGGTTTGTCTAATTACGTACAATCCAATAGACTGATGGAGTAGTTTTAGAAAAAGGTATTGCGATTGGCAGTCACAAGACTAAGGGCCTGTTTATATGCTAACTATACCAAAGACTAGAAACAGTATTTACACCTTTTTTGCTTGTTGCTTACCATCATATTTTTTAAAGATCAAAGCTACGCCGGGACTTTCAAATAAAGGATTAGCATCAGTCACTGTTTTTGACTATCATTGTGTATTAAAAACGCAACATGATCTAACGAACTACAGTATGATAGAAAGGTCACTGCGCACTTTTTACATTTCTTACATTTATTTATATGAAATATGCATGACAATTACATCGGCAATGACAATTACGTTTGGCATCATTTACTAATCCTGTTTTGTGAAACTTATCAGCAAAGTTACGAACTGCATTGCGACGTAGATCAGGTGTGCGTGGAAATTTTTCAGAAAATTGATGTCGTACCGCCTCCCGGAACACGTCTTCGATGAGCCGTATACGATGTTCAGTTGTTAAGACCACATAGTTCTTCAGTTATTGAAACAAAATGCAAACGTGCTGAAGTATGAGCTAAATTGATACTACCCATCGCAATTCTTATGCACTGTGTGTGTGTTCTCATTTGTCCAAAACTACTGGACATGCGAGCATAAAACTAAGCACGACGAATGATCATTCCGGGGTAAGTGTGTTATGGGGTTCGTGACATAAACAAAGATAATTTATTCAAAGTCGCATTTTTTGACAGAGGAACGCGGTTTTCAGCTTAAACGAAAGCGAGTCCCTACGCACCAACTTCAACAAATTGTACTTCTGTAGGATCTCATATGACGCCATAATTAACGATTAATTTGTTATTTTTCTCAAAAGCTACCGATCGTAGAAACGCGATTAAAAGCTCTTTTGGGAGATAACAACAAGCTGCTTGCGATAAAAAAGCACTCTTACAACAATGAAAGCTCAAGTAGCGATGCAATAACAGATTTTTTTTTATTTAAGTATTTTAAGCCAATCGATTACAGCGCAAATAAACGATTTGTGACGAAACAGTTGAATTAAAAACTAGGTCAGCAGCGTAGCAAAGAGTGAAGTCGTCGAAAGCAAGATAAAGAAGTGTGGGCTGCGACGCTTTTTCACTCACTTTTAGGCAAATGTGTGTTCAAAAATTGGGCTTTTTAAGCGGGGTTGTAGGTTTTTAAAGCGGCTTTTTTTATTACAAGAATAAATAGAGTAAATCCGAACCGGACAGTTTTAGGCTTATTAAGCGGGAGGATCTATTTACCATGGGCTTGATAGAAGGGGACTTTTGTACTACAGAAATTGAACTTCAACACCTCTGGTCTAACTTTCTACTCACCCCCAAATGTGGTACGCTGAGTAAAAATAGGTAAGCTTTATATATAAAGTATGTGACGTTGCTCCAGTGCAAAGTCTTGTTCGAAAGCGAGCGTAGAGTGGTAGACATACATTGAATCAGCACGTCTGAGCCTGCGAAACGCGGTGAAAATGACGTAAAAAACCGACGACTTATGATAAGGCACTAGCAATTAGAGTCGTTTGAAAGCTTCCGAAATTTGCTTTCCAGCTATGTGTAACTAATTAGTTAAGGGTATGCGTAAGTTAACCGTAGGTTCTTCATTTCGGGTTAGTTTGTTCTATGAATGGCTGCGTATAAGCCATGGCCAAGCAACTTGCGCACAGCGAGAGGCTTTAGCTCGTACAAATAGGCATACACCTACAACTAGGAAAGAGTCTTGAGCAGAGGTCCTATTATTCAATAGGTTTTTCGAAAATGCATTTCTATTTTTTTGCCGCCCTTCCCGCACCCCACATTTGAAGTTATGCTTTCCTGCATTTCATAAAATGAATGAGCAAAAATTTAAAATCGCTGGCTGTTCTAATTGTGAGCAAGTCCACTTTCTAAAGTACCAAACAAGGCAAGCAAGACGTAGCCTGGAACTCTAGAAACTTGGGGAGAAATAAAGCGGCTATGCACAACCCCCCATAATGTTTTTTAGGAATCGATTTCCTTTTAAAAAAAGGTACTGTTAATTTTGGAAAGATTTGGCAACGTCAACGACACATTACTTTTTTATTAGGTCTACTGTTCTCACAAATATCAATGGGGGGAAGTCGACGGAACCGATATTCGTAACCTCGACATTACTGTTGGAGAGCCCTGCTATTTTAATCACTTTTACTGTAAATACTTTATTTCGGGTTAGTTTGCTCTTTCCCTTGCTGCGTTTATGCTAGGACCAAGCAACATGTCCGCGGCCAGGGCCTTTAGCTCATACAAATACGCTTACAGTTACGAAAAAGTTGTAAGTTGTAGGCTTAACATGTAGTGGCTTTACCCTGAAAATACATGTCAATTACCTTTGCGCTCTTCCACAACTTTGATGTGCTTTCAAGCAGTTGCTGAATTTAACTGATAAACATAGTTAAGTTTAAGGACGCCTGTGGTGATAACAGGGTAAATATGACGTGGCCAGGGACTCGAAAAAGTTGGGAGGCATGTAGTGGCTTTGTGCAACCCCAGTAATGTTTTTTAATCGATTGCCTATCAAAAAACAATAGTTTTGTTTCCGAACAAGATTTGGCTATGTGAAAAAACATTAACTTTTTATTAATGTTGTCACTGCATTGGATAAGATAGGCGCAGCCGGCCAACCTGTATTTTTAACTTCAATTACTGATGGGACCCCTGCGTACGACACCGACAGAGCCCGCTAGTCTGAAATAAAAAAAGAAAATTGTAAAAGTGATCGGGGAATTTCGGATCACCCTGTTATTATGTTGATTAGTAAATTATATGAACATTTCATTTGATGCATTAAGGCCCTGTCAAGTATCTGCAATAAGATGATGGTAGTTTTTGATTTTTGATGATGAGTACGTTTTGTATGTTTTCGGTCTTAGATAAATTCGGAAAACTTTAATTCATACTAATTCTCTATTATTGGCGTTGGTGAGGTTTTACGAAACCTACTATAGCAGGGGTGGCCACACCTGCTGTGATAAAGAGCCAAATACGGTATAGGCCATCATTGAAAGAGCCGCTACACAATCATTAGTTTATTTAAATTGACAGATTTTTCGTCCAGATAGGGGGTGATCTTTTTTTTTTCGGAGACCAACATTTTCAAAGCACGAAATTACGCATTTGCACCCTTCCAATGGCCCCGAAACCCAACGTGTTGCACAGCAGGTTACACACCCCTACACTACATCACTGTACCCAAATACAACATGAGTCAAAAGAGCCGCAGTTTGGTCACCCCTGTATTATAGTTTATTGATTTTGAAAGTAATTTGAATTAGTAAGTAATTAGAAAGTTTTTGTTAGGTTGATAAGAAGTGGGATTCATCGCACTGGCAGTGTGTTCGATTCAACGACGAAGATTGCTGTAGATTGATCAAGCAAAATAGATCCATTCTCGAAGTGTTTTCTATTCGCCACGAACAAGCTGGTAAGTCCTGTTACGAGCAATATCTACGTACATTTCAAACTGTGTCGCACCCCATCTTTAAAAAGTCAGTTTTCCAGGAAAGTGATTTCTTTGCACATTTTTCTACAAACACAGTAAGATTTTCTTCTTGGCCACTTTTCGAACGCAAGAATGATGTAATACAAATTTCCAAACCTACTTGAAGCTACTTACTGTTAAAAAGACTAACGTTTATTTTTAGCCTCTGAAACCAAATATCACTGCGAGCTGGTTCGCGATTTTTCAATCGATCTTCGGCCGGTACCAAAGTGGTCTCTCGATTCTACAACTTATAAACTACGTAAGTTCTCCAACATTGATTTTCTTTAAATATGTGAAATATTATTGAAGGGATATAGACGCGCAGCCAAAATCGCACCCGGAAGACTGGTTTCCGGTAGGCGTAGATTGTGGGCGTGGCGCGAAAAATTCTTTATTTCTGTATCTAGTTTTATCCACGGAGCGCATGCTCGCTCCGCGCATAAAACTAAATATTATCAGCGTGTATCATCTGCAGCACAAGCTTCTCCTACTGTGACTTCGTATGGTCGCTTGGTTAAGAGAGTAAGGCAAACATCAATTCCTAACATGGATATACCGGAAGATGATCACTTTATTCTCGTTAGTGCTGATTTCGATCATGATCTCAAGTTATTTGTTATCGTACATTACCGTCCGGTCGGAAACTTTTCATCTGGATGGGGTAAGAACTAGAATGGTGCTTACGAGTATTAATGTGGTGTAATGAAGTTTTTCAACGACTGGTCGCTCCCTTCAGACCACTTCATTGTTTGACATCTCAGAACGATCGTTCGACGTGCTCATTCGAGTTTCAGTTAGAGTGATAAAGAGACCTTTGGCGTTACTACTCATTTATGGCTGGTTACATCAGTGTTTTATTACATTTCAAGCTACATAAGATTGAAGGACCGATTACGTGTTTCCAGCTGTTTTCATTGTTAATGCGGTTTATTGTGAAATTTATACCTCATCGATCAATTTTTGGAAATAATCTTTAAAACAGGTTTTTCCGCAAAGTTTTCTCTAACAAGAGTTTAAACTGCAAGTTTTCACTGGCACACTAAATTTGTGCTGAAATATTTGTTTTCTTTCAAAAAGCGCCAGAATTTCTGGCTAAATAACCCAAAATATGTAAAACCGCTGGAATGCCTACTGTTCAAGCAAATCTATACATCAATACTGTGTAGTTTTAACTGTTTTGCTTTCATTTCTTTTGTTTTTGCATTTATTTTGTGACTGGAGTTTATTATTTTTCTATTTGTTATGCTAACTTTTTTCTTTTGTGCACAGGTAAGTTAGGTTAAGCGTTACTCGTAGTTGAAGAACTTATATTTGGCGTAAAGAATGGCTTTGCAACAACTGCGCTTATCATATAGTTTATCAGTTATTATGACAATTATCCTGCTGCTACTTTGTTTCATACTTTTGCTTCTGCGGCCCAATGGCAAATCCAGTGAAGGTTCGCGGCTTGCTCCCGTCCGATATTTAGGCAGCAGTTGGTATAAAAACTCATAATATTTTTAGAGACTCACTCAAAATAGGACGTAACACATTTTTGCGCTCTTTTGAATCCGCTGGTTCTTCAATTTTCGTGCTAGCCTACATTTTGTGGGCGATGCTAAAAACAAAAAGAGCATTAATTTTTTTTTTTTCAGAACTAAAGGATAAAGGATCAGAGTTGGTCGTTTCAATATTTGATGGATATTTTGGAAAATATCTACGTTCGTTTGTGTTAGACCGTGATGTTTCTCCCAGTGATAGAGATATTGTTGGATTAACACTTGACAATGATACGTTTATTTATACTGTAGTGCATAGCACGGATGAAAGTGTTCAGTATAAAATTTTGCGTCTCAATAGAAAATACGGAATTGATTCTTCGTAATTTTTTTCGTTGTGTGCACGTGCTTTTAATATTTTTGCTATAAAAGCGGGGCAAAGATTTTGACTCTAGTTTAGAAGGGAGAAAACACCCGTAGTTTTATTTAGCCTACCGGTGTACATTTTTATCGCAAAGGACCCTGACAGAGACGCCAAGAAAAATACAATCAATTTTCACACCTGCTTCCAAATTTGTAGGTTTTGGCAATCTTTCAGAACGGCACGTACCATGGCATTACTCTTAACAAATTTACAGCCCGTTGGAATCTGCCAAGAGGAGCAATCATTGCAAAATAATTTTCTCAATAGCGCAATAACACTGAGTCATTGTAAGGTTTGAACGCATAATCTTTCGATTGTCATCAGGGATGCGGAAGCGCGAAAATTCCACCGCTTCCGCTTCCACATAGGAAGAATGGAGGGAGAAAAGAAATTGGTTCTGCTATTCTTCGGAGAAGAACGAATGGGGGAAGCGTAAACATTAAGAAATGAGAGCGAGGAGGAGATGTTGAACTCTACATAATCAGAGTAGGGGTCAAGAGAAGGTAGAAAGCTCAGAGAAGGATAAGCCCTGCCTAACGCAAATGATGACGCCGCCGCTAGCCTCTGCGACATCAATAGAAAAAATACCAGATCGGGAGTGGGTGCCATGGGATCGCAGAGCAGAGAATCCAGGGATCCGGAAGGAAGAAGGTAAATTGAGGTTTGATTCCTGGATATAAATAAGGTCAACGGGATGAGACGAAATAAAGTGTAGTAGTTTGGTGCTCCTGGCTCGGAGACCCCCAGCATTCCATTGAAGAACTCTAAGAGAGTTAGGGAGGGAAAGAGAAACAGCCAGGAGCATGAGGCGGTGCAGAGGGAAAAGATACAAAGTGGGCGGAAAAAGCATAAGATGTTTGAAAGTAAGGATGGGGTGCGAGTGCTGCATTAGCAGATGGGGGCCAGATTGAGCAGTGTAGGTATACCAGCTGGAGGAAGTCACAGTGCTGGTAGGTGTAGAATCTCAAAAAAAAGCAGAGAGCCCTTCTGCTGCCACTAACGTCTGCGACATCAGTAGAAAACATACCAGTTCGGAAGTGGGTGCCATCGGATCGCAGAGCAGAGAATCCAGGGATCTGAAAAGAGGAAGATGAATTGAGGTTTGATTCCTGGATATATATAAGGTCAACGGGATGAGACAAAATAAAGTGTAGTAGTTTAGTGCTCCTGGCTCAGAGACCCCCAGCATTCTATTGAAAAACATTGAGAGAGTTAGGGAGGGGAAGAGGAAGCAGGAAGTACAGAGAAACAGCCAGGAGCATGAGGCGGTGGTGAGAGTGCAGAGGGAAAAGATACAAAGTGGGCGGAAAAAGGATAACAGGTTTGAAGACGAGGGTGGGGTGCGAGTGCTGCATTAGCAGAAGGGGGCCAAATGGGCCAGATTGAGCGGTGGAGGTATACCAGATGGAGGAGTCCGAGGAGAAAGGCACAGTGCTGGTAGGTGTGGGGTCTCCAAAAAAAGCAGGGAGGGCAGCTCCAGGAGTGAGAGCTGCCAAGAGTTCTGAATCTAGAAAAGGAAAGAAGCGAGCACTTTAAATGAACTTAATTAGAGCAGGTGCAGCATTGCACTGACCTACCCCGCCAGATCACATTCCCAGCGCACACTAAACAGGGAAAGATGGGACAAGGGTTAGAATGAACGTTGCCGCTCATCAGGAGAAGAAGAAGAATGAGAAGACACTTAAGAGAAAGGCAGGAGAAGAAAGAAGACAGGCCGATTTTAAAGAGGTGGCGTGCTACCCTTCTGCGGTCGTTCAGGGGGCTGCACGGCGAAAAAATGGTTTGTGTGTGGGGAGTTCCCGGGGTAACTGGGACCCTCGGGAAGGCCAACAGCCATTTTGACCCAACCCAAACGGGGTCGGGGACCGCACCACCACGTTGAGGCGGCTGTTGATTGGTGCAGTTCAATTTTGGTCGCCTTACATGTATATACTACTTATAGGTCCTACGACAGAAATTTCGCACTTCACTATCCAAAAAAATTAGAGTCAATACGTGTTTTGAGGACGGACAGAAGGTCCGTAATGATGATTAGAGTTAAAGTTAACTCAAAGTCAGAGTTAGTTGAGGATAGAGAGGGAAAATCAACGCTATACGGTGTAATTTGTTGTTGTGACGACAGGTTGTTGTCGACAGCTGTAATATGGAATCATACGATTTAGATCTGAGAAGCATTAAGTTAACTGTTGTGAAAGTAGTTGTAAGTAGTGAACGAACTTGTAATAACTGTCTATTTGTTGAAGTGTTTAATTATTTTTTGAATTGTAGTAACGAAATATTTGATTTTTTTTGCAAGCAATTCGTGATTTCTAAATTTTTGTTAGTGGGAGTTCCGTGACAAACGCAAAAGTACATTAGGGGCTCCGCGATGACAAAAAAGATTGAAAAGCACTGTTCTACATTCAACACGAGTTCTAATATCTAAGAAAAACAAACACAGAGTAGTTCGAAACAATAAGCTCAAGCAAAGTAGGTAAAGTAATAGCAATAAATGAAGGTTTTTGTTCTCTCAAAATGATAAAGTGTAGGAGAGGGCAGGCTACAGACCCACAAAAGTTAAAAAATCGTCAACGGTCATTTTCTCGTGTTTTGTTAGTGGAAGCGGAAGCGTTAGAAAAATAACCGCTTCCACGTCCCTGATTGTCATACAATGGTGTACCTATGCTGACGGTCCGACCACATTACAGTTTTCAAAAAAGGTTGGCAACCCAGCTCAGTGTTTCAAATTTTAAAGAAGTGAAACTCAAGCTTGTTGTTGCTCGCCACCATCAACGCAGTGTAAGATTCTGGGCAGGCTTCTTTCGGTAAGTGATTCGTGCGTACAATTTTTTGCTCTGGTTGCTAGTTTGACATCAGCCGCAACAAACGACTCTGGACTCCATTACCTGATGGCACAAAGGTGGAGGAGCCCTTACATACCTTTTCAAAGTGCAAAACAATTGTAAGTTGCAGACTTTTTTTTCTACACTTTTGTGCTGAGCGTTTTTCAGAAAAGCTTTAGGTAAACTGCTCTGTTTAAATTTTAAAAGTAATCCAATTTGATCCGAAAACCTATTCCATTCGAAGCGGCGTTAGCCATCAAGGCAATAGGCTATCTGAAATATTACTCGGCCTTAGCGCGTAAAGCTGCTTTATGAATATCACAGAACCTTATAACTGAATATATCATCAATGTTTGCCTTTAAATTGCTAGAAGTAAAGCCGAAACTGGGCAGTAAGAAATCATAGAGGTATTTCTGATCCTATTTTTGTCTATTTTGTTTTTCAAATTACTTGTTACTAGGCTAATATTGTATACAAATACATTTTAATTTGGCTACGCTGTCTAGTAGGTTTATGGTGCTGCTTCTGGAGGTAGTTTTATAATTGCGATTGAGGAATGCATTGTCGCGTACTCGAAAAACACCACCACGAAATTTTACCTGCGTCCGGAAGAAATGCGCAGTGCCACCACGAAGTCTTATTTGTTACTCCAAAGCGGCTTCTAACACGGCGTTTGTCTAGTACAACTGGCAAAAGCTTTTCTGTCACCAGAACTTAAGAATAGCCTCCAACTCTCACTTACTTTCTTCTCATATTCTGTTGTTTTAGGCTTTGAATTTGTTTTGATAATGTGGTCAAAAAACTTTATTGGCAATAAGAGTTAAGACTACCGTAACTGACCATAGGGATTAAACAAATGTTTTTTCAAATTTTGTTAATCCTAAATACGCAAGCATGTTTAATCAAAACATGCAGTTACTGGAGCTAAAGCATCTAGTTGCCCTGGTAGATTTGTTGAAGTCTATTCGCAAAAGGCTGTTGGATAAAAATAGCAATGATTAAATTTTAAGCACCTCTGCCGCCTTTTGTAAGAACGGTAGCCACCTTAATCCGATCACGGGGCCTCTGAGCGCAGTCACCAAAGTGTCTCGTGACCAGGGCCGGCCTTAACTATTGCGGGGCCCTATGCGAAACGGATTACGCGAGGCCCAGTCTAGGTAGGGATAAGGATAATAACTGAAAATTAAGATTTTGTCATAGAAAATGAATTTGTTTTAACATTTTGTTACCTTTTTACTTTGTACAAAATCACGATTAAAGTAACTTTATTTTACCTGCTTTGCGTGTGGCGAAGTCACACCGTATATTATCAGAATTCTGTTTTCTACATAGGTCACGCTCAATAGCAAGAATAGGTCACGCTCAATAGGTCACGTACATAGGTCAAGCTCAATAGCAAGAATTGCCAAGTTGTTCAATCTATCTTCGTGAGTTGTTGACCTCAAGTAATTCTTGATTAGTTGGAGGCGCTTGAGAACCTTCTTTTACCAGATGCCACAGTTGCAAGTATTGTTAGATATTCTGAGAAACAAAGTAGTTGGGGAAAGCAGTGCAACTTTTATTAGTGGACAGATCAGTCAAAATTTCTACCGGGATTTCGACAGCACCTGGTAGAATATGTCTTAAAGATTCCACTTCATCAGCTAATTCTCGCCCACATATATCTGCCGACGGGTCTGTTAATGACGTCAATGCTTGCTCGAGGCTTTCTGCAAACTTTCGTATGTCATCACGCTGAAGGCTTTTGAAGCTGACAAGAAACCCAAATAGATTGTGGTTTGATTTCAGCTTTTCAAATCTCGGCTGCAAGGACTGAAATGCGGTGTCCACAATTCTGTTGTTAATTTATCCTGTAGTCATCTTCAGCATTTTCAGGTGTGAAGTCTTCCGTAGATTCATCATGCTGCCTTTTCCTTTTCTTTGACGTTTGGCGGGAAAGATTCCAACAACTTCCATGTCTTCAGCCTATTCATTTGCTGTAACAAGAATCTAAACAAACCCATCGACTCCCAGTTTCCTTAGCCAAGACATCAAGTTGTTTAACGAATCCATTGCAAGGGTTTATACGTGAGGAGTTAATTATAAAAAAAAGTTCACACCATTATTAATCATAAAACTTTAAAAAACTATCGCAAAAGTTGCAAATACAATCCCAAAATTAAAAATTTGACGAGACCATCAGGACGAAACGCGTCCAGGGATGGTCTCGTCAAATTTTAAATCCATTGCAGTGCTTGAAAACTACTGTTTCACCTTGCAGTTCTTTACTCGCAAACTTGACTTGGAAGAGACGTCGTACCATAACACAAGTGACACTAAGAATTTCTACTGCGTCAATATTTCATGGAGTGTTTCTGCGTCGCTTTTAATCATCGCTTCATCAGCCTCTTCAGCTACTTCATCGAGTGCGTCACAAATTCCAGGCAATTGATAACAAAGAGCTTTGACTTTATTTATTCGACTTTCCCACCTTGTTTCGCACTGAGGTTTTACAGATAGATTGGAAACATGCTTTGTAAATAATGACCATCTCTTTGTAGATGCTGAAAAGATGATGTACACGAGTTGTACAATTTCAAAAAAAGGTTTACACAACAGTGGATGTTTTCGTCATGTCTGCTACAACCAGACTGTATTTATGACACGCGCATGGAGTAAAAAATTATCTGATGTTAATATTCATAAGCCGTTTTTGAACTCCAGAATGAACGCCTTCCATGTTGGCACCATAATCATAACTCTGTCCGCGAATATTTTAAATATTTAATTCAGCTTTTTCCGCTCATTCACCAGTACATCCTATAAGTCCTGTCCAGCAGTACTTTTCACAGGAAGAAACTCAGTGAAACGTTCATGTACAGCCACAAGCTTTTCCACATTAACCCAATCTGATATTGTAAAACATTTTTCACGTTATTTTATTTGCAAGGCCTTTTCATTTTAATGGCACGACACGGGAATTGAACCCTTAACATCAAATCTAGTGTTATCTTGTGAAATGTAAAGTATTGAGAATCTCGTGTTCAGTTGCGTGTAATTTACCCGAAAACCAAAAATTTAGCAAGTAGTTTTGAAGCTCGTATATAAGCTTGCCTGTACCATTTAATGACCTCTTTTTTGGAAACGTGCGTCTTTGACAGTGCGAGTTGCCTGTAACTCAGTGACAGTAGTTGGTATTTATGCTGTATGCGAAGTTGCAGCTCCAAGTGGAGATTACGTCGCGATACGAAGTTTTTGTAACACCGTCTGATCATTGTTCGAAAACCGCTCGCCATCGCCTTTCATTTGTTTCTTTCATCAACTCATTTGTACACAATATATCTTGGTTAACTACTATTGGATTTTTTGTTTACCGGAGCGAGACGAGATGCGTTCATTTGAACTTCCCGTAGAAGCACAACTTTCGGGCGTGCTTTTACAGATATATATCGGATAGCTAATGACAACGACTCTTTGTGACTTTTGTCTGGAGTGCAATCCAATACTACTGAAAAGTACATTGCATTCTTGATGTCTCAAAAGATAGCATTCACAATAACATCAGCTACTACAGTATTGAGTTCGTTTTGAATCCTCTTCCTCAGGTAATGATCATAAATTTCTGCTTTGGTAACACGTCGAAGATGTTTCTCCATTACTGGGTCAAACTTCGCAAGTAATTCTACTAGACCCAGGAAATTCCCCTTATTTAGCTTTCCAATTTTTTCAACAGATCCTCTCAAAGCTAAATTGCGCTTTGACAAAGACTGTACAATCGCAACAAGTCTTTGAAAAACTTGATTTCAACGTTTAGTCTCGAAATAAAGCATCTCCTGGTGAAACTTGTCAATGCTTGCTTTTTTACTTAAGTCTTGCTCCAGCTTCACAGCAACTAGTCAAGGCATCTAAATGCCCGTGCGATTTTTCATGTTCTGCTAGCCTTGTGGTACAGCTTTGTCATTGGTCAAATCCTTCATTGACAAAGGAGCTTTTTTGTTTTCCCAGTAGGCGACAGTAGAAACAATAGATCTTGTCTGCTGACACAGAATATAACCGCCAAGGATGCAAAATACTTTCGCCATTGCTCAGCTTTCGTTTGCAATGCACTTTGGAGAAATGCCTACCATCCTCATTTTTCGGAAAATTTTCCTAAGTAATTTCAGGTGGACCTTTTTTGTAGCAAATAGCCAATACAAGATCTTACCATTTCCTCTGGCCATATGGCAGGATCATCTAGATTTCGCAATGGATCGACAACATTTTGCTCATTACCCATAACTACATGTTGATCAGCTGTTAGTGTTACATCATTGTCTTCTCTTATGACATTCATCACAGCAGTTTCTGCATTCTTCATAGAATCTGTTTCGGCTGTCTCAATAGAAGTGGTCATATTTTCACTTTCAAGTTTTGATGATTTTAAAAACTTATGTAAGATGCCCTTCTGTTTATTAACTGAAACCTCATTGCTTCCTTCTTTTTTCCCAATCAGATACATATTTTCTACCAACGTCTCTTGGCCTTTTTGGTAATTTTCTATCCATCTCACAACATGTAACTGCAAAACATAAATAGAATAAAAACTAAACAAAATAAAAACATAAAAACAGAACAAACATGCTGACCTATACGTGACTTTGATTTATAATGGTTGAATTTAATAATTTACATCTAGAATTTGGGCGGATTCCACTGCGGCCACATAGTTGTAGTGGCTTCAGGCCGATCCTGTTCGTGACCTATTCATTTGCAGCCTTCTGTAGGTAGACTACTTAAAAAAAGCTTCAAGTCTTTCATGACTTTGGCATCCTAAACACGAAAAACCCGAAGGAAAGCTTATGGAAGTGGGCTTATACCAAGACCTAAAAAAATTTTACGGTCAACAAAACGTTTCTATATTTCTAGTTAGCCCTTAGGCCAACGTCTTAGCCTGTCAACAAATAAATTGATAACAGCCACAATGCAGTCTCTTTGATTAAGTTACGCTGCAGTGGCGATCGGTAGCAGCAGTGGTTCTCAACCTGTGCGTCGCAACGTCCTGGGGCGTCGTGCTGATTATCCAAGGGCTTTGCTTGGCTAGTGGGGCCGCATCTGGTAATATTCCCTCCCGAAAGTCTTCAAGTCTTGTGAAAGTACAAAAAAAACAATAATTTTAACTAACGATAGCCACAATCTTTGCAAAATAAGGCTGCACGATGAGCATGATCATTACAAACACTTAGAAAAAGTACCACAACCTCTAAAAAAAGTGTTCCAAAACCTTGTTTATGTGTTGTCTAGTCCGGTGCGTTGCAAGTAAAGTGAACTTTTTCAAATGCGTGGCAACAAAAAAACTTTGAGAACCACTGAGTATGGGGAGTCTGTATTATAGACGATTGAGCGTAGAGCGATTAGAGCATCACCTTTCATGCGGCATAACCAAACGAAAAGAGCGTTTGCAGCTCACAATTGCACCGACGCGATGGCGTAGTGGTTAGAGCGTCCGCTTTGCAGTCGGTAGACCTGGGGTTTATTCCCCTTGTCGAGTCAAGCCAAAAGACTTTTAAAAATGATATTTATAGCTTCCCTGCTTGTCGCTCGGCATTTATGGGAGGTTGTGAAGAACAAGCCGGCAAGTTCGCTTGTTGTGTCCTTGGGCAAGGCACTTAACGGGACGCCCCACCTTTATGTGGAAGACAGGTGACCCGGAAATGGCAACTCCCAAGCGAGTGCGGACTTATCGTCCAAAACATAGCGATACATTGCTTTCTCGTGAATGAAGGATAAATATGGCAAATAAAAAATTCGACTTCCAGCTACGCCTTGCACCGATAGCAAGAACAAGTATGAAAGGCTACCAGCGTGAAAACCGTATGGTTGCAATGCAGTTTCTTGTTAAACTACAAAAGCTGTATCAGACTAGGCTGCGTTTGTGATCTATGTTTGAGTAGCATAACTTATTATTATTATTTTAGTCAGAATTTTTTATCATTTGCTTAATTCCTTTTTTACCAATATCTTGCTTGCCAAAGATACCAATGTGTTTTTTTTGTGGTTTATTTTTTTATTTTATCCTCCGTTCACGGGAAAACCTTGGCATATTACATTTCATGTTTAGACCCGCTTTGAAGTTACTGCTAATGTTGCCCAGGGGCGTACCCATAAATTTCAAAGGGAGAGGGGCGCCATCCAAAGCCTAGACAGTTGAAACTTTTTTTGTGGGACAAGCTTTTTCGCTTGTATCAGTTCATGCTGGGCTTCGTCTTCCAACTTGTGCGTTTCGTTACATTCCAGTATTTAATACTTTGATTTTCTTAATATTGGTGTAGCTAGGCCTTCGGTAGTTTTCTGCGTCTACCCAATGTTGCAGTTTAATGGCACAGTTATTTGTCTCGGACTCCAAAAGCCCATATCATAAAAAAAGTTCAAAACAAAATCAAAACACGCACGCGCGCACACACACACACACACACACACACACACACACAAGCAATCAAGTTACACCCAAGTAGTTCCCTCCCACTGAAAAAATCAACTGGTGCAACTAGCATTAGCTTAATAAATCTGTACAGTGGCATTTTATGATAACTCCCATCAAACATATGAAAGAGGAAGTGAAAGATGTGCTATATGCTTAAAATTTTCGAGGTAGCCTATTGCATTGGAGATGAGAGACTGTAGGCAGTAGGCACAGGTTTAGGCTACTTGACGAGGATTTTGAAAAGGATGCAACGAATCAGACCCTTGTTCTGTCAGCTTTTCTAGAAAACACTAGCATGGTAGACAGTCGTTTTGCAATATCACAGTAGAGAGAGCAATCACGCATAACTCTTTTAGGCCCAAACCCTTTTAATACTACAGTAGAGTGGCCACTAACATCACTATTTAACTTAAAAGCACGTTATTCTTGTGCTAAGAAATTATATTGTCTTACATTATGCTGGTACGGTACATTAAGGCTATTCAAATACCGTTTTATTCACACAATATAAATTATGAAAAAGAAATACGAACTGAAACTGCTCAGATACACCTACAACCTTACATTTTGGTAATATTTAAATACTCTTGTGCTTTTAGTTCAATCAACTAAAGGCTTCTAAAACAACACTATCTTGAGATTGAAGTTTGCATATGAATTACGGTATGATGTTGTATGTAATTTGCGTCCTGGCGCCGCCAAAACCGCACGACGCCAACTCCGACCTTCGCAAAAAATGGTTGACCAAACAGCCTACAACAGTAAAACTTTCTATTGCGCCTATTCAATCAAGAATGAAAATATATTCCATTAGCACTTTGATCCTGATTACGTTTTAAATATGCCTCAACGCTTCTTTTACGAATTCCGCAGCCCATTTAAAGCATGTAAACAACCGGTTATTTGGGCTTATAACTTGCAAAGAAAAACATTTTTAAAGTTTTGTAGGAAACTTATTTCAGTTTGCAACGCCCTCAATGTGATATCGGTAGTCTATGCTAAATGCTGTTCTAGTAGCCAAGTAAACCGGCTTACCGGCTATTTCTTTGATTGCTAGCAGGTAGGCTAACGCCCGGTTATACAGAAGCCAAGGCCATTTTTACCTTCCGCTTAAGTTCCTTTGATAAACTACTTATGTCTGAAGTCCTTTTTTAAACAACTTGCTTGAACTATCAATTAATTATTCCATCTTAGCGCTGCTAGACCGGTATGCTAAGTTATTACATTAACATCGGTCAATCACTTACAACCAGAAATGTGGAAGTGGAAGCCGAAGCGGAAGCGGTGAAAGCGGTCCTTTTTCTGTGGAAGCGGAAGCGGAAGTGCGAAAAATCCATTTCTTTCGCTTCCACATAGGAGGGAAGAATGGAGGGAGAAAAGAAATTGGTTCTGCTATCCTTTGGAGAAGAACGAATAGGGGAAACATAAACATTTAGAAATGAGAGCGAGGAGAAGTTGTTTAGAGAGATGTTGAACTCTACATAATCAGAATAGGGGTCAAGCGAAGAAAGAGAGGAAGTAGAAAGCTCAGAGAAGGATAAGCCCTGCCTGATGAAAGTAATGACGCTGCTGCTAGCGTCTGTGACATCAGTAGAAAACATACCAGTTCGGAAGTGGGTGCCATCGGATCGCAGAGCAGAGAATCCAGGGATCCGGAAAGAGGAAGATGAATTGAGGTTTGATTCCTGGATATATATAAGGTCAACGGGATGAGACAAAATAAAGTGTAGTAGTTTAGTGCTCCTGGCTCAGAGACCCCCAGCATTCTATTGAAAAACATTGAGAGAGTTAGGGAGGGGAAGAGGAAGCAGGAAGTACGGAGAAACAGCCAGGAGCATGAGGCGGTGGTGAGAGTGCAGAGGGAAAAGATACAAAGTGGGCGGAAAAAGGATAACAGGTTTGAAGACGAGGGTGGGGTGCGAGTGCTGCATTAGCAGAAGGGGGCCAAATGGGCCAGATTGAGCGGTGGAGGTATACCAGATGGAGGAGTCCGAAGAGAAAGGCACAGTGCTGGTAGGTGTGGGGTCTCCAAAAAAAGCAGGGAGGGCAGCTCCAGGAGTGAGAGCTGCCAAGAGTTCTGAATCTAGAAAAGGAAAGAAGCGAGCACTTTAAATGAACTTAATTAGAGCAGGTGCAGCATTGCACTGACCTACCCCGCCAGGGTCCCGTAGCACTCCAACTTCGGGCCCCCCCAAAGTAAGCGCAAGAGCCCCTGCGCACAGGTCATATCACTTTAGAGGTGTAAAATTGAAAAGCTGCATTAAGAAAATACACCACAATTTGTACATAAGTAAACAGGCTAATGTCAGAATAAAGCATGCCGATACCGAAGGTGCAAGTCATAAAAAATTCGGCACCGATGCCAGAGTTCAGTAGGACATTTATGCAGACACTGCGAAACGAAAGCAATGACACTGAAAAACATGAAAAAGTTATAAAAACACAGTATCATTTAAATAGTCTGGAGCGAACCTTTTTGTTCGCAAATGCTGTTATGACATTGTCATAATCAAGAGATCGGGCGCAGTCATTTTCGATTGACAACATGGCTAATGAAGATAGTCTACTGTCTGTCATAGACGTTCTATTAAAAGTTTTGATCAGTTTCAATTTGCTGAAGCTTCTTTCAGCGCTGGCAACAGTCACGGGGAAAGTTAGTAAGATTCGAAGTGCGATGTACACATTCGGATACAATTCAAATAAATGAGTCTTTAGAAGATAGTTGAGAAAGTCTTGAGCCGTATTGAGATTGCGTTTTTTTTGTAAAATTAAAACAAACCGCTGTAGCTCAGCGCTCATTTCATCAGAATCAATGTCACCGAACTTTTTTTGGAACTCTTTACAGCAAGTAAGAAGAGCATTTTCTTGTTGCACAAGCAAAAGTTTGTCTCGGGTGTACAAAAACGAAAAGGCGGAAGAAACCTCACGTAACAAATTAAAGCGCTCCTTTATTGACATAATAGCCTGGTCTACTAATGGATAGAAAAAGTTGCTTTTAAATTTCAGTTCAGGAGTAGCTCGTTGTTCCTCTTCACCTTGGTAATCAAACAATCTTCTTTTCTTTCCACTTCTTGACGGAGGAAAAGAAGGATCAATATCCAATTCCTGTGCTATTTCAACAGCAGATGTTGCGGCACTGTCATAACCCGTTGTGCGATAGTTTTGCAAAAACTTTTCAGTTGCCTGGATTTCCGTTTCCATTGTATGAAGGGAGACTCCATACGATTGAAGAATCTTGCTTGCTTTATTGACTTGGAATAGGATATCATACCAAATAAACACCGACAAAAGAAAACTCCATTTTGATAAATGAGCTATCAACGATTTTGTTTCTGAGGCAGCTCTTCGATCTTTTCTTTCTATGGAAATGGCTTCCAAGTCTTTCAGTGCCAGCAACAGCTCTTTTAAATTGTATCGAAGAGGTTTGATGCATTTAATTCTGCTTTCCCAACGAGTATCAGATTGTGACTTTATGGACAGCTCCACATGTTTCTTCAAAATTTCCCAACGCTGAGCAGAGGAAGAAAACAGCACCTACAACCTTGTAAGTACTCCAAAAATGTCAATGCTTCCGTCGATGAATTAGCACTGTCAACAACAACTAAGTTAAGGGTATGGTTTGCACAGGGCACGTAAACAGCTTTGGGATTGATGTCTAGCATTCTTGCTTGGACCCCAGAATGTTTTCCTTTCATGTTAGCACCATTATCATATGACTGACCTCGACAATCAGACAATTCGAGTTGCAGTTCGGTCGCTTTTTCTAAGAAAGCGTCCAACAAGCCTTTCCCAGTACTGTCACTTATTCTCAAGTAGCCAAAAAATGTTTCTTTAACAACAGCAGCTTCTTCATTACATAGTACATAACGGAGAATGACAGACATTTGTTCATGATGTGACATATCTGGAGTGCAGTCCAAAATTATAGAAAAATATTTTGATAATTTCAATTGCTGTAAATTTTCTTTTTCAACTTCTGTCGCTAGCAATTCAATTAGTTCATTTTGTATGGTAGGACTCAAATAGTGATCTTTAGTGTTTTTATTCTTGATTCTGTCTTGAAGCTCTTTTAGGATCGGATCTCTTCTTGCCAAAAGCTCAAATATACCCAGAAAATTTCCATTGTGAGGAGATCCTAAGACTTCTTCAGATCCTCTAAAAGCAAGATTCCTTTCCGATAGAAACAAGGCAATATCGATAAGTCTCTCTAAAACATTTCTCCAAAAACGTCTTTCATTGAAAAAAATATTCATCTCGCGTTTGTCGATAGTGGATGAATTTCTTATCTCTTCAGCTAGCAACATCCATTGACTGCAGCATTCTTGGTGGGAAATGCCGTTTTCATGGTCTTTCAGTTTTTTCGAAAAACCCTCCCATGTATTTATGCCACTACAAAAGGGGCTTAGTGTTTTTTCCAAATAGCTTACAACAAAAGCAAAAAACTTGATCTGATTCCCCAGAATAAACTAGCCACGACCGTGAAACACTTTCACCATTAGGAAACACGCGTTTATAATGGTTGGAGGAAAAACGTCGCCTTGGAGTTGTGTTATTATATGGAAAATTCATTATTAGTTGATGTGGTCCACGCTTTACTATATCACATCGTTGAGCATCAGAAATACTTTCAGGCCATTTACATGGGTCATCAGGGATAGGGGTAAATTGAGATTCAGTTATTTTTGATATTGAAGGTTGCGTATTGGCAGGTAAATCACAACTTACATTTTCTGGAAATTCACAATCACTTTGATGCTGATCGTCATAGTCTTCTTTTTCTTGTGCACTATAGTTTTCTTCATCCCTCTCGGTACTAGTGCCAGGTCTACTCTGCTCAGTAATCTTGAAAAAATCTGTCATCTTGGGCAATTTCGCTACAGCATCTCGAGCAGTGGCTGCTTCTTTTCTCTTTTGAGCACCACTTTTTGAACGTTTCATTCTATACAATGTCAATAAAATACTTTATCTGCACTCTGCAGTGTATATATATATTGTCCCGGTATTTATAGCCAAACAGAAATCCAGACCATTCTATGATTGTTGCGTAACAACGGCATTGTTACGTCAATCGAATATTCAAGATTCTACCAGAAAATCAATCGAAATATTCTAGATTCTGCGAGATAAAATGACGTTGCATTCACTTATGATGTCACAAGCCAATTTCTTCCTACAGTTTAAATCGGTTGTAAACAAGTCTGCTGAACTGAAAATAGTCACGTAGCCAAAAAGCAATTTCAGACTAACTTGGGCCCCCAAAGTTGGCCTGGGCCCCCCCCAATTGGGGGGTTTGGGGGGCGGCTGCTACGTCTCTGCCCGCCAGATCACATTCCCAGCGCACACTAAACAGGGAAAGATGGGACAAGGGTTAGAATGAACGTTGCCGCTCATCAGGAGAAGAAGAAGAATGAGAAGACACTTAAGAGAAAGGCAGGAGAAGAAAGAAGACAGGCCGATTTTAAAGAGGCTGCGTGCTACCCTTCTGCGGTCGTTCAAAGGGCTGCACGGCGAAAAAATGGTTTGTGTGTGGGGAGTTCCCGGGGTAACTGGGACCCTCGGGAAGGCCAACAGCCATTTTGACCCAACCCAAACGGGGTCGGGGACCGCACCACCACGTTGAGGCGGCTGTTGATTGGTGCAGTTCAATTTTGGTCGCTTTACATGTATATACTACTTATAGGTCCTACGACAGAAATTTCGCACTTCACTATCCAAAAAAATTAGAGTCAATACGTGTTTTGAGGACGGACAGAAGGTCCGTAATGATGATTAGAGTTAAAGTTAACTCAAAGTCAGAGTTAGTTGAGGATAGAGAGGGAAAATCAACGCTATACGGTGTAATTTGTTGTTGTGACGACAGGTTGTTGTCGACAGCTGTAATATGGAATCATACGATTTAGATCTGAGAAGCATTAAGTTAACTGTTGTGAAAGTAGTTGTAAGTAGTGAACGAACTTGTAATAACTGTCTATTTGTTGAAGTGTTTAATTATTTTTTGAATTGTAATATCGAAATATTTGATTTTTTTTGCAAGCAGTTTGTGATTTCTAAATTTTTGTTAGTGGGAGTTCCGTGACAAACGCAAAAGTACATTAGGGGCTCCGCGATGACAAAAAGATTGAAAAGCACTGTTCTACATTCAACACGAGTTCTAATATCTAATAAAAAGAGACACAGAGTAGTTCGGAACAATTAGCTCAAGCGAAGTAGGTAAAGTAATAGCAATAAATGAA
The DNA here is from genome assembly GCA_963675345.1 of Trididemnum clinides. NCBI lineage: Eukaryota > Metazoa > Chordata > Ascidiacea > Aplousobranchia > Didemnidae > Trididemnum > Trididemnum clinides. The sequence goes on along the minus strand of OY776290.1, from coordinate 19,140,323 downwards.
GGTTTTTGTTCTCTCAAAATGATGAAGTGTAGGAGAGGGCAAGCTACAGACCCACAAAAGTTAAAAAAAATCGTCAACGGTCATTTTCTCGTGTTTTGTTAGTGGAAGCGGAAGCGATAGGTGTGGAAGCGGAAGCAGTTGAAAAATAACCGTTTCCACATTCCTGGTTACAACACTGCAGAACTTGCAACCGTCATTGGTTTGTTCATTTATTTATTTCCTAGCATGCTTGTGTTTTTGTTTGTTACGACATAGTCATGAAAAGTCGTGAGGTATGAAAAGTTTAAAAGTTTTTTATAGAGAAATTTATTTTACACTTATTCAGCGGAGGCGGAGAGTCGCGTTCCCTCTTGGGTACACCCATGCTGTTGGACAGTGAATTTTTTACTACCGGCCTGCAACCAAACGTGCCAGCCCTGTTATTATTATACATTTTTGATTACAGGGATTCTAAGTCACTTACTAAGTTCCATTGTTGACAATTACAACTCCTATACAAATTACTTTCCAAAATCTTTATCGGTATTTTAATCATTAGCAGTCCCGTAGCACTCCAACTTCGGGCCCCCCCCAAAGTAAGCGCAAGAGCCCCTGCGCACAGGTCATATCACTTTAGAGGTGTAAAATTGAAAAGCTGCATTAAGAAAATACACCACAATTTGTACATAAGTAAACAGGCTAATGTCAGAATAAAGCATGCCGATACCGAAGGTGCAAGTCATAAAAAATTCGGCACCGATGCCAGAGTTCAGTAGGACATTTATGCAGACACTGCGAAACGAAAGCAATGACACTGAAAAACATGAAAAAGTTATAAAAACACAGTATCATATAAATAGTCTGGAGCGAACCTTTTTGTTCGCAAATGCTGTTATGACATTGTCATAATCAAGAGATCGGGCGCAGTCATTTTCGATTGACAACATGGCTAATGAAGATAGTCTACTGTCTGTCATAGACGTTCTATTAAAAGTTTTGATCAGTTTCAATTTGCTGAAGCTTCTTTCAGCGCTGGCAACAGTCACGGGGAAAGTTAGTAAGATTCGAAGTGCGATGTACACATTCGGATACAATTCAAATAAATGAGTCTTTAGAAGATAGTTGAGAAAGTCTTGAGCCGTATTGAGATTGCGTTTTTTTTTGTAAAATTAAAACAAACCGCTGTAGCTCAGCGCTCATTTCATCAGAATCAATGTCACCGAACTTTTTTTGGAACTCTTTACAGCAAGTAAGAAGAGCATTTTCTTGTTGCACAAGCAAAAGTTTGTCTCGTGTGTACAAAAACGAAAAGGCGGAAGAAACCTCACGTAACAAATTAAAGCGCTCCTTTATTGACATAATAGCCTGGTCTACTAATGGATAGAAAAAGTTGCTTTTAAATTTCAGTTCAGGAGTAGCTCGTTGTTCCTCTTCACCTTGGTAATCAAACAATCTTCTTTTCTTTCCACTTCTTGACGGAGGAAAAGAAGGATCAATATCCAATTCCTGTGCTATTTCAACAGCAGATGTTGCGGCACTGTCATAACCCGTTGTGCGATAGTTTTGCAAAAACTTTTCAGTTGCCTGGATTTCCGTTTCCATTGTATGAAGGGAGACTCCATACGATTGAAGAATCTTGCTTGCTTTATTGACTTGGAATAGGATATCATACCAAATAAACACCGACAAAAGAAAACTCCATTTTGATAAATGAGCTATCAACGATTTTGTTTCTGAGGCAGCTCTTCGATCTTTTCTGTCTATGGAAATGGCTTCCAAGTCTTTCAGTGCCAGCAACAGCTCTTTTAAATTGTATCGAAGAGGTTTGATGCATTTAATTCTGCTTTCCCAACGAGTATCAGATTGTGACTTTATGGACAGCTCCACATGTTTCTTCAAAATTTCCCAACGCTGAGCAGAGGAAGAAAACAGCACCTACAACCTTGTAAGTACTCCAAAAATGTCAATGCTTCCGTCGATGAATTAGCACTGTCAACAACAACTAAGTTAAGGGTATGGTTTGCACAGGGCACGTAAACAGCTTTGGGATTGATGTCTAGCATTCTTGCTTGGACCCCAGAATGTTTTCCTTTCATGTTAGCACCATTATCATATGACTGACCTCGACAATCAGACAATTCGAGTTGCAGTTCGGTCGCTTTTTCTAAGAAAGCGTCCAACAAGCCTTTCCCAGTACTGTCACTTATTCTCAAGTAGCCAAAAAATGTTTCTTTAACAACAGCAGCTTCTTCATTACATAGTACATAACGGAGAATGACAGACATTTGTTCATGATGTGACATATCTGGAGTGCAGTCCAAAATTATAGAAAAATATTTTGATAATTTCAATTGCTGTAAATTTTCTTTTTCAACTTCTGTTGCTAGCAATTCAATTAGTTCATTTTGTATGGTAGGACTCAAATAGTGATCTTTAGTGTTTTTATTCTTGATTCTGTCTTGAAGCTCTTTTAGGATCGGATCTCTTCTTGCCAAAAGCTCAAATATACCCAGAAAATTCCCATTGTGAGGAGATCCTAAGACTTCTTCAGATCCTCTAAAAGCAAGATTCCTTTCCGATAGAAACAAGGCAATGTCGATAAGTCTCTCTAAAACATTTCTCCAAAAACGTCTTTCATTGAAAAAAATATTCATCTCGCGTTTGTCGATAGTGGATGAATTTCTTATCTCTTCAGCTAGCAACATCCATTGACTGCAGCATTCTTGGTGGGAAATGCCGTTTTCATGGTCTTTCAGTTTTTTCGAAAAACCCTCCCATGTATTTATACCACTAAAAAAAGGGGCTTAGTGTTTTTTCCAAATAGCTTACAACAAAAGCAAAAAACTTGATCTGATTCCCCAGAATAAACTAGCCACGACCGTGAAACACTTTCACCATTAGGTAACACACGTTTATAATGGTTGGAGGAAAAACGTCGCCTTGGAGTTGTGTTATTATATGGAAAATTCATTATTAGTTGATGTGGTCCACGCTTTACTATATCACATCGTTGAGCATCAGAAATACTTTCAGGCCATTTACATGGGTCATCAGGGATAGGGGTAAATTGAGATTCAGTTATTTTTGATATTGAAGGTTGCGTATTGGCAGGTAAATCACAACTTACATTTTCTGGAAATTCACAATCACTTTGATGCTGATCGTCATAGTCTTCTTTTTCTTGTGCACTATAGTTTTCTTCATCCCTCTCGGTACTAGTGCCAGGTCTACTCTGCTCAGTAATCTTGAAAAAATCTGTCATCTTGGGCAATTTCGCTACAGCATCTCGAGCAGTGGCTGCTTCTTTTCTCTTTTGAGCACCACTTTTTGAACGTTTCATTCTATACAATGTCAATAAAATACTTTATCTGCACTCTGCAGTGTATATATATATTGTCCCGGTATTTATAGCCAAACAGAATTCCAGACCATTCTATGATTGTTGCGTAACAACGGCATTGTTACGTCAATCGAATATTCAAGATTCTACCAGAAAATCAATCGAAATATTCTAGATTCTGCGAGATAAAATGACGTTGCATTCACTTATGATGTCACAAGCCAATTTCTTCCTACAGTTTAAATCGGTTGTAAACAAGTCTGCTGAACTGAAAATAGTCACGTAACCAAAAAGCAATTTCAAACTAACTTGGGCCCAGAGACGTAGCAGCCGCCCCCCAAACCCCCCATTTGGGGGGGGGGCCCAAGTTAGTCTGAAATTGCTTTTTGGCTACGTGACTATTTTCAGTTCAGCAGACTTGTTTACAACCGATTTAAACTGTAGGAAGAAATTGGCTTGTGACATCATAAGTGAATGCAACGTCATTTTATCTCGCAGAATCTAGAATATTTCGATTGATTTTCTGGTAGAATCTTGAATATTCGATTGACGTAACAATGCCGTTGTTACGCAACAATCATAGAATGGTCTGGAATTCTGTTTGACTATAAATACCGGGACAATATATATATACTGCAGAGTGCAGATAAAGTATTTTATTGACATTGTATAGAATGAAACGTTCAAAAAGTGGTGCTCAAAAGAGAAAAGAAGCAGCCACTGCTCGAGATGCTGTAGCGAAATTGCCCAAGATGACAGATTTTTTCAAGATTACTGAGCAGAGTAGACCTGGCACTAGTACCGAGAGGGATGAAGAAAACTATAGTGCACAAGAAAAAGAAGACTATGACGATCAGCATCAAAGTGATTGTGAATTTCCAGAAAATGTAAGTTGTGATTTACCTGCCAATACGCAACCTTCAATATCAAAAATAACTGAATCTCAATTTACCCCTATCCCTGATGACCCATGTAAATGGCCTGAAAGTATTTCTGATGCTCAACGATGTGATATAGTAAAGCGTGGACCACATCAACTAATAATGAATTTTCCATATAATAACACAACTCCAAGGCGACGTTTTTCCTCCAACCATTATAAACGTGTGTTACCTAATGGTGAAAGTGTTTCACGGTCGTGGCTAGTTTATTCTGGGGAATCAGATCAAGTTTTTTGCTTTTGTTGTAAGCTATTTGGAAAAACACTAAGCCCCTTTTGTAGTGGTATAAATACATGGGAGGGTTTTTCGAAAAAACTGAAAGACCATGAAAACGGCATTTCCCACCAAGAATGCTGCAGTCAATGGATGTTGCTAGCTGAAGAGATAAGAAATTCATCCACTATCGACAAACGCGAGATGAATATTTTTTTTCAATGAAAGACGTTTTTGGAGAAATGTTTTTAGAGAGACTTATCGACATTGCCTTGTTTCTATCGGAAAGGAATCTTGCTTTTAGAGGATCTGAAGAAGTCTTAGGATCTCCTCACAATGGAAATTTTTCTGGGTATTATTTGAGCTTTTGGCAAGAAGAGATCCGATCCTAAAAGAGCTTCAAGACAGAATCAAGAATAAAAACACTAAAGATCACTATTTGAGGTCCTACCATACAAAATGAACTAATTGAATTGCTAGCGACAGAAGTTGAAAAAGAAAATTTACAGCAATTGAAATTATCAAAATATTTTTCTATAATTTTGGACTGCACTCCAGATATGTCACATCATGAACAAATGTCTGTCATTCTCCGTTATGTACTATGTAATGAAGAAGCTGCTGTTGTTAAAGAAACATTTTTTGGCTACTTGAGAATAAGTGACAGTACTGGGAAAGGCTTGTTGGACGCTTTCTTAGAAAAAGCGACCGAACTGCAACTCGAATTGTCTGATTGTCGAGGTCAGTCATATGATAATGGTGCTAACATGAAAGGAAAACATTCTGGGGTCCAAGCAAGAATGCTAGACATCAATCCCAAAGCTGTTTACGTGCCCTGTGCAAACCATACCCTTAACTTAGTTGTTGTTGACAGTGCTAATTCATCGACGGAAGCATTGACATTTTTGGA